>OV651818.1:26772451-27249951 GCA_927349885.1 Psylliodes chrysocephalus
CACTGGCATTTCAGTTCGAAAGGTGCGTGTGTGCGCGACAACGGCGGAATCGTGGAACAGTCAGTCGGTACCAGAGAGAAGACATAGGGTCCTATGATTGAACGTTTACGTTATCCGTAACGTACATGTTAGGATCAGTTTTAACAGTAATTAGGCAAGTTCGTATGATGAAAAACGGTTTCCAATACATTACTGTTATTTTCCGCCTGTTATGTTCTAATTTAACAGTTTTCCATCGTACAAACTTGCTTCGTTACTATTAAAATTCGACCTAACATGTACGTTACGGATAACGTAAACGTTCAATCATAGGACCCATTGTCTTATTTCTGGTCGGTACGAAGCAAGCGATAAGAAAGGGTCGATGAGCTTTGAACCCGGCGTAAAGTTTTTTTAACCTGTATTTTTCTGTTTGTTAAATTAATAAAAGTTGTTACGAGTCTCATAGTTTCATAGTTATAACTCCTCAGAACCCACACCAACTCAACGTTACGCTCTATGCAATGATAACAATATCTCGTTTTTTAAAAATAGTGCCCTTCTGCACGGTCTAATTTCGGATTACTTCCGGTTTTAGAATCTCCAAAATATTAGTTTTCAATTCAATAACAATTCAGCTTGTGATACTAAGTCCCCTACAGAATTCATTTCTAGAGCAGTTTTGTTACAAATAGCACCATACTATATACATCATCGCAAGTAATGAAACATGGATATACTGCTATGATCCCGAAACAAAGCAAAAAACGTCAGTTTCGGTCTTACGAGAATGAGTCGGCTCCAACAAAAGTTGTTGAAAATAGCCGAAACAAAAAAATGGTCGCCACTTTTTTTTTGAAATTACTGGGCACATTTCCACCGTAGTACTGGAGGATAGACGTACTGTTAATTCAGAAGGGTACACTACGCTATTTTTGTATCAGGTTCTCCACAAAGTTTGCGAAGAGAAAGGAGCATCTACTGCTCGTACAAATGAGTATTTGAATGCCCAAAACATAGAGACCTAGCACATAATGACTTATTTCCACGAAAAACGGATAGATTATGTGGTTTACATTTTACATCGGCCGAAGAAGCGGTCGATGCCTTTAAAAATAAAATAAACAAACTACGGAAAGAAGATTGGAGAACATGTTTTTAAAGAATGGTTTTTGCGGATACAAAAATACATTGACTGTGGGGGAGAATACTTACTTTGAAAAATTATAAATAAATTTAAATAATTAAAAATAAAAATCATCAAAATATATAGCCATACATAGATAATTTATCTATATAAGTTATGACTTCATATTTTATGTTGAAATTGTGACTTTTCTTGCAAAGCATAGAAAGCAGTGTTGACAAGTGAAATGAGTTTGATAAAATGTATTACTTGCAAATATACGACTGTAAAGATATCAGAGTTATTTAAAAATGTTCGTGATAAAAGTTTTAATAGGTTATTAAGTATTTTTATAACATTCACTCATTCATTAATATTCCATAAAGATACTCACTTGCATATTCCATTTCTTAATGGCAGGACGAAATCTTCTCTATACAGTCTGTACTGCACGTCTAAATAGTGTTCGATATCTCTATAAGGACCTTTAATAACGTTAGATCTCAAAAACACGTCTTGGTAACTGGTAATCTCCAGAGTAGTTGGATAAATATCCAAGTCTCTGAAGTTATCTGGTGGTTCAACATAAGGTTCTTCGTCTCTGTTAAAAAGGAATATATTTGGCGACGGTAAATAGGTTTTTACCGTACTTGAAGAGTTATTGCTCCGCTGACAATAGCAACATAATGTTAAAGATATTACAATAATTTTTTTATATACAAAGAGAATAAGTGGAACTGGTTCTAAGCATAATTTTTTCATAATATGGTCTTAATTCTAAATTTTATTGCTGTCTGCTATAGTAGGGATCTAATGATTTGTGGACTGTATAATTTTTTGCAAAAGATTTACTTGGACGTACAATAGTATTTGAATTTGAGTTTATATAAGGTCTACCTTAGACACATTTTTTGTGGATCACTTCATATTTCGTTGTTATCAATTTCGAGATATATTCATCGAGATAGAATAAAGTAGACGACTAAACACTATTATGCGATATGGCACTTCAAGTGACGGAAAAGTGTAATGAAAATGGCGATTCAAGTCGAACTTTTATTTATTTGAAGTCAATAATTTTATATTTGAAGACTGACGGAATGCAAATGATTTTATATCATTTAAATTAAGTTTTTACAAAAAAAATACATTTATTCTCACCAAAACTGACTAGCTCCACTGTTTTGAGTTTGAAATATGACGTAAAAATGTAATGCAAAGGTGCGGTCACTTTAGCATCGTGATAGCATCTCCTCTTTATTCCATCTCAATGGATATATTACACCCTCTTTTTGACTTCAAACAATCTTATAAGAACACTGATAATAATATGAGGTATATATTCTTAAACAATTATAATTTCAAACTCGTTTTGACTTTTAAAATAACTGACTATTATAGAAGAGAAACTGACGCCAAATGTATCGTGAATATTTTATGAACAGGTTCAAAATATCTAATAAAATTCGCAAAGCGATGTGACGTTACAGGAGAAATTTGACGATAAATTAGATTTCATGAACGGAGTAATAACTCTTAAAACGAGGACAGAAAATAATGACTTACGTTACATTGATCTCTTTCTTTTTTGTTTCATATTCGTTCGATACTTTTTCGACGATATCGCTCAAATGTTTGAGTTCATTTTTGATTTCGTCAGAAATATTGACATGGTAATTGGTAGGGTTACTTTCCAGATACGTCATAGTGCACGTTAAAGCTCTTAAAAGTTTAAGATTAGATTCGCATGACGACGACGGTATCAGGTTATTTAATGTTGTAACTAAAGAAATAACGTTTCTGCAAAAATTGTCAGTATCGTTCCAGAAATACGTATTAAATTGTTTCTCTCTGTTGGACTGAAACACACAAAGATTTTTCGATCATTGTCGGGCTATTCGCGATTGTATAAAAGTTTGCAGGGCCGAATTTAGTGGAGTTCCGGGGCGTCTAAAATATACATTTTTCGGCGATTTGTTAACTAATGGTATGTAGCATTTGAAAAAAATTACTCGAGTTCTGACAAAAAAATATTGTTCATGCTTTTTTGGGTCATTTTCAATCTTTCAAAACATATTTATGTCAAAAATTAATGAGAAATGCCAAACATGATGAATTTTCTATTAGGGTGGAGTGAATTTTTCAACTTTTGAAACTTAATAATTCTATTGGCTTAAGATGTGTCTATTACATGTGAAGAAGTGAAGAAATATTATCTTCAGCTTCCGGAACCATCTTACATTTTAGAAATTCATTTATTTTTACTATATACGAATAAATTAAATTTTAGACATTTATTAATTCTTTTAAACGGTTTTTAGTGCGATTGGAACATAAATAAGTAAATATACAGGGTACGAATCTTGTGAAAAGTTTGTTATCATCCTTGTAGTAAGTTATTAAAAAAAATGTATTAACAAAATTTGTAGGGTAGCTTAAGGACCATATTTAAAAATTACATAGATGTATACATGGTGTTACATGACTCAGATATGAACCAAATATATGTTTTGTTAAACCAGAACACCAGTTTATTATTTTACGTTTAGATTATTCTCATTTTTTTGCATTCTTCTAATATATGGTTTGTCTACGTCATATAGAGTACTCTAAAAGTAATTGGCACTTTTGTATGAAAATAGTAAATAAATCAACGTCCAGTAGCCAATTACATACAGTGAAAAATGTAGTTTTTTTTCCTACACGAGTTTTTTTAATATCATGTATTTCACTTTCTTTAGGAACGTTATTATATGCTTATTAGTATACAGGGTGACTCACGACTTGGAACCTTGATTTTCCTGTTTTATTTATACCCTATATTTTTTATTACCAGTAGATTCCTCTGAAAAGCCTTCCATTTTTATTAAGCATTCCCATACCTACAGTTAATAATTATCGATAAATGAACATTATGGTTATTTAGACAAATAAAACTAGTGTTTTTAATAAAAAAAAACAATACTTTATAAACTTTAAAAAATAATGTGTGAAATAAAAAAAACAAAATTATAAAAAGTGTTATAAGTAACCTCCCATAACATTAATAATGTTGTAAACTTGATTTTATAGATAACGCCACAAAAAAAAACAATTTTTGCCCGGCCACCCCATTGCCCCGACTATCCACCTTCTTGAAAAGTAATTGTGAATTAGTGCAGTGTGATGGACAGATGAACCATCGTGCAAAAACCACATTTGTTGGCGAATGTGAAGGGGAACATCCTCGAGTAATATCAGTAAATGATTTTAAAAGAAATCCAAATATACTGCACCATCTACTCGTCCTTTAAAACAGTTTGTCCTTATGACATAATCACAATTCCACCACAAACATTCAATGGCCACCTTGTTTGGCTATAGTAACTATAAAATGTGGATTTAAAGTAGTTATTGTGAAAGTTATGCCTATTTATTAAAACTCCGTTTTTGTGAAAAGTCGATTCATCACACCACTATTTTCATTTAACGTTACTAAATATCGATAAATATTAACTTTAGGTCTATGGAATGCTTAATAAAATAGAAGGCTTATTATAGAGGATTCTACTGGTAATATAAACTATAGGGTGCCCCATTAATATAAATATGAAAATTAAGGGAACGAGTCTTGAGTCACTCTGTATACTAATAAGAATATAATAAAAATGTTACTTAAGAAAAGTGTATAACATGATATTAAAAAACCTTTACACAGTATGTAATTGGCTACAGGGCGTTGATTTACTAACGATTTTTTATAAAAATGCCAATTTCCCATATATAACCAAGACAAACCATATATTAGAAGAATGGAAAAAATAAGAGTAATTTTAATCTAAAATAATAAACTGGTGTTTTAAAATACATATTTGGTTCGTACCTAAGTCATTCAACACCCTGTGTACCTCTATGTAATTTTAAAATGTGGCCCTCAAGCAACCCTATAAATTTTGTTAATATTTAAATATCTTTTACAAGGAATATATCAAATTTTTCCACAAGATTGGTACACCCTGTATATTTGTAATTTACCCCCGGTCTTTATAAACAGTACCATTTAATGCGTCTAGCGCCGAAACATAAGGGGTTGAGCCTATTTTAGATAGTTATCGGTAATTTGGATATGGAGACAACAAAGAAAAATCATACTTAAAAGAAAATCGAAGGAATTAGCCAGGAAGTCATTATACTCCGAAGGTATTAAGGAAAAGTGAGCTACAAATAGTACAACAGTCTATATTTAAACGTGAGCCAAACGGAATAGGATGAATTATATCTACCTAAAAGGCAAAGGGTCCTTTAGCATCGGATTCCTATAAAGTTCGGGAACTAACAAAACACCATCTTCTTCCCAAATGCGACTCCATTAGCATAAGCATGTGACTGAACAGGAATTTCCGAACATTCAGCGACAATAATAGTAAGTGCTCAAAGACGTTAGGATTATATCAGACACTAATTTCTCAAAAATAGTAGATCGTAGTAAGATATGCAGATAAAAGAAATAAAAGACGCGTTAGTCTAACAAAAAAATTTGCTGAACATACCCTAGAACTAGAAGTACAGGCAATCTGTTTTGATGGATGTAGGGACAAAACCTTGGTCCAAAACAAAAAAGACTATCAAAATACTGTCACCGAATAACATTATACTTTAGTTTCTAAACCCGGATCAAAATATCTCGGACATGCAAGTCCAACATCTGGAAGTGTTAAAGCAATTAAAACTTTAATACTTGAGTTTTTACAATGACATACATACAATGTGGCTATAGGTTGAGACGGAACTGTAGTAATACCGGTTCAAAAAACGGGGGTAATTCGAAGTCTAGAATTGGCTATAAAGAAGCAGTTACAGAGGTTGGTTTGTTTCCTTCACACAAATTACCAAAATATTCCGGATCAAAAGGTTTGGAAAATTGGCAATCATTAGAATGGTCCCAAAAAGTAACCTCTGAAAGAATTTAAATAAAATTGATAGATATAAAAACGCTAAGTACAGATCAAAAATTCATGTTTGAGATATGCCTGGGAAACTCTAACGGAATTTAGCTTTAAAAGCGGCTGGACAAATTTATACCAGATGGCTTACGATAGCTACAGAGTTCTAAGGTTATACGTTGCTACTAAAGAACCACCTCAAAACCTTGAAATATTAACTAAAATTATAGTTAAAGTGTTAAAGTGCATGCCGTATGTTGGTTTGAAATTAAATGTGGTCTTGTAAAAATGGCGAACGCTTTTTAACGTACTGCGTCTGCGAAATTGTTACTGTTAGTAATAATTCGATTCAGGATTCTTACCGCGAACAAAGCTATAAGAGGGACTGATATTTTGCCCATACAAAAAATCAGGTGATAGAACATTCACTCGAGAGTTGGCCTTAGAAAGATTTTTAAATGTTGAAAATCATCAACAAGAACAGAGAACGTTAGAATATTTTAAGTGAGTAAACTAAATTTTGATTGTAAAAATTATGTGGACTTAAATGTCAGAATGTCAGTATAAGCGAACTCCCTTTGACAATGAGAATATCAGACAAATATTTAACTAATATAATTTGTAATTCCGGATGAAATATGCCTAATAAAAATTGGTTGCGATTCGCAAGTTAAAAGATATATAAAATTAATAATTGAAGCTTCTATAGCAGTTTTTTAGTTCTGAAATGCGAGACGGGTTCATAAAAGATCGTATTGAATCGATAGAAATTCTACCGCAATTTTAAACAAAAAATTTTAATGACCAAAAAATAAATAAATTTCTGTACGGGAGAAAAAGTTAGAGCGGAACTCGCCATGCTGCCACTTTTTTATTTGTTAAAAAAATCATGCCGAGCTGATTTTTTTTTATTTGATTTCGGAAGCCAAATATATTATCGTAGGATACCTATTGCGTCTGCATACAACATAATTTTCTATAAAAATTTGTTTTACGTCTAATTTCACTCCGCCCTAATGTTCATTGCAAAAATATTTTATTTGTTTCACAAAATAAGTTCTCCTACTTCTTTGTTGCCGCAGAAACTCCATACCTTTAAATTCGGTCCTAGAACTTTGTTTTTAGAGCCTGTTGCTAAAAATTCTGGAATCGTTATACACGACAAATGATGTACAAATATTCGTAATCTTTGGTATGTTCTATGATAATTAGTATTCACAAAACAATATTAAACATTGATAGTGTCTTATTGGATTCATTATAAAACTTACTTAATACTTCTCTTTGCAGGTAGCCTTAGTTTTTGGATTATCTGACGCTTGTAGTTGCCACGAATTAAAAGAGTACTGGAAGAACAATGTGGCAGACCTGCTTATAAACAATGAAAAGAGCTGGGCAGCAATGGAATCAATAATAAGAAGAATAATGACAAAAAAGGCAAAGATGAACTGCATTGGGATTCTCATCTTTCAATTCGGCACGTGTTGAGACGACTATCTTCGTTCAACAGAATGCGTTTCGTATGTAATCTCTCTCTCTCTCTCTCTCTCTCTATCTCTCTCTCTCTCTATCTCTATCTCTCTCTCTCTCTCTATCTCTTTCTCTCTATCTCTCTCTCTCTCTCTCTCTCTCTCTCTCTCTCTCTATCTCTCTCTCTCTCTCTCTCTCCTATCTCTCTCTCTCTCTATCTATCTATCTCTCTCTCTATCTATCTCTCCTCTCTCTCTATCTCTCTCTCTCTCTCTCTCTCTCTCTCTCTCTCTCTCTCTCTCTCTCTCGCTCTCTCTCTCTCTCTCTCTCTCTCTCTCTCTCTCTCTCTCTCTCTCTCTCTCTCTCTCTCTCTCTCTCTCTCTCTCTCTCTCTCCTATCTCTCTCTCTCTCTCTCTCTCTCTCTCTCTATCTCTCTCTCTCTCTATCTCTCTCTCTCTCTCTCTCTCTCTCTCTCTCTCTCTATATCTCTATCTCTATCTCTCTCTCTCTCTCTCTCTATTTATTCAATTCGTTACGTGATGAGTACGCACATAAGAATAGATAAAACCAACGATAGACACGCCATCATATTTGAAGTAATATCAAAAGACGGTGCCGAAGATGGATAAAGGCGGACTAGGTGGCGTTTTTAGTGGTTATGACCAACTAGTGCGGTGTGTCCCACACTATCAATCCTTTATTATAGGCGATGATGTTCATAAGCAGAATTTTCACCACCTAAACGGACGCTCGCTAGTTAACGTCCGTTCGATAAATACTTGGGTTAGGTATTTAAAAACGTGCATTTCGAAATAAAACGTCCGTTCGCTTTAAATACTTTTGAGTCAAATGAGTCATTTCATGCAAACGTACGTTTGTTCTGCGTCGGCAAAACGGACCAAGCACGCATTGGGGGACGTCTCTCCTTAGAACCACCATTTCTGCACTAATTCCGACACTTATTACACTATTACAGTTTCTTCACCGTGGGTTGTATGTTAAAAATTGTACGTATTGCAATAGTCGGAAACCAGTCCAGCGATGGATGGTAGTGAGGACGTTGAACTGTCGAAGGACTACGTCGAAGTGTTTTTGTCAAATCCAAATGATGAACGTTACAAAAATAGAAAGAATAAGAAGAAGAATGGTCAGTAAAAACAGAACAAATATATTATCATCTACCTCAATAAATTATAGGTTTGATTTGATACCCCATGATTTTCAATAATTGTTCAAATAAAAGAATCAACAAATTATTTAATTTTTGTGAAATATCGAATGAATGGTTAACTTTCTGTTAACAAAATGAAGCATTTGTTTATGCAATTTTTTTTATTTTAGTACATTGCATAATAGAGTTAGTATAGTGTTTTACTCATCGAAAATCATTTTTCGTCACACTTTCCAGAAATTTTAGCAGCAGTTCGCGTTCAAATAATGTGTATATACCAATTTACCTGAATCGGTAAAGACATAATGAACTTAGTAAGAATTTCCGCGAAACCGCTGTCAATTACGGTTTTCCAATAAATGTGTTTTCGTCGCGCCAAAACTGCACCCGCAAACTCTTGCTAAAAGTTTTACGCACAAAACAGTTAAATCTGGACTCAATTTTTCGTTTTCCATCAAAAGTTTGATGCCTTTTCGTTCGTTGGATAAGTAGAAAACCACCTGTAATTTGTGAAAAAAAAAAAAAATAAAAACAATCGAGAAAATTACTTTTGAAAATAAAGTTGAGACATATACAGTGTTCTACCTCTTCTAAATCGTTGTTGTTTAAAAGCTCTTGTATCTTTTTTAAATCCCATTTTTGGCGGTCCTCTACGATTTCTATTTTCATTATCATTAAAATTTCGATTCCTTCTTTGCGGATATCCTTGGTTATCCCTACGTCTTTCATCATTGTGATTATCGCTGCTACTTGTTCTTGGATAATCTCTTCTGTTATCCCTTCGTTTTCCTTCATTGTCGTTGTCCCCAGTTATTTCTTCTTTGATCATTTGTTTGGTTGTTAGTACGTCTTTCCTTCGTTTGTGTCTTCATTACTTTTATTCCTATCCCTCCAGTAGCCTTAGACAAATTTAAAGTTTTTAATAGTCTGGTTTATTTATTTATTAATATTAATAATAAACTTTATTGCCCAACAAAATAAACCCAGTTACCTATTCGCTACGTACGCCAATTTACTTTTGTACTAATGGACTATTTCTGCCTATACTGACAATACAATTTTTAATAGAATTCATAATTAAAAAGTATATATGTTAGTTTTAATAAAAGTATATGGGTTTGTAAAACAAGTAAAACATTAATTTTTTATTATTATTATATATTTTCATCGCTTAAACTAAAAAAATTTAAGTATATTCAATAAAAATCAATAAGAAAATAAAGGCAGGCAACAGTATTTACGGGAAAATGTATGAGAAAATGCCTAAGTCTAATGAGTTGTCTTTGAAGAATTAACTATTCTGTCCAAATAAAAAAAAATCTTTAAATAATGAGCGTGAAGTTAAAATGTATTAAACAGAAGGATTGTTATTTATATTTTCAATTTTGTTCGAAAGAAAACACAATGAATGAGTAAAACTGGTTTTCTCTCAGTAAGTCACAAAATTGCATTCCAGTCACATACAATAATCAAAGGCAGAAATCTAGTTCTTACTGCATAAACATTTAAGATTAAAAGGATGTTGAAGAACATCGTGAAATGATATTTATTGTTTATTTAAAAATTTTAAAACCTTTCAAGTTTCTGATGTCTACTATTTCCAGTATTACTGTTATTATTATAAAAATAAAGGTAATTTTTCTTCTTATTGTACACATATCCATTTATTTCTTTGATTTAATTTCCACTTTACTACTGAAAATTTTTATAATTTACACTGTTTTTTTTTTTTGTTAGTATTTTTACAATTTTCAACACAGCAACTCCGGTTGCTAATTATATTGTTTTTACCTACTTTTTGAAGAAGAAAAAAGTAAAATGTATACATGTATTTGATATGCTAAAATTACAAAAGATCGCCCTAAAATGCACGAATTATCCGCAGCTAGTGCTAGTATCGCTTTTGCTTCCACTACCATGACTTTGCACTGAGCGAAGAGGACACATAAATACATAACACCATATCATTTCATATAACGAATAAATAATATTAAATCTATAATACAAAAGAATAAATAAATAAATAATAATAAAACATGGTACATTTTAACTATTAATAAGGTTAAGATGCTTCTGAGTGAATATAACCAGAAATGATCGGAAGCCTGCATCTGCCTGAGCAAGAACAGGCTACGTATTGTAACAGGGATCTTTACCGGGCATTGCCGACTAAAAGGACAACTAAGTAAACTGAAAGGTAGGTAGAGGATATCGAGTGCAGATTCTGTGAGGAGGAGGACGAAACCTCCATTCACATCCTAACTGAATGTGTAGCACTCCAGAATCCACTATATCTAGGAGGATATCAAATAGAAGAGGGAGATTTACCTAACTTGAAGCCACTTCAAATCCTACACTTCCTTGAGAAAATAGGATTGGAAGGGTCGTTATAGGCATTAAGACATTTCCTTGGTGCACTGGCGAGAGAAGGGGGCACAATAGATCTTTTAGGTCGCAGTGTATTAATACCCCATTCCCAACATAACATAACTATTAATAATGTATAATTTAAATATGACATTTTT
Source organism: Psylliodes chrysocephalus (assembly GCA_927349885.1). NCBI lineage: Eukaryota > Metazoa > Arthropoda > Insecta > Coleoptera > Chrysomelidae > Psylliodes > Psylliodes chrysocephalus. Next base: position 26,783,645 of record OV651818.1, read on the forward strand.
TAAGATATGTGGAAGGTTTTCAAAAATAAATCACATTTAATACAGTAAGTAAAGAGTTATTGCATGTTCAAATAACGGCCGGCACTAATATTCTCAATTTGTTATAATTAGCACGCCGATTTTGCTTGATAATCCTTTTTAAAGCTCCTAAATTGGCATTGGAATATTGCGGATAATTTCCAGTTTTCGGTTCTTGAGCAACATATCCAGTTGTTTTGTACAGTTTAATAATATATCGAACTGTATATCTCGATTTATTAACACTGTCATCGATTTGGGAAGAAGTTTGGCCCTTCAAATGCAAGTGAATTATCACTTTCTTTATTTCGTCAGAAACAGCCTTTAACACGAGCCATTTTTAGTTGTTAACAACACCAATGTACGAAAGTTAATTAAAACGTCAAAATCGGCTTCTTAGCAAAGTCACAGTTTATAGCTAAAGAATCAGTTCGCTCACTCTGCGTCGGCACTTTTGATCTCAATGTTCCAGTTTATACACTGCGCAACTCGGATTTGTATCCCTGGCGCATACAGAATCAAATCATAACCAATACAATATATGACAACCGCCTACTATATTCAAACAGCAGTCTTCTGCGCATCCTGAATTTGTATCCCTGGAGTGGATGTTATTTTGGAACATTCAACTGGTCCAAGTGAGCTAACTGATTCTTTAGCAATAAACTGTGGCAAAGTCAAATATTATCATTTGTTTTACAAAGCTTGCCTTGATTTTATTGAAGCCGATAAACCGACTATTCAACTTAAGTTGTCTCCATCATGTATTTTGCCAAACACAAATCATTTTACAAATAAAACAATTTCGAAATAAAAACTCTTTAAAAATAGCCACGCTGATCTTATTATATTTCCATAAACATTTAAACAAACCAAAAATATATTTTAAACAAAATTTTAATTTGCCCTGAGATAAATTCACAAATATCATGTTTTATGGGGTTGGGCCAACTGAGACAGAGCTCGCATATTTTTTATATATCCCTGTTATAAACTATAATAGTCTTTTGAGATGGTAGTAATAGTAATAATAGTTCGACATCTAATACATATTTGACATATTTATCTTTATGACACAGGGCTAGGTTTAGTAACTCGATTTTTGAAATTGGTTCATTGAATTTAATATTTTTCTTAGTAAGCCAATCTGCAAACTGGGCTTTTCTCCATTTGGTGGTTGGTAACTGTTCTACACACGCCGGCTGTGGTATGGAGCGTTATCCATAACAATAACAGCAGGCAGATTCCCATTGACAATTCGATATCGAAATACTCGATTTCGACGGTTTGGTGAATTTCGATTTGCAAAAAATCATACTCGCATCGACTAAAACGATTGCGAGTCACTCGCCAGCTCTATGGTGCCGAATTGCTCGATTTCGGTAGATTATTGAGGTTATATCACGTGGTTGTAGAGGTTGTAGCCTTGTAGTGGTTGTGATTTCTAGTTGAAGTTTAAACAGTTTAAAGCATTGTTATGGTTGATTATTCTATGTCATTGGTATAAGAAGTTCTTAAGAATTTTGAGAAAAAAGGTATGCCTTAAAAAATAATGTAAGTACCTAATTAACTGTTAAATTGAAACAAAACAGCACCAAACTATTATTATAGGTAATTATGGTGGGTTTATGCACGAATTTAATTTAACGTAATTTAATAATGAAGCCCTGCTATTGGCTAACTGTGATCACCTGATCAGGGATACATACTCTATTTGCTGCTCTTGCGTTAAATTAAATTGTGTGCATAACCATTCCTTTACAAAGACAAATTAAAATTTCCTATTATATGCCGTCAGTGTGGATGACATTGTTGACAATTAAAACACGTACTGCGCATGCTGGCTACGAATACTACGAGTTTCGGAATCGACCAAAACGCAGGGCAATTCGATAGCGAATAGGAATAGCAATTTTCTCGATATCGTATTTGGTTGCGAGTATTGAAAGCGATTGGATTTCGCATTTCGCACTGATTTGGAATCTCAGTACAGATCCTGGTTCGATTTTTAAAAGAATATCTGAAAACAATTCCGGACTCTGCTGATGAAATCCCTATCAGCGCGCCTATGACACCGCTTCAATGATAACATCCAAGCAAGATTCAAATGCGTTGTTGCCAATAACGTCGCTTTAATCTGCAACGACAGTGTGGATCTCGGACATTATCTACCGCTAGATAAAGATGCAAGATAAACGCTGGCAACGCACCATTTTACCAATCACTTGGAAGACGTTTGAACAGTTTAAAAATAGACCAGTCAAACTATTAAAATTATTTCAACAAAATAACATCTGTTCTGGAGGTAAATAATAAACAAATGAATTAGTTATTTAAAGTGAGTAGAAGGAAAAGGTTTTAGTAGAAATTTGTAAGAGATTAAATAAATTTTGCAAGACCCCACTAATTTGTTTATTAATTAATACTGAATATTTCTCCTTTTGTCGGTATTCCAAAAATCAACAACTATTAAAAATAACTTTTTTTTGTAGAGGGTAAACGTCTGATTGGCCTATAAAATTTCTTTACAACATGAGTCACTATCTACAATTGTGGTATACTAGTTGTAAAGCAAACATTACATCGTAGTCTCACTCACTAGTATAGCTGCACTGGCAATTTTTTAAGTTTCTGAATCTAAGTACTAGGTATCCCTCAAAAATATGTAGGCGATTTTTAAAAATCCGCCAAGGGTTTAGACCAATGATATCTTTATCTTTAGATTTTATTAATCTTACATACACGGGTTTCTTATTTTGCAACGATTTATATAAATATGTCAAATTTTGGATCGGTGTTCAATTTATGTACAGTTATCTTACTATTTTTAATACCCACGAAGTTTTTTCACTTAAATTATTACGACACCACATTAAACCCATCATTAAAAAAAAATTAAACCTCTCTTTTGATCGTGTAAAATACACTGAAATGGCGGCCTTAATAACAAAAGATTGGCATTTTCTATAATAGCATGTTTTGACAGTTACTTAATTCTTGACTTATTTCGTCTGCGTATTATTTATTTCGCATGGATAAAGACTTTCATAGCCACTACAATAATTTTTTGTGTATCAATAGTTTGGACTTAACACGTCTATGAATGTGACTGACGAAATAAACATAGGATAATTAATATCCACAATGAATAAGCTTGAAACATGCTTGACAAATTTTAAGTACACTTTATCTTATCACTTTTAACAAATAATCTATGTTCTAAGAAATATTTCTTAATCACATTGGATTATTATTAACAAACAATTAGTAGATAATAATACAATGAACTGCAGATCCGACAATTCTGATAGTACCTAGGTACTTATTAATTTATTAATTTTTTTTGTTTCTTTCAGACTTAGATAATATTGTTTTAATATAATCTAAATTAGCCTGAGTGGCTTAATAAAATAAAATTGGTACGCAAACATTTATACCACCAACAAAGAAAATAAATTACAAAAAAACTACCTATTAAGTATATTAGTGTCAAGGGCGGCTCCAGGTCAAATTTTCGGACATTGTCAATAACAACTCCCTTTAGAGCATATTTTTTTAATAAAAGGCTCATGGGTTGTAACAATTTTAACCTTGGGGAGGGAGCATGGTCCCCTGGAGCCGCCCTTGATTTGTGTAAATATACACGTGTAGACATATATTTAGTAGTAATGAGTGGGTCACTGAAAACAGTCCACCCTGTTATTTGGCAGTGTTCGTTGGATTTTAAGAAAAAGCTGAAACAGGTCGATTTTTATTTCAAAGGGGTCACATTCTTACGATTTACACATCTGTAATATTTTCCATGACAGCAAAAAAAAACGAATTTTGCAAAAAATTATTAAATAGGTATAGTTACTAAGACATTTGGTTTAGTTTATAAGTGTTTCTAGTTCTATTGCAGAACGAGTTGAAATTAATTTCATATTTTTTGAAAACTGGAATTGTGCAAGGAGAACAGCAATCATCTTCACGAAGAAAATCAACTTTATAACTCATACGTATTAGAGAGAGTGGAAAAATGGTGGAAAAATTGTGGAAAAATTTCGTCAAACTGGATCCGTAGCTAATAAAAAAAGAGCTGTAAAAATCGAGTTAGGACTGAACCGCAGAAGTAGCAATTTGAGGCCATATTAATTTGGATACTGTATCCATGTATACAAAACTTGGCTGAGGAATCTGGCTTTTCACGCAGTATGTACTGTAGGCCAGTCAGTAAAAACCTATTTTGAACATTTCACATTAATTACAAAAGTTTTCAAACTGTGCAAAAATAATCGGCTAGTTTAAATTTGCAACCATTTCCAAGATCCAGAACTAGTTAATTTATACCAAAATGGCGCTTTTGTATATAATGTTGAGAAAAAAATGGTAAAAGTGCTGCAAACTTAAAGCAATATATATTGTATTATTTGCAACTTTTTTGAAAGTCCGGAACGTGATTTTTTTTGTAAAATAGCGTTTTTGTTTAAATCATAGACAAAAAAATTGCAAAAGTGCTGCAAACCGATGACATAACTCATACAAGTTTTTGGAACAGCTATTCCAATTTGCAACTTTTTATTTTGCACGGAAATATTTTTTTTTGTGAAAATATCAAAATAATTTTTATTGCCCTCTAATTTTGTCAAAAAAAAAAAAATGCAAAAGTTTTGAAAATGGGTTGCAAATGTTAATATTATTTTTTAAAGAAGACGTTTTGTTTTTTACAAATGTCTCCACATTTTGAAGTAGTGACACGTTTTCGTCTTTTATTGTGCTACAATGCACAATCAGCTTGATCTCGTGTACATTCATTTTTTTCTTATCAATAAACATTGGCAAACTTTTTAGAAAATCTTCTTTTGCAACGCGTATCAAAGAGTGCGACAGATCAAAGCCACGCGCGAAAGCAAGAAAAACGATTTTTTCTACACCCTCATGGATATTAGCTTATCTACGCACAGACTACAAATCTAAAAAGTATGTCATTGCGTTCAACTGAACGAATATATTTCATATCCATTCTAAGTAGTGAGAACACTGCAAAAAAATAAAATCCACCAATCAAAGTTCATATTCTGGACCCCCAACTACTATTATTTTTAAATTTTAAATAAGTGAGAATCCTGTGAAAGTATATTTTTTGATTATTAAAATTAAATATACATTAAAATTAGTTATTTTTGTGTAGAATCAATAAATAATCGTAAATGATAGCATTTCTATTTTTATTTTAACCATATTTTGAAACAAAAATAAAATTTTATTCAAACTATAGGAAACTAGTTTAATTACGTTTATTAAAACCAAAATCGTAAAAGCGGCAGTAGGGGCATGGACAGAGTACCTACTTGACTTCTACACGAAAAGTCGGGAATCGATTCTCGGCCGGCGATTAATTTTTTTTTATATTTATTTTATTTTAAAAATCAGTAAAATTTATAAATTATTTTAAAATTAGTTATTTTGTCTTAATAACCTAAAATATTTTTTTAATTTGTAGATTTCCGTTAGTGGGTCGTACAAAAAATATACTGTTCAACTCGAGTGGATTGCCCATATCCACTCTAGTTGCATAAACTACTATACTTAGTTCAAAAAAATATACATTACTTTAACAGATTAAAAACTTGTTAACATGCTGAAATTAATTATTCTTAACTCGAAGAGGTATTCATTAAAAAAAACTCCCGTGCAATATAAAATTTATAATTCTCACTGTATACCTTTAAATATCGAATATATTTTTTTAATAAAAAATATAAAATTAATTTAAAATAATTAAGCGAAATTACTTTATGTAAAAAATAACAAAGTGTACCTGTACAGACATAAAACAAAATAAATTCAAATCACTTGTGTACTTTTTATCACTTTTAAATAGTAGAAAAGGATATACATTTTGTTGGTGTCACCCTCTAGACGAAAAAGCTTTTAACGTATTTTTTTATTGTAAGAACAAATACTCCTGTAGGTAAAAATAAATATATGTTTCTCTTCTAGCATTTTTATTTGTATTTGTTTTCGTTAGAAAGACATCTTATTAGATTTTTTCAAAAGAAACCGATTTAAATTTTTAAAAAGTGACTCCAGTAGGGTACGGGTTGAGCCTTTACCTGTACTTACATAATTTTTCTCTTAGCCAAAATAAAAAATAATCCGTAAAATTGGTGTATTATGAAACCCTTGCATATTATATAATATGTCGATCTTAGTATTACAGAAATGATTTACGTAAAACAATAATGTGTACAAATACGTAAAATTTATTTATCCCTCGTAAAACATCAGTAAAATATTTTATAAAATTGTTTTCATTCACAAATATTCATAAATTCACAAATATTAATTTCTTAAAAATCTAACAGTGGCGCCACTTTCCAGACGAAAAATCTTGCAATGTAACAGTTTCATAGTATCCCACTTTTAAAGTTTATTTTTGACTATTTTTAAAAGAAAAAATACCTATGTATGTGTAGGTAAAGGTTAAATATATGCTTCTCTGGAACCACTTTTTCAAAATTCAATTTAGTTATGGGCAAAAAAGTCGAGTTTTATATTTTGTTTTTTTTTTTTTAGAAAAATCTTCCAAATTTTGAAAAAGTGTCTCGAGAGGAGCGTAGATTTAACCTCTTTGCCTACACGGACATATTTTTTTCTCTTAGAATAAGTCAAAAATAAACTTTAAAAGTGGGGGTACTACGAAACACTTGCATGCTCTGCTCTAAAGCCAAGTAAATACTCCTCTTAAGATCGTTTAAGATAATTTTTTTGGGTTTTGTACTTTACACCATAAATAATTGAAACTTACTAAACAAATTCAGTTTATACATGAAAGTCTTGAATAGCAAGAAATTATATTTCAAAAGAACACTTTGCAGAATTGCAAATAAGTTATGTGCATGAATATCTTTATTGGAATAGTCATTGTAGGAAAAATAATTTTTCTATATCAATTAATTTCAAACTAAAATGTAGCACTTTTATCAGTCAATGTTTTAACTTTTTCTAAACCACTAAAATAGTAAAAACACTATGATATTTTATACCTAGTGGCGATCCCAGTTCAATGAATGTGCCAGTATTTACTTTTAATTCTACTCAATTAAATACATAATTTTGCTGGACCCTGTAGTAATAAATATTGGAAAAAATTACCGTTTGATAAAAGATTAGAAGACCTTTTAAAAGGAGAGTCTCCTGTTTGTATTTAAAAAAAAATCATTGATTACTTCATACGCCATGCAATAGAGGCTATTTGTGAAATAATGAATTTATTCTTTATTCCATACATTTGCATTATGTATACGAAAGAAAAATGTCAACATAAATTGTATACTATTTAAATTTACCTATATAAGTATTACGTGTTATGCCGGCTATATGGTTTCAATACTTTGTCATTCATTTTCAATAAAAATAAAAAATATGTAGGCAATAATTTAGGAGTGGGCGTGCCTGTAGTTAAAGGTCTAAAACGCAGCAATTCAGAATTATTGTGGATTGCGTTTTGAGTTCCACGTGTTTATAATTATGTCCCCTTTAATATCCCTATCCAAAATTAAATGTATTATGTAAAACAATTATGCGAGTTTTGATGCTTAATGCTTTTTTTATATTTATATATGCAATCTTATACCAACAATCTTTCCACTAAAAGAAATTTAAATTACCTAAATACTTAGTTCAGTTCAAACTAAAATTCTAAATATATCCTACCTTCACTTCTGACATTTCTTCCGCCTCTCCTAGGATTTCTATTGTCATTTTGCTGATTTCTTTGCATATTAAATAAATATGACTATATTTTTTTTAAATCACTATTATCACGCCTTTTTATTAGTTACACTTTTATCTACTTTCAACAATAAGATTCTTATTGCAAAGTCGACGTCAACAATGTAGAATGTCGACATTCGCAACTCGCTGATTTGGGTTTGATCACGACAAAGCATAAAAGTCATTAAGGCTAAAGACAGCTGAGTATCTTGACGACGGCAACGAATTTTCATTGGTCTAACAACTGACTTTTACACCAGTAATATATTTTAAATTACTGAAATTAATAAAATAAAATGTTTCTAATCAATCAAAAAATTTAAATAATTCTATACACTGTAGTTTAATTAAATATTGATTTAATTTTAGCATAAGATTAATAATACTGCATCGAATGTACATTCTAAAGCAACACAGAATGAAGTAGATTGAATGAACCGTCGGTGTGCTCTAGAGTTCATCTACATGGGGGAATCACCAAAAATGCGTATTTTGTATTTTATAATTAATTATTAAAATATGTATATTGTATTATTCATAACACTTTAATTTACTAAGAGATTTGTATTTATAAATTAGAATTGTTACTGAATATTTATAATCATTGTAAATGTGTATATCACCATCCTTTTTTAATTATTATGATTGGTGTTTTCATTTACAACGCCACACTGTTAGCTAAAGCTAAGTGAACCAAGTATATCAAAAAACAATATTTAACTTTGATAATATTTATGTATCCGGTTAGCGATTAAATGGAAGTTTGAAGTGGTCTGATGGTCATGACTGACTCGACAATATATTAGCACAGCTTATTTATATATATGAATAAGCTGTGATATTAGTTTCAAACGTAAGGCAGTAGGCAATACTTTTAACACTTATGTAATACTGGTTGCGTGACTATTAGTTTAGTACACATAATATAGTGGTTTAGTAATATAGGGTGGACCAGATGTAATTTTACAAAAGGAGGACACTAGACAACAAAGAAGTATGATTTTGTATCAAAAAGGATGACAAATTAAAATAAATATATTATAAATCCAACAAAAAAATATCACATTTATCATAAAAATAAAAGCAAGATATTCATAAAAAAATAATAATACCTAATAATAATTTCAAATTAGAAAGACTCAATATTATCCTAAGGTGTCAACCTATAAATAATTTTGTATTATTAGTGTCTTCGTCAACTTAGGCCATTAGCCTTGTGTTCTGAGTAGGTTATGGAATGCTAGTAATTTAGGACCGATTCCACCGTTTGTGTTAAACGAAGTTTAAAATGACATTTTTACATTAACATTGTCATTTTAATCTCCGTTTAACACAACGGTGGAATCGGCCCTTAATGAATTTATCTTAATATAAATATTTAAAAACATTTTAAAAATGTATACAAGTTTGGTAGAATTAAAACTATTAATAAAAGCTGGATTTTACGTTCTCAGACTTTAAATTGGGAGGGAAGATGACTCAGTGGTTAGAGTCTGAACTTGCGAATGCAAGTCCGCGGTTCGAATCTCATCGCGTTGGCCGGGATTTTTTAAATTTATTTAAAAATAATTGAATCGGTCATTTTAAAAAGGGGCCACATCCACTTTTTAAAATTTTACAGGAGAGATAAAAACCTTTTAATCTTTAATTTGAAAATAAATTTTTGTACGATAATATTGTTTGCTTTAAACATGAACTTTTATGACCATGAATTATTAAAAAACATGATTTGTATTTTAAAAGAGGCTAAAAATTGACATTTTTTGAAAAAGAGATGGCCCGTTTTCAAAATGAACAATTATTTAAAATCAAAATAGAATATAAATATTGTTTATTTTAAACAACAAAGTGGTATAAAATACATTTTAATACAAAAAAATAAGATCTTTTTTCATTTTCCTCCGTTTCTTTAGCGGAGATAGTAGGCCATTCGCAGATAGTGGTGTAAAATTCCTTGTATTTATCTGGAATATATTGCTGAAGCATCTTTATATCCTCAATTTTCTTAACATTTATCGGAATTTTGCCTTGATAGGCAGGAAAATTCTGAGGATCGGGCACCATTATTGTCGGAATGCCTCTTTGTAGAGTTTTTAAAAGAAAGAAACGTTCGTCAACAAAGCTGCCAATGTATGGTTTCGCAAAGATGACACCCAAATAAAGCTGAACTCGTAGAAGGAGTTGATAGTGAAATTAACCTTGTCTTCTTTTGAAACTTGTTTGCCAAGACTTCGTTTAGACAACACTTTCTTCTTAAAGAAATCCGGCCACCATTGTTTGAAACTAGCTACATCTACATGAGTAACATGTTTAACGTCGAATTTATTGCTTATAGATGAAGAAACTCTTACATCTTCATATTCTCCTACAGAGTTTGTTCACATGATTAAAGTGTTCTTTTCCAGTAACTTTTGCTTTTTTTAATCGAAATTTGCTTATAACTATTTGAATTTTTAATACCTTTCTTCCGTTTGGGAAGCGGAGAGATTGACTCACTACTAGATGGCATTTTGTCACGCGACACGTAAACAGTCATCTCTAAACAGTCTAAAATATCCATAATACCCTAAAACGTTGGTGGTGGGGGACAAAGCACGATTCATTTTGAGAAGGGGTTATCTCTGGAGGGATAACCCGTTTTCAAAATGAACTGATTTTTGTGTGTTGTGAATAGGCGGTAAGAATTTTGAAAGATGACCGTTTTCATCTTGAATTGATGCCTCTAGGCATGCTGAATATAAAATCGCCAAAAAGTGAAAATGTTAAAAAAGTGGATGTGACCCCTTTTCAAAATGACCGTTTCAATTCTGCATGATGCCTACGTAGGATATCCCACTCCAGCAACTATATTTACTGTTGGGTACTAAAATTAACAGTGCTGTTCCTAAAGCGGCGTTGGGGAACAGTTGTAAAGCTTGCACATAACACACAAACCGAGTCTCAGTTTGTATTATTTGATAGGCACTACCAGAGCCATTCAATTAATAATATATTTAATTTATGGGATATTCACTGAATGAAGGTTGTCCAGATTAAATTAACTTCAGCAAATTGAAGACTCCCTGGGACAAAATAATGAAAAGTATGGTATTTCGTCTAGCTCTAATAAAGGGTAGATTGGTGGTAAATAAAATTCATGAAAGAGGGTTTTTTGAATTTTTTCGTCAGCTTTCTCATAAAAGAGCCAATTAAGGTTTTAAAAGAATAGAAAACAGATTGTTAATCGTAAGCATATGATGATACTCATTTCAGTTTTTTACTTCGCAAAGAAAATAAAGTAGGCCATGACCGACAAAGGCAGACGAGATACGAGCATGTTCGTGATAACTACGTGCGGCTTTCAAATTGACACTTAAGGATGAAACAAGAATTTTTCCAGGACACTTAAAAAATATTTTTTGTGGATCAATTCTTATTATATTCAACTGACAAATAATTTTTACTTTCCCCTGTAACCAATAAGGATACTATAGGAATCAAATTTGAGGAAAAGGACAAAATTTTAATTTCTTCGTTGGCAATGAAGATATGAAAAAAAGTTTCAATAAAATGAGTGTGGTTTTTTTAAATTTTTATCTCATATATTCTTTTTCTTATTTTTAAAGCTGCCTTGGGCTTAATTTTTATTTACTTTTAGTCGTTGCCATGTCTATTTTAACTGCGATTGGTTATAAAATAGCTAATACAAAATTAAATTGATGAAATATCGAATAGAGTTGGGTTAAAATTTAAACGTCTAATTATAAATAACCTTTTAAACTGACAGTTAAAATGAACTAAAACGTTACAGAATAGACTCCATTATCGCCAAAATTTTAGGGGTGGTAGATGTCATCAAAATAAACATTTTTTGCGAGATAGTGTTAAAGTTTTTGAAAAATACATATTTTTGTAATAAAAATGTTTTAAGTGAAATTTTCACTTTCTTTATACATTTTGGACCTATTAGTATATATACAAAATTCTCAAAGACAGAAAAACAATAAAAACCTGTAGATATAAATATATTTTTTTTTGATGAAAACCTAAAAAAAATTTTCCCTTTTCGTTTAGATTTGTATTTTTAGTCCCTTCAAAGACATGCAAAAGTTTGTATTTAATTTTTTTCTCGAAAACTAAGTGAGATAAGAAAAAATTAAGATACAAAAAAGTTGTTCTAATTGCTTTAATTAAAATAATTATTAAAATTGAAAATATCCACTGAGCGTTATTTTTGTGTAAACTTCCCTTTATTTCGAAAATCAAGCGTTTTTGGACAAATGTTTATTTATAAAAACATATTTTGATTTTCCATTCCAGCTCTAAAAGTTTGGCGGTATAGTTATGAAACACTCTGTATATTATTAGGTGCAATGTTTTTGTATATTGTTAACCAACCTTTAACCAAATAAATTAATATATTTTGACCATAAATAAAAAACGTGCATGTCTTGACAAATATTTTTATTCAAAACGTTAAAATTAGTGGTCCATTTAAAACATAAAAAAATTATAATGTATAATTTATATTACAAATAAACATCAAACTCAATCAACGAATACATTCTAAATTTAAAAAAGTATCCATTTATAACTAGTTTTTATTATAAAAATATAATAGAGTAATGAATACCTAAAAAAACTTGTTTTTAACTTGTTTAATCCAGTTTTTGTACACAATATATAAAATCTACAATTCTACCATCGATTACCGCCGCCACCACCACCACCTCTTCCTCCAAAACCGCCTCCTGAATTTCTATTAAAACCGCCCCCGCCGCCGCTGTTTCTATTAAAACCACCGCCGCCGCCACCTCGGCCGCCACCGAAACCTCCTCTGCCGCCTCGACCGCCACCCCTTCTATCTCCGCCTCCGAAACCGCCTCTTCCTCCGCGACCGCCGCCTCCACGGCCCCCTCTGCCTCCACCGCCGCCACGGCCTCCTCTACCGCCGAAACCGCCTCGTTTTTTAGCACCGGGAGCGGACGGTAAGACTCTCTGGAGCGGGAGCAGTTTCGCTGGGTCTATGAATAACTGAAACAAAAAAAAAATAAATTTAAATTTCCAAGTATTTGTTTTCACCTTTGAGGTTCGGGGACGTTCTTATTAATTCGTAGGGGGAATTTTGGAGGTTTGTTTCCGAATTATCAAATTATCCAAAACAAAGCATTTGATTCGATTTGGTTGTTAAACATTTTTTAGAAGAAAGAAAAATCAAGATGTGTTATCAGAACCATTTACTGTTTTCTAAGGTGTCCCCCCAAGGTTTACCATTTTTATAAATTTGTTATATCACCACTTATAGGGGAGATTTCTACCTTCTCCAATAAGCTGATGATACTTCAATAGTTTTACATGATCAAAGATTGGTTAGCACAGTAAACATTGAAAAAGATGCAATTCTACATAGAAAATTTTGAAATATAGCTCAAACAACAACCCCAAAAAGTGTCAACTAATCTTATTAAATCACATCATTAAATATTCTTCACTATCGTCTTGGTAGGGTAAGTGTTTTAGGAGCGTGCATTCATTTACAAGCAATTTTGTGGTTGAGACACCTGCTTCAAATCCTACACCAGACCATGTGAATTTTTAATTAATTTGCTTGGTTCGTTAGATTTGATGGATGCCTATTAGCAGAAATTTAATTTCTGTTGATGATATCCAGATTATAAAAATCGGCATGCATTACCGTTTCGATGTTGGTGGTTTGAGTTTTCCAGGTATTCCTCACCTGTAAGTCAAATGGCACCATCAATAATCTTTAAATCGCCCCGGAGCTCCACGGCAAATAATATTCCCCGGACAAGCTCAACTGTTGGGGTTAAAATTTACTCGTAAGGGGGCGAATAGACCTTTCCCGTTATTCAACAATTTCGCATTACTCATGTGCGAAAAAAGTGCAGGAATATTGAATCTAGTAATTTTTCAAACAACTTAATTGTTCCCTTTCTTATCCTCGCCTTACAATTGTTGTTTTGGCCACTACGATTACCCCATGTCATCGTTAATTTAAACAACTGTCATCGATTCTATATAGTAGGGAACCATTTTATCTTTTGTCCAACTATAAAATGAAATTAGTTCCACGTACCGCGAATGATAACTGGCATTATCGATTATAATCAAAGAAGGATGTCCAGACTAGGTATACATTTTTTCTGTGTTTCCATTATTATGATAATCCATGCTTTTTGTTAGACTTAAATATAAGGTCTGCATTTTTTATACACTTCTTCATTGCCACCATGGACAAATTATATATGGAATCCCATCTCCTGTTTTTTACTTGAAGTAGCCATTGTTCCATCTTGCCAACGTTTTCTGTCACTTCCCTTGCTATATACCCACGTCTCATCCATAAATCCAGGCTAAAAGTTACCCATCTATCTCCTTGTTAAAATTTTTCAAAAACATTTTTTTTTTAACTGAATCGATGTTCGTTCCAATAAAAACTGTATGTTGTTACTTCTTTTAAAGCAAAAGCCAATTTTTTCGAATCCATGTATTAATTGATCGTGCAGAACATTTCACATCAGGCATTTCTTCCGAAAATCGTTTATGTAACGATTTCATTGTTACATGTTGCACACCTTCGTACATCTTATATATAACTTGCCTCAACTTACTTAATATTAAAGAATTGACTTTTGTTTTACTTTGGCTTACTTTTTTGGACATTATTTTCACATACTCTGTATTAGAAATTGTTGGTTAACTAAGTCTATAGTTTTCTGTGAAATATTTAATGCCTCTGCAGCCATTTGATTGTACCTCTTTCCAAGAGCCTTACAAATAGATTTGTACCTTTTAAAATAGGAAACTACATTTTTGATTGATCACTAAATCATTTCACCATTTTGTTGAATAATTACAAAAACTTTTGAAATATCAAATTATACAAATTTTTAACAAATTGATAAATTCAAAATATGATGTAATTAAACTAGGAAGTGCCAAAATCTAGTAACTTTTTGTTTCATCCATTTTACACAATAAAGAAAGCGAATGGACTTGGGGTATTTCCAAGACTTTATTATATTTTATATTGCCTGAAAGAGTATAATTAGCTCGATCTACTGGTGAAAACCTCTTTAAAATTGATCCATATTTGATGATGCTAGATTGATGAGTAGATTTATAGATTTCTGTACAATCACTCACGCTCTGAATTTTTGAGAGTATGCTTTGTACTCAATTCAACTTTATTAAACTTTGAAAAATTTTACTTAGTTTTATCTACACAAATTTTTTATTAGTCTAATCAGAGCATAGTCTACACAACCATCCACTCTCCATACATACATACATACATACATACATACATAACAATTCTTATGCACTCCTACCTTACATACAGATTCTAGGACATTTAGGATGTAAAACTTATTAAAATTAAACATACATAGAATATAAACTTTACATAGGTAGAGACATTACATAACATTACAGATTACAAACATTTTATTTCTCTGAATTGAGAAATTCAGCAGTAGAGTAAAAGGCATTTTTTAGCAGATATGTGAGCAGGGCCGATTTAAATTTATTTACATTTTCAATAACACCAAATAAACTAACCACGTGATTATAGCATAAGATTCCTTGGTATGTTGCAGAGTTCTTCCCCAGTGCCAGCCATGAGTATGGTAAGCGTAATTCATTCCCTTTTTGGGTCCCCTATGAGTGGATCTTGTTGTTTTTTAAGTGCTTTGATTCAATCATATAGATAAATGTAGTTATTGTTAAGATATAGAGGCAGGGTAGTGTTAAAACTGCCAGTGAGATAGGGTTTTTGCATGGTTCCCTCGTCTGTGCACCTGACATGCATCTAATTATTTTCTTTTGTATAACAAACACATTATGCATGTGTGCTGAATTTCCACAGAATGCTATTCCATATGCTAGCTTAGATTGTACCAGGCCAAAGTAGGGTAATTTGAGTACTGGTTGTGTTACAGTTTCTTTGAGATTTCTAATTAGAAAACATAAGCTACTTAGATTTGAGATTAAGTTTTGTGTGTGCCATCAGTTATGCCACTGATAATAAAAAAAGATTACAAAATCAACAAAAAAAATATATTATTAGATACTAGAAAACATGCCTAAAGCTTAGATAAATCATTTTTAGTTCATTTACTTTGCAAAAATTAATTGCCCACAAGGTACATAAAGTCAATTTAAGGGGTTAAATCTCCGACCTACCTACATACAGGTGTCTAAACCTAGGTGTAATACCCACATTGTGTAAAAAGTAAAATCTAATTATTGTGGATATTTGATCTTTTTGTCAAAACTCAATTAAATAGTATTAAGTTCCCTCATTATTAATTGATCTACCATTATCCAACCAACATCATTCAATATAGCAACAAAGTGCGTAAGTAATTTCTTACAATTTACGATGAATAAGCTGTAGCCTATGGATCTGTTTTGATACCAGATTACAGGATATTAATGATGTACAATTTGTATTAAACTTTTTTGGCACACCCTGTACATAAATAATAATACACATAAAAGAAACAAATATAAAAAAATCAGTCATTAATATCCATTATTAAATACCTTTTGATTTTCGTGAAAACTACTGGCCTTCATATCATCTCCCAGCCTTATGCTGACCCAATAATCCCTGATATTCCCGAAAATCTCGTCGATTTTTCCAATTTGTTGCTTATTTTCTAAGTAAATTGGGGCGTTAAAGTATGGTACATCTTCTATTTCAACCTTACACACTAAGTCGTCTTGAACAGCCTTCTCGAAATAACCTAATGGTATTACTGCCTCTGGAGGGCCTTGATCGAAATTCCGACCGCCGCCACCTCTGAAGCCTCCACCGCCTCCTCGGAAGCCTCCACCGCCTCCTCTAAAACCTCCGCCTCCACCACGACCGCCGCCAGAGAATCTGTTACCGCCACCTCGGAATGACATTCTGGAAAGGTTATTATTATAAAACGAAAATACTAACTAGGTTTAAAGAATTTCATTTAGGATTTGTATAAATATATATTTATAGTAATGCATTTGTTACATTCTAAAACACGTGTTAAAAAACATAACCTAACTTATTAACGTGTTTTAAAGATATTAAAAAGTATTTCAAAAATACCTGATTTTTTTACTGGTACTTCATTTATGTATTTATCCAAATTCAATAAGCAGTTTGTTTATAAAAAAAAAACTTTAAAATGTTGCCAAAGCACCTTTATACAAATTAAAATATAAATTATGAAAATATATCTTCTTCTTCTTCACTCTTCACTTCTTTTTTTTTTTGAATGCCACAAATGTGGTCTTAATTCACTGAGTTATTCGTACAACAAAAAAATACATTTTCTCAATTATTTATTGAAATATTGTGTTTTCACAAGAACGAAGTTGATAAAGGATAATTTTCAATCAATAAAATCTAAAATTTCAAACATCTAAAGAATCGCAAAAAGAATCGCAGTAGTTTGTGAACATGGCGCACAAGTGTTTCCGGCTTCCAGTGACGTACTCTTATGTAAGGGTAGAAAAGAAAATTATTGATTATTTTGAACATTATATTATGATTGTGATATTTGTGCAAAAATAAACTTTTTCTTTTTCTAGGTTTACTACACGTAGAATGGCTATTAATGATAATTTTCAAATTTATAATAATATAGATTTTGGGAGGGTAGGGAGTTTAATTTTTGTACACTTAGTATCGTGGACATTTTTTTTCTTTGGAGTTTCTTTTACACCTAAATACAAACTTTAAGATAACGTAATTTAAATCACTTTTGACTTCGAACTAAAGTTTTTCCATCTCTTTAAAATGAATGAGTGGCTATATTCACTGACAATGTCACTTTTTGGTAACTAAACATAGTCACATTTGTAGAGGCCATGGACTACCCGAAACACTATCCAGCGACTAATTACGTTTCCCCATTTTAGCCCACGTAGCAGGGACGTGGCCGCCTATGGTAGCGGTCCTTTTAATATTTATTTTGTCTTACGTTTTATTATAAATTTTTAGGGTCTTTGATTTTTCCTAATACCCTCTGCTATAGAATTTCTCCTCCTTTTGAGGGTAGTTTGCTCTGATTACAATAGTAATCTATTCTTAAGCGTTGTGTTCGCAAATTAATATCTCCAATTTTCCTATTTTCAACTTTATTGCCGCGTTTGAGAATCCACATCGGATGCATCTGAAATGTAGTAAATCTTTGATCACGTGATTCAATAAACGTAAATGTAATGGGACAGATGTGGATAAAAAAACGATCGAGATGTAAAAAATGCATCCGATGTGGATTTTCAAACGCGGCATAAGTATAGAGAAGTCCATATAGATAATAAGGTGGGAAATATGATTTAGGGAAACCTCAAATCCTAAATCACGATACTGTACAAGAATGTGATAAGGGCTATACATATATGTAATTGGGATGGATTGTGGTTATGTTGTGGTCACGTTGTGGTATTCCGGAAAGTGGGTAAGAGGTTCTGAGAAGGCGTTGCTTATATTTGGACTGTGATAGTTCCGTCAGTGAGGTATGAATGCATGAATTTGGAGATATTGAGAGAGGCTTTTTGACTAGTCTAGCATGCCAGACTTGGTCAAATGTTTTTTGAGCATCGAGAAGTACGGCTGAAGAGATTTGGAAAGAATTTACTGCTAAAAATAGTGTAAAGTGAGGAGATTGCGTCCTGAATGGAGTGATGAGATCTGAAACCGTGATGGGATCGGATTGAGGAATAATGTTTTGTAGCGGTCCACTTTCTTGTGGTTTTTATTTTCGCTGATAGGTTACCGCGACTTTATGTGTTACTTGGTTTATTTCTTAGTAACATGAACAATCTCAGTAATTTCAGGAAACGTCTACATACTATGATATGGTTAAATTTTACCAAGATAAAATAGTAAATAATTCTATGTTTTATATTATAATTAACTTTTAATCTTTTACTCTTTCTTATTTGGATTTGAAATATTATTCATTCTTTAAATAACTGTCAAGATATTCGTTATATAGGTGGCTTAGTTAATCATTTGCCTTTAACTTGTGTGTATTTTAATGTTTGTAATTTAAATTTAAATTTTTAAACTTTAACTTTTCATATATTTACATATTTCACGCGTTTGTCAATAAGAAAATGTATCTTTGAGAATAGAGCCTTTCTTTTTATATCTATCTAAGGCCCGGTACTCTGCGAGCTGATTAATTTAACTATCAAATTTTGACAGCAAATTTCGGTACCCCTTTTATGAAGTTAATGTGGGTTTGTCTGTATTAGTACAATAAGATCAGCACATCTCCTACTCTTTACAGTATAGATTTCAGTTTCTTAAAATAATGGAGTTACACGAATAAAGGGGATTTTTAGAAATATCATATTAAATCATAACTTGGCAACTGGTACAATAATACAGACAATCAAATAAAACCTAGATCATAACAATTGTGAAATTTTATTTAAGAAAAAGAATGAAATATATTTTTCCAGGAAAACTTTGATGAAAACTGGTATTTACATCTAACTATAATAGTAAACCTTATAAACTGATACAAACAAAAATTTGATAGGAAAGCTGTGTGGTCTTTAAATGGAAGAATTCTATTTAAATTTGACAACACTGTGAAAACTATACGAAGCGTTATTGTATCGTAATTTCACCTTAGACTAGGTAATTACTTGGTAATTACCTAGGTAATTACTAGGTAATTGCCTAGTCTAAGATTTTCACTGCAAAGGTTATCGTACAATAATTTATTTATTGTCAACGTAAAAATATATTTATTGAACGATTTTGATTTTTGGTCAATGGTTAAATTTGTCAAAGTTATATGTTGGATACACCAGATATTTATTTACTCAAAAACAAAAATGTTTCATTCATAATAGTGTTTAATAATTTCAGCCTCTCTCAAACCGCTTTCTGTGGCTCCTTGCACGTTTGAAAAATAATAAGGATGAGTAGCCTCTCCAGCAAAATGCACAAATGGTCGTCCATCGACGTTTTTGATTGGTACCGACAAATCTTCTTCAGCGTTAGTTGGATTATCTCCTTTCATAGCTTCGGGTTTTTGGAAAGAATATGATCCTCTAAAATGAGGATTAGCGCGCCATTTCGAACTAAAAAAAATAATTCATTTTATCACTATTTGATGCTTTTAATTTTTTCGGGCTTACTGAATTATTTTGTTAGGTTTCGTTACATTGTAGGCATGCCCTAAGAATTTGTTGGTAAGGTAAGTTAAACCGTTTGACAGAGTCTCATCGGATATTAGTTCAATTTCTGGTATTAAATTTCCTGCAAACCAGCCTATTAATACATTTGGATTTTCATCTGCCTTCAAAAAGCCACTTATGTACGTAATCCAAGAACGGTTATTCTGAAATAATAAAATATTTAACATTTAAACAAGAATACATATTATTATTTAAAATATTTAAATAAGAATATTTTTTATAGATTTTACAATCCACATTACAAAGCACTTGTAAAACATCAGATAAAGCTGTTTTTTTATGCGGATGATGCAAATATGAAGTAGTTATAGTCTAAGATCCGAAGTAAGGTCGACCTTCACCCATCTGTTTAATGGATGAAAGTTTCTTTTTATTACATAAAATATATTTATAAATATACCGCAAATGGGTTGCCTAAGAAAATATGGTCCAAACTATTTTTTTTTCTTAAAGTAAAAAAAACGACACCCTGTAAAGTATTCTCCAGATGCTTCAACTATGCCCAAACTTTAGTCAGCTCACCGCAGGATGGATTAAAGCTTAAATTTAAAATTTGGTGATTTTCTCTTTATCCGTTTTTGAGTTGTCTTCAAAATTCGAAATTTGCACTTTTCCTCAAATATCTCGAATTAGGTTCATTTTAGGAAAATCATGTATAAAAACAAAATAATAGATAATGACATCATAAACAACTTTTATCATGATTTTTATACTTTACTTATCTGTACACAAAAAGGAAAGTAAAAAATGGCCGTGACCGTATTTTCTTAGGCAACCCATTTGCGGTATATTTAAAAACATATTTTATTTAATAAAAAATAAGATTTATTCAAACAGATGGGTGAAGGTCGACCCTACTTACGGATCCTGGACTATTAACTGTGAGGGGGGGTTAATGTCATATTATATAAAAGAGAGTTGTCAATATACGTTTGATTTATTTATTGTTTCGGCCTTTACTTGATGAAAATCCATTTAATTTTGAAAGAGTAAAACCAAATTTGGTAGATTTTCACACTTTTATTTTAAAAATAAAAATTAAAAAAAAAAAACACTAACATGACATATGTTTCGAAGTACAACTTCTTTTTCAAATGTGACTATTTACAATTCGGTATCCAATATATATATACGAAATAATTTAACAAAACAAAGTACTTAAGAAAACATCAATAACATTACAAAATAAACTAACTATTTAAAGTAAATAAGGGTACTTAGGTAATTATAATATCCATCAAATAACAATAAGATAGCCCATTACCGGGACTATCTCACAGAAAACTGGGAAAGAGATTTAATAAGGGTGAATTATTAATATCTAATTGATCATTTAGTAAATTATCTGAATTTTTAAATCTATTTATTTCAAGTGTTTCTAAATGGTTTAATTTAAGGCTCTTATTTTCTACATGTAAAATTTCAAAGTTGTCTGTAAAAGAATGATTTTCAGCTAAAATATGATTTGAGTAAGTAGAATTATTTTTGTTTTTTGTATAGCTATTATAATGTTCGGAATAGCGTTTTTTGAAAGTACGGCCTGTTTGACCAATATACAATTTTGGACAACTACCACAATTTAATTTATATACCCCCGATTTATTATTAGGATTAATTTTACCCTTATTGTTTTTAATATACTTCCCAAGCCAAGCCAAACCAATAATACGCTTGGGAAGTATATTAAAAACAATAAGGGTAAAATTAATCCTAATAATAAATCGGGGGTATATAAATTAAATTGTGGTAGTTGTCCAAAATTGTATATTGGTCAAACAGGCCGTACTTTCAAAAAACGCTATTCCGAACATTATAATAGCTATACAAAAAACAAAAATAATTCTACTTACTCAAATCATATTTTAGCTGAAAATCATTCTTTTACAGACAACTTTGAAATTTTACATGTAGAAAATAAGAGCCTTAAATTAAACCATTTAGAAACACTTGAAATAAATAGATTTAAAAATTCAGATAATTTACTAAATGATCAATTAGATATTAATAATTCACCCTTATTAAATCTCTTTCCCAGTTTTCTGTGAGATAATCCCGGTAATGGGCTATCTTATTGTTATTTGATGGATATTATAATTACCTAAGTACCCTTATTTACTTTAAATAGTTAGTTTATTTTGTAATGTTATTGATGTTTTCTTAAGTACTTTGTTTTGTTAAATTATTGCGTATATATATATTGGATACCGAATTGTAAATAGTCACATTTGAAAAAGAAGTTGTACTTCGAAACATATGTCATGTTAGTGTTTTTTTTTTTTTTTTTTTTTTTTAAATTTTTATTTTTAAAATAAAAGTGTGAAAATCTACCAAATTTGGTTTTACTCTTTCAAAAAAAATACGTTTGATTTATAAGGATTGCAATATTTATTTTAAAACTTATTTCATGGCGCAGTCAGTGGTTATTTAGTTGAATTTCCTAATATCTAAAAAATAAAGGAAAGCAACATGCCAAAAAGAAATCTACGGTCCAAAATTTTTGTGGAAGAAGTGGAGCAATCTGCTAGTTGCAGATTGACTTCTTTAGAATCTGCAGTATCTTGTACACAAAATAGTATTACTTTGTTAGAAAAGAAAACTAATAATGCTTTATTTATTTTACACTTATTTCAATGATACTGTCTGAGAAATGTGTCAGTACCTTAGTAGAAAATGGAATTTTAAAAGTATTGTAACGAAAATGGTCTGCAGTTAAATTGCGAAAAAACCTTATATATGAGGCAAAGTATATTAACCATTGAGTAGCGACAGCTGTGAAACCAAATTCTAGTGCGCCGACGCGAAATAGAGAGGCGAAACGTCTTCTAAAGATGTAAACAACCCCTTTCACTTTAGTGCGGCAGCTGATATAGGAATTCGTTGTCATGCTCTTTTATTGTGTTTTTGTTAAGATCTTTTGGGATTTTGTGAGTTTTTTATTATGCCAGGAAATGCATGTGCTTATCGACCTTGCTCGACAAGATCTGGTGATAACAAATCACTGTTTTCATTTCCAGAAGAGTATGAAAGGTAAGTACCTTGAATTACACACTATATTTGATATTTATATCAAATAATAATCTTATTTTTATTGGAACTTATTTCTGAAAATTTGATGTGATAAGGCTTCTTTCGTATATTTCCTATAAAATCTACAGAATATACAGCATATGTACCAGGTTTAACAATTATTATAAATGGGTTTTTTCGAGGATTTCTTGTTTAGAAAAGGGTTCGTTTTATACCTGTCTAACTATATGGACCTATTGTTAGATACAATATTTAAATATTTTAAGAGCATTTTCCTAAATAATTTAACCTTAATTTAACTCTATAAAGCATAAATTGGCCCTGCTTACATTCCTTCTGCATATTTCATGTTGATACTAATATACCTAACTCTGCAAAACTTATATATCTGGAATTTCAAGTCTCTAGCTCATCCGGACGTAGGTAAAAAAATTGAAATTTATCAATAGTGATATAAATATTTTTATATTTACTACATAAGTTAAATACTCATAAATATAAAACTGCCTAATGACCAAACCTTTATTACAAATGTAAACTACAAAAGAGTTTTACTTTTAATTACGTCGAGCAGTGTAAACATCACATTCAAGACCAGTTTATAATTCGAGCAGTATTTTAGTGTGTCCTTCCGTCAATAACGTCAAAAGAGAGAGAAAGAAAATTTGCACTACCCAAGATCAAAGGCACCGACGCTTTATGTCGCTACCAAAGAGGTTAGGTTTGTATAATCTAAGGTCGCTACTTAATGGTTAATATACTTTGTATGAGGTTTCTGTAGTGATATCTTATTTACCTTGTTACCTGTTTGATTAATGTCATAGATTATTTTGGAATTGCCACTGCATCGTTTTTAGTTTTATTCACCTCATTAGCAAAGGTTTTATTTATTACAATTAATGAAACTAAAATTTACATTATCTATATGGACAAGCTACTTCGCCCGGAGATATTCGATGCAGATCTCAGTACGCCTGAATCCGATCAGAAATAGACCCACTAGCTAGCTACTTTTGAAAATGTCCTATCGTCTATTGAAAAGTTTACTGATTCAGATAAAAAAAAATACTCACCAACCCTGTAAGTCATTCCATCTATAAATTCGTCAGAGATTGCGAAAGTTATGATGAAGTAATAAAAACGCTTTATAATATTTATATAAAACCCAAAAATGAAATTTTTGCAAGATATCAACTTTTGACTCGCAAACAACTAACAGGAGAATCTGTAAACCAATATATACAAAGCCTTAAGCAGTTAAGTAAGGAATGCAGTTTTGGTTCTGATGCTCATAAGAATTTCGACTAAGCCTCTTAGAAAATAGTACTTTAAGTTTAGAAGAAGCCGTAACTGACGCCAACGCATTAGAATCTGCCAAGAAACATGCCGAATCATACGCCCAAACTTACTTTCCTCAATGCTGTCCCTTTAACTAAAGAGGAAAACACTGAAAAAGATCCTCAAATATTAAATGCTGCTTTACATTGGCCTAAATGCTATTTTTGTGGCAACAAGAAATATGCACGTTCCGCTTGTCCTGCCGGAGATATAGTCTGCAAGGAATACATAAGCATGGACATTTCGTAAAGGATTGTCAAAATAAGATACAACTGAACAGACCCACAACTGCAGCAATTACTAAAATTATATTAGCCGTTCCCAAATGCCTTTCTAAAACAACTATATCAATAAAAGTTAATAATGTTGAGGCATTATATTAATTCAAATTTTCTTGCTTGCCTTATTCTCAAAGTATATCCTACCCTAGCCAAATATCATTGGCCAAAACTTCATAAAATACTACTGTAGAAGAGCACTGTTTTAATGTTTATGTTAGACTTATGTGCGGATGTCATTATTAGCCTAAATGTTTTAGAACCACATTCAATTGAGTTTCATTTTAATGGCTCTAAAACTCCTTTACATATAGCTGGGTCCCCTACTACACTTTCTACTACTAAAATTTGTCTCCCCTGCTCTGTTTTCAAATTTAGCACCAAATTGTAGGCCAATAACTACGAAATCGCGTAGACACACACAAGATGACGCCAAGTTCATAAACCTTGAAATAGGAAAATTACTTTAGGAAGGAGTAATAAAAGAAAGTCGGTCTCCTTGGCCAGCGAATCTTGTGAATCTTGCAATTAATTCTGCAAATTATATACGATAATCAGAGCCATCTTAAACAATGAAATTCACTCATGTAATAAATGGCATAATGACGAGATTCGTGTACCCTTCTCGAGACTGAAAGAGAGCCAGAATTCTTACAAATATATACTTAAGTGTTAAGTGATTCAATAAAATGAAAACGTTAGTCGCGTGTATCTGGTAGATACATGAAGTGCTTTTATTTCCCCCTCTCCGGTAGTTTAGGCGCCGACTACTCCCACCATTCCAGTAGCTTCCTCGCTTACGGGCATCTTTCGAATCTTTCCTCCATGTTTCAAATAGTGCACGAATCGGCTTGGTACATCTAAGTGGTTTTGAAATATTGGTGTTTTGTATCTCACAGATACACGCGACTCTTGCGGTAATTTTTATAGATATGTTTTTTCTTTGCATATTTTTACTAGTTTTAAAGGTAAATTGAATGGTTATTTGCTATGTGAAATTACATCCTTCAATTGCACTGGCCGATAATAAAAAATATGATATGTATCTAGGAGATACATGCGACCATTAACGTAAATTTTATTGTTTTTAGGCAATAAAATGGAATTTCGACGTGAAAAGTATGATTTGAACAATAAAAAGCACTGTGAGGAGCTGAGAAATCTATTGTTACAACAGGAAAGTGATGATGAAGATGAAAGAGTAGATTAGAAGGCGAAAACAGTGATACAGACGCGTCTGTTTGTTTTGAGGACCGGGAAGAAAATTCTGAGAGCGAACAAAGTGATTATTGTGCGAGTGAAGAAGACGAAGAAGAAAATGCAGTACATTTTACTGCTGTTTAAAAGAAAAGAATGTTGTAGTGAATGAGTGGAAATGGCAAAAATTTCCCCTTTCACAAAGAAGACAAACCCTTCTCAAAATATTCTTATGCAACTACCTGGGTAATTGAATCCGCTAAACATGCTTATTGCTTATAGGATATACGAAACTTTGAACTTATTGATTGATGATACAATGCTGCAGGAGATTGTTGAATGTACCAATAAATACATTCAAAGTATTCAAATACAATTTACTCGGCCTAGAGATGCTAAAATAACCAATATTTCTGAAATCAAGGCAGTTATTGGCTTGTTGTATTTAGCTGGCGTTTACCATTCCAATCGACTAAGTTTAGATGAACTATGGTCAGAGGATGGCGTACAGAGGTTTAGGAAGACCATGAGTTTGAGGAGATTTTGTTTCATAATGCGCTGTTTGAGGTGATGACAGGGAAACGAGAGACGAGAGAAAACACAATCGACCGCTTGGCAGCAATAAGGAATATTTTAGAGGCATTTATGGCAAATTGCCAAAAATCATACTCTTTGGGCCAAAACGTGACTATTGATAAGAAATTATAAGCTTTTAGAGGACGCTGTGCTTTTCGCCAGTATATACCTTCTAAGCCGGCTAAATATGGCATAACAATCTTTGCCCTTGTAGACGCAAAACTATCTTATGCCTACAATATGGAAATATATGCTGGACAACAACCAGAAGGACCATATGGCATAAAGCAATAAACCAGTTGATGTGGTCAAGAGACTTGTTACTCCTATTCATAATTCTGGCCGTAACGTCACGATTGACAACTGGTTCACAAGCTATGATTTAGTAGAAGATCTTAGGCAAAAGAAACTCTCTCTTGTAGGCACTCTGAAGAAAAATAAGCCACAAATACTTAGTACATTCAAAGATATTAAAGTTTGAAGTGTTCCATCTAGTTTGCTTGGGTTTCAAAAAAATTGTACTTTAGTCTCGTATGTATCAAAATCGAATAAAAATGTTCTCTTATTATCAAGTATGCATTTTGATGATACAATAATAGACATCAACAAATGAACAACAGAAACCGGAGATCATAACATTTTATAACGGAACTAAAGGTGGAGTAGACACTGTGGACAGAATGTGTGCAAGCTATAACGTTGCCCGGAACATATAACGCTGGCCGATGGTGGTGTTTTTTTCTATGCTGAACAGTGCTGGAATTAATTTATAAATACATTTTGTTGGAAACCAAAACAAAGTGGAAAGTAGAAAAAGTTTTTTATATGATCTGACTAAGCAGTTAACCGAACCTAAGATACAAAGACGACAAGTGAAAAACGTAGAAGTTCTACCGGATGCCGATCTGAAAATATCCCTGCTCCTGTGCTACACGAAAATGAGGATGTACCCAGAAAAAGAAAACGATGTAGTCCGTGCTATTCACAAACAAAAAAATCCCGTCTCACAAAATTTTTCTGTGTAAAATGTTCAAAACCTTTGTGTCTTGATCACTGTAAAAGTATTTGTAAAGATTGTGTTCCTGGGCAAATAATGTAAATATTTATGAATAATTTAATTATTTTATAATTATATCTATTCTTTTTTGTTTTGTAAAGCAAAAATGTTCAAATAAAGCAGTTTTCTAATTTTTTGTATTATTTCAAAACCCTAAAAATGATAATGTATCTATCAGATACATGCGCGACCAATCCTTAAAGCTTTTTGACGCGACTAGCGGAAGGTTAAGTATAAAATCTGTACAATTATAAACTGGTTAGAACTGGATATTATGAATGTGTTTTTGTGTGGATGTGTCCGGTGGTAGAGTGTGAAAGCTGAATATATGAAAACTTGACTAGTCTGATAAGATTTTTAAATATGTACATGTAAAAAAATACTTTTATTGACGAATAAATCCTATTCTAAATTCTATTCTAAATTCTATTCTAAATTCTATTCTAAATTCTATTCTAAATTCTATTCTAAATTCTATTCTAAATTCTATTCTAAATTCTATTCTAAATTCTATTCTAAATTCTATTCTAAATTCTATTCTAAATTCTATTCTAAATTCTATTCTAAATTCTATTCTAAATTCTATTCTAAATTCTATTCTAAATTCTATTCTAAATTCTATTCTAAATTCTATTCTAAATTCTATTCTAAATTCTATTCTAAATTCTATTCTAAATTCTATTCTAAATTCTATTCTAAATTCTATTCTAAATTCTATTCTAAATTCTATTCTAAATTCTATTCTAAATTCTATTCTAAATTCTATTCTAAATTCTATTCTAAATTCTATTCTAAATTCTATTCTAAATTCTATTCTAAATTCTATTCTAAATTCTATTCTAAATTCTATTCTTTAAATTCTATTCTTTAAATTCTATTCTCTAAATTCTATTCTCTAAATTCTATTCTATAAATTCTATTCTCTAAATTCTATTCTCTAAATTCTATTCTCTAAAATCTATTCTCTAAATTATATTCTCTAAATTCTATTCTCTAAATTCTATTCTCTAAATTCTATTCTCTAAATTCTATTCTCTAAATTCTATTCTCTAAATTCTATTCTCTAAATTCTATTCTCTAAATTCTATTCTCTAAATTCTATTCTCTAAATTCTATTCTCTAAATTCTATTCTCTAAATTTTATTCTCTAAATTCTATTCTCTAAGTTCTATTCTCTAAATTCTATTCTAAATTCTATTTATTTTAAATAATATTCTAAATTCTATTCTAAATTATATGCTAAATTCTATTCTATATAGGAACATGTACATACTCGTAAAAGAGAGAGACCGCTGTTAGCGAGCATCGACACAATTTCGACTTCTGTCCGCCAAACATGTACATGTTCCTATTTATAACTTGTTCAACTCACTGTAAGATTTTTTCCGTCTTAAAAATTTCTTACCTATATAGTTTTTTATTGTATTAAGAACGTGTCAATAATAGATCACATACGTTGTATATTTATATCAACTGAACTTACGTAATGAGGTCCCTCTGGAAACTCAGAAACAGAATTCTCCCTGTCTTCTGTGCTCCAAATAAAATTAAAACCATTAGAACTGTCGTCCCACCAAGGATTTTCATAATACATAGCAACTTTCATGATAACGCCAAATCCCATATTTTTTATGGCTTTCCTTTTGACTAAAGGTAACTCAGGTTCAAATAAGCTGTTCATATTTTCTTTTAACACCCCTAAAGATGTCGTAACTATTACATGATCGGTTACAAACTGAGTATTATCAGAACAAGAAACCGTCACACCCTGCCATTTCTTGCTAGCATCGTAAGACACTTTTTTGACTTCTTTGTTGAGAATTACTTTTTCTTGAACACCTGAATTGTTGAAAAATACTTCTAGGAAGGTCTTGTATCCTTTGCCTTTCCAGTTTAACATAGGATTACCTTCGTTTTCTATGTAGTCGTCACCTAGGTTAATCTCGAACCATGTACTGCTGCCCTCGTTACTTAGCATCATGATTTCGATAAAGTTTATAGCGTCTTCAGCTATTTTTAATTTTTCTTTGTCCGCTCCGAATTTCTCGTTTATTGCTTTGTTATAGCTAAAAAGAAAATACATAGAAAAAATGGAGTAATACACAAAATAATTTTGTAAAGTAGGCCTTGGTAAATATCGACTGGTACACGGCGTACAATTCTTCTTTTTAAGTGTCACTTTAGATTTAATACAGAGCAGTGCGTAGTTATCACGAACATGACTTATATCTCTGTCTTTGTTGGTCATGAAGAAATATTTTTTTTTGTGGATCACTTTTCATTATATTTGACATATAACACAGGAAATAATAATATCTATACTCTGTTTTTAAACTAGGAGGAGCGATTTGAAGTTAAGTTGGCAATTCTGTAGACTTCTGATTGGTCAGATTGCAGTCAGTTTCACACATCACTTTTTAGCATTAACATCGCAGCTAATTCAATTACTGACAATTATGGATAGTTTTGACATTTTATATTTTTAGTTTTATTATTGCTTTCATCCCTTTGATATCTCATCATTATTACTAGTTTTTTAATTTTTTTAACAGTTCTTTTTAGAATATCCAGTAAGCAATTAATTGTATTGAATTTCTACAATTATGTGTCATTTTACACGGAATATGGTTAGCAGTTCCTCAAAAGCAATTCAAGTAAGGGGAGACGCCTTATTATTTTGCATGCTAGTTCTGAAGAAGGTTTTGTAGAAAAGGCGTTGTTGATTTGTGAAGCCAAAAAGACGGAAGATTGCCATAAGAAATGAATTCAGAAGTATTATAGAAAAAAAACTAACCTTATTACTGATTTTTTAAACTAAGAATTGATAAATTTCTTACCAAAATGATTAAATTGTAACTAAATATTGAAGTAAACTTTATTAGGAAATTGATCATTTACAAAATAAAATATTTATAAAATATTTAACAGTAATGATATAATGTTGACATGTTTGTAGTCTTATGAAAATGTTTGTTCTAGTTTTCAAAACAAATCCTGACTGACAATAAGCTTTTAAATGCCTTCATTTGCCCTTTAGCGTATCAACCATGTGTTAACACTAAATAAGCTACAGTAAATCTATGTTACTCATAGAACAAATTCCAGTCATTGTGTGATCCAGTTGCTTCGAGCATATAATATATGCTCCAAGTCCAGTTGATTTTCACTGAGAGTAAAAAGTATTGTATGTTATAGGTGTCCAAGCCGCTAATTAAGTTTATACATATAACAAATATATCCTTGAAAATGTAAACAGACCATATTTTTATATTTTATACCAATCTGCATCTTGATATTCTGTTAACAATTTTCTTAAATATTCAATCTCTATTTCAAAAAGATAATAGATATTCTCAAAAAGTCGATTTCAAAAGCAAGAAAAAATATTTCTCAAACTATAACGTAAACAAATCAACGGCCATATTGAATTTCATTTGACAATTCGTTTTAGACATGTTTCAGATCAAAATAAAGTGAAATTTACTACAGTTGTTTGGGACCAATAAAAATTGCTACTCCTATGACATTTATTCGCTCTTAACCCCTTATTGGACGGCGCCGACTAGGGCCGATAATAATAACTATTTCATAGATTTTGAACCAGACTATATTTCAAAACACACTCTTAAGCTATGGTTCTTTCCACGCGGCCGTCGCATGCGGCAGCCGCAACGCGACTATCGCGAGCGGCCGCCGTTCTATCGAGTGGTTTCTTAGCATCGCATCGCGTCGCGACTCAAGCTCGTGAACGATCAGTATAAAGAGAACTCTCTTTGGTGAAAGTCGTGATGGATAATCTCATAATGTACTTATTACTAGAAGAAGAGGAGGATGAAGAAATATTATTACAATTAGCCAATCTAAAAAATAGCTTAATGCCTCAGCTATTTCTTTCCAGGCGTTTTCTTTGACAACCTGATCCTTATATAAACTATGGGCCAAATCGAATAATGCGGGATGTTTTGCCACTAATTCAACTAATAGTTCATCTTCAGTCACCGTAAATAGCACTTTCGACATGTTTGGGTACTTTTCTAATTCAAAAAATGCCAATCGAATATACTAAATAAAAAATCAAACCAAAAATTGCACACAAAACAACAACAAACGCTCTCGCGGCTGCGGCTATACTGCTTCTCGAGCAGTACAGTCGCGTCGATAGTAGTCGTTCGCGGCTGACCCGCACGACGGCCGCTCGGAAGGAACCGGGTACGTTTAAAAGCATACGTAGGAGAGCGTTGCGGCTAACGCAGTGCGACAGCCGCAGGCGACGGCCGCGTGGAAGGAACCATACCTTTAG
Organism: Psylliodes chrysocephalus; assembly: GCA_927349885.1. Taxonomy (NCBI): domain Eukaryota; kingdom Metazoa; phylum Arthropoda; class Insecta; order Coleoptera; family Chrysomelidae; genus Psylliodes; species Psylliodes chrysocephalus. Next base: position 26,815,401 of record OV651818.1, read on the forward strand.
TAACGAACGAATCTAGTTACTTTTCCCTGTGTAAATGCGTCGTTTCAATTCGCTCCTCCTAGTTAAAAAACAGAGTATAGTAAGGTGTCAACTGCCGACTTCCATTTATCTACGTGACAGTAAGAAGAAAAGCAATTGAAGCAGCTGCCAGTCCCACTGATAATATTTAGCCCTGTGGGAGTTATTTAGCAAATTATGAATTTTCTGAGGCACTAAACCTTGTAACGGTTGAAACCGTTTTCTTTATTTTGACGCAAACATCTCTACCCTAATGTCATTTGTCGTTTATGCCTTGTGTCAAAAGTTGATAATTCATTTCGATTTATATCTAGGAAAGAGATAATATGCTTTACTATATTTAAATATGTTAAATAGGACTTTTTCTTTTCCTATTAATTTTGGTCTCTGTGAAACTATTCACTTCATAGTTTAAATTGTTCATTTAATAGTAAAAAGCATTTTATCTGTTTCCTATGTAAACTTCCTAGTTCCTTTCTTGATATTTTTACCTTTTTCCCTGTAGCCTGGCTGTCTCTAGACGGTTCTGTAGGAGTTATATCTAAATAGATTGTTTAGATGTTTAGAAGTTTAGAAGAAAGTTCAAGCTGCATATTTTGATGTTTAGAAGTATAGAAACTTAGAAGTTTAGTTCCTGCTACAGAAGTTTATTTCAAGTATATCAAGAGATTTAGTTCGAGTCATCTAAAGAAGTTTATGAGATTTAAGTTTACCTATGAAGATTTATACTTAAGAGTTGGTGATATCCGAAGTGTATCATACGAATCCCCTTGAAGAAGGCCTCTACAAGTCACTCCTTAAATATTACCTCTTATTCAACAGATAAGTCATTCTTGAATAAATCATTTAAATTTGAATAAGTAAGTCTCTGTGAATTAGAATTTGTCGCTACCTTATCTGAAACCTTATTTAATTATATTATCTTAATGGTTAGTGATTTTCTATATTTTTATCATTAATCGATAGTCAAGTTTAGTAAGTTTTAAATATAGTGGCGCTCAACATTCTTTTTGCAAACTACATCCAAGTTGATGAGGCGTGGGACATGAATTTAGATCATTCGCGCATTCTTTTCACTCTTAGTGACACCATTATCCAAAAAGAAAGCGCTCTTAGACTAATAAATAGAAGAACAGGCTGGCAAAGTGTTTCAGACTGGACCTTGAAAATAAAATCAATCTTTCAGTTTCATTAAGAACAAAAGTACAGCTAGATGAAAAAGTAGAAGAACTACTTGTGTCTAACATACAGCAAGCAGCATGTGATAATACGCCACCTACTGTTCAGCGAACAACAGGAAATAACTATCCTAAAGAAATAAGGGACCTAATCTCTGCAAAAAGAAAACTAAGGAGGAAATGGCATCAGACCAGGGCACCATCAGATAAAATCAAACTTAACAACGCCACCCAGCAGTTAAAAAGAGAGATAAAACGAATCAAAAATGAATCTATTTGTGAGAACCTTAGTGAGTAGACAAACGATAAATCCATTGTTTATTCCCTATTGAAAGCCACAAAGCGATTAAAAAGGCTCACTGTGCAGAATGCTCCAATCAGAAATACAGATGGCAACTGGGCTAGAAATAATATATAAAAAGTTACTAGATTCGCAAATCACTTACAAAATACCTTCCAACCAAATTACCAAATTGGTCTCGTCCAGAGAAATATGACTTAATTATCAGACCAACCTCTCCAAAGGAAATTGCAGGAGATATAAAAACACATATTAATCCTAAGAAAGCTCCTGGCTTTGATTTAATTGCAGGCGAAATATTAAAACAACTTCCAAAGAAAGCCATCATTTAACTTACACACCTGTTTAAGTAGCTGAAGTTATTATGATTCTCAAACCAAGAAAACCTCCGAACGAAGTTTCGTCATATATGCCAATATCTCTATTGTTTATAATATCGAAACTATTTGAAAAAATACTAATAAAAAACTGAAACCCATCATTAAAGAAAGGAAATTAATTCCAGATTCCCAGTTCGGCTTTAGAAAAAACTATAGATTAGGTAAATAGAAGTTCAAATGCGATTGAAAAAGAATTAGAAAACAAAGAAGTCTGTTCAGCCATCTTCCTCGATGTTGTGCAGGCTTTTGATAAAGTATGGCATGATGGCTTAAAACATAAACTGAATGTGCTACTTCTACAGTCATACTTCATACATTTCAGATAGATTCTTAAGAGTAAAACAAGATGAAGCATACTCTGAATTGTGACACACCCCAACTAGAACAAGACACAATAGCTACATTTGCAGATGATACTGCCATCCTAGCGATAGGCAGAGATCATGAAGAGGCTGCAAATAAACTATAAACATCAGTTAATCAAATAAATAATTGGACCAAATGATGGCGTATTCAACTAAACGAAAACAAATCTGTTAAAATTAATTTTACTAACAAAAATGGTCAAAGAATACCAATTAACATAAATAATGCCCAGGTCCCTTATGCTAACTCGGCAGAATATCTAGGTATTACATTAGATGCAAGACTTCGTTGGAAGGTCCATGTACTTGGTAGGCATTTCCGCCTATCTACATATAACAAAATTCTATTATATAAACAAGTTCTCAAACCAATTTGAACCTATGGCATTCAGCTCTGGGGGTTGAGCCAGCTACAGTAATATTCTAATAATCCAAAGATTCCAAAATAAAGTATCGAGGAACATTGTTGATGCTTCTTAGTATATTAGAAACAGCGACCTTCATCGAGACCTTCAGATAGAGACTGTTGACCAGACTATCACCAGATTCGCTAGGAGTCCCGAATAATGACTCCACCAACCTGAGAACGTTGAGGCGATCCAGCTTCTTGACAACACGAACCTGACAAGAAGACTCAAGAGAGTGCAACCTTTTGAGTTAGCCAAGTGATTGTATTTTTTTTGTGTGTCATCGGCTTCAACTGCTAAGGTTATTTCGCCTCGTGTTCTGTGTAGGCTTTGTTACTGTTTCCCATCACCACTTTAGGAACCACACTGTTAATTAGAACCCAACAGTGAATAGTCGAGTGGGGAATCCTACCAAGGCATTTGTATTGATAACAAAGACATTACAACATAGACACAAAATGTTTCATTCATAAATCCCTTACAATTGCGGACTGTTATTGTTTTAAAATTGTTAGTGAGTGGAAAGACAGATCTCTTAGGACCGGCTGGCAACGTTATAAACAGTGTCCATAATATGCTCGCCAGTGGCGTAGAGTTTTAAACTTACCAGTATTGTCAGAGTAGTATGTTAAAAAAATACGTAAATAAGTAGGTATATTTTTTTAGTAATATAATTATGATGATTCTTTCATGTAGGTAAAATTCAAGTACAAGTAAATTCAAATACAAGAGAATTCAAGTTACCCTCCGATTTTTAATATTTATTGGTTTATAGTTTATTGGCATTTACTATATATTTGCCTGATATGGAGTTAACCAAAATTATTTAAAATTTTAAATTAACAATAAGTAGGTAGGGGTATCTAAATAAAACACTGTCCTAAAAATATATAATTTTTTAATTAATAATTACAAAAAACATAGTATGGCAAAAAATATCGTAAAAAAACTGTAAACATTTAAAATAACGTTTTAAATATATTAAATACCTTAATTTTATTAACTAAAATTTCATTTAATTTTTTATGCTTAGTTATTAGTGTTACTTAATCAATGTTTTTTTGGCAGCAGGTTGTGTTCCAAAAACAGTTGAATCAGAACTAAAAACCCATACATTAGATATACATACATATAGGTAATAAATAATGTTTAGAGGTGAACAAAAAATAATATTTTGTATTTTTACCTGTTGGATAAGTCATCCAAAAATAGAAAGCCCTCACACCGTCTAGGGTTTGCATCTTTTCTGATATATTTAGCACCATTTGCACGAACCAAAACATCTTCAGGAAAAAAGTGTTCTGAACACAACTCTGGGTTTTTACGAAGGAGCTGATTTTCAAGGATCCCTACGAGAAAACCAAAGTTTTCTTTTCTCAGAATCTTGCGGAAACCTAAATAGAATATTAAAAAATATGTATCGGTGCCTAATAGGTATAGTATATTACATTACGAGTGTGGAAAATCACTTTTCACACAAGTGATGTACAATATTTTTCCTACGACCACAAAATAATGTCATCAAAAAAATGTAAAACCTAGGTTATTATTACTATAACAATTAAAATGTATTTAAAAAAATAATCAACAATAATCGTATTTATTCAATTTTCATATTTTCTAAACAAAAAAAACTAAAAAAAAAAACAAAAACGCGGTCGAAAAATGGCAAAGTTGATAAGTTCGACGTCCTAACCACCTGAGCTAATAGCCCTTGTGTCAATTGAATGATCTAATCGGTTATGTATTTAACTAGAATAAAGAGCAAACATTATTTTAAAATTATTTTAATAATAATTGTTAAAGATAAATATCTAGGATCTAATTTACCACAATTTCAATAATTTAACAATCATATCGATTTTAGTATTAATATGGACATTACATAGATCAAAATAGAAATTAGGTGTTTGACATTTTGTAACAACTACTGCGGAAAGTAACATATTCTCACTCGGGTGGAAAGTAAATTCTTATTCATACGCGTGTGATATAGGGCACTTTCCATAGGACTATATAGTGTGATATGTGTCACTTTCCTAAGTGGTCGTAGGAAAAATCATTTTTAATGTATTCTACATTTTACGTTAAATTTTCTTTGCCACTATTCAATAATTATTTATTGGTATAAGAATAATTTACTAATTTATAAAAGGAATATCACTTTAAAAACTGTTTTAGACTACACAAGTTTTTGATACAATTTCTTTATTTAAATTGTATATTATCAAACCTGCAGTAAATTGTCTAAAAAATTAGATTGGATAATCATTTTTCAAACAATTTACTATGTGATCCTATACAATATAAATTCTATAAGAAATTGTATCAAATCTTGTACAAGAAATTGTATAGTCAAAACAGTCTTAAGACGGCTGTCTTACCCAAATGAAAACAACACATCTTAACCTAAAAATACTTACCGATAGAAGGATAAATTTCGGTTTAAATGACCTACCTTATTGAACACTACACATGCATGTACCATAGTTCTTTATATTTCTCACAAAAGTTCACAAAAATAGTATTTTATAAATGAATAAATCAACAAGTCACACAGAAACTGTCAGAAACACAAAATAGCTGTTAGACCCGATTGGCAACGTTGCGGCTGGTTAACGTAAGTACATTTCATTCATAAAAATATTCGTAAAATAAGATATTCTGCGTTGCCGTATTTACGGAGTTCTTTGCAACCCTAATATTTTGTTTAGATTAATATTGATTTTTAATAAAAAATTTAGCTTATATTAAAACTTTAAAGAATAATTTGATTAAAAACATATTTTTATTTATATAATATAAAATTATACCTAGTTATAGGATACATCAAATTTTATTTTTCGAAAGTAATTTCTTCAAATAATTTTTACAGACTGATAAAACCGGCAAAGACGCAATAAACGACAATCTGGTGGGAATAATGATTTGCCACATAAAAATGTAAACAATTTGGTCCCTTAGTTGTAATGTCTTTGATTAATAACAAAGCAAAGCATTGTGCGGTTTAGTGTTACACGTTAGTTTAGTGTAATTAAGTTATCAGACCCTAAGGTATATAGCGAGTAGAACTTTAGTTTTTAAGATTGCAACCCTAGTTAAGTAAGGTTATAACAAAATTACCTAATTAAAATACAGAAACGAAAAAATAATAAAAATTTCTTAAGGTAAAACTTAAAACTATTAAATTTTAAATGATTTTTTATAAATATAAAATCAGTAAGTACTTATAATGTTTTTAAATATTTCTTCTCCCGCCATTAAGTACAAAATAAATTATTGTTTTTGATAGGATTTAGATACTTTTCTGATAAATATCATCTTTAGTTCATGAACTATATCCATTGTAAGAGTAAATATTATATAATTGTCCGATTTCGACGTACAACTAGCATAATAAATAATTCTTTAACAAGACAAAAGTCCCATATATTTATTTTCGATTTGGACGCGCAAGGCATTTAGCATATTATTTAAACAGTATCTGGGGTTGGCATTAGGGTGAACAGGAAACGAATAATATCAGTGTTGCCAGTTTATACAGTCTGGCCAAGGTTACAACGCGGCCGGACTTGAAGTTTTCTAATATTGTTTTTGTTTGGCATTTGATATCTGTATATTATTATATTTATGATTTAATTTATGCAAATTATAAATTTATATGTAAAAGCTTATTTTTTTATATGAATATTAAGATTCCTAATTCAATAGTTTGATATTTTAGTATCTGATACAAACTTACTATTTTTTAATATAATCTCCATAAGTCATATTTTTGGCAGACTCATCTACGTCTGGATAAATCGTAAGAATAATTTCAATTAATTCCTCTCCAAACTTTGGATCTACCTTGACTCCAGAGGAATGATAAAACTTTTTGGGTATCTTTCCTTCTCCCAGCAGATTTAAATCTTTAACGGTGTTATATACAATATTGCCCTTTTCTCCATGGCAAAAGGTTGCACCAAGGTCGATGTAATTGTCTCCAAAAAACACGCTGTTAATTCTACCTCCAATTCTAGATTCTGCTTCTAGAATGGTTATGTTGTGGATGCCATTTTCTAGGAGTTTTTTAGCTGCTGATAGGCCTGAAGTTCCAGCACCTATTATAACTACAGAGGGAGTTGTGGTGGCATTTGTTAAAAATACTGTAGTTATCAGTAATATAAAACCTTGAAGGCACTTCATCTTGTATGGTTGAAAATCACTGTGAAGAATTTAATTTAATGTAGATAGGTATGGCAAGTTTTCCTTTATTAAATTATTGATAACCTTATTAAATCGAGCAGTCAACATATTTTTACTGCATGATTATTGTTGTTTTCGTTTAAACTAATTTTAGATAGAATTTTAATAGTTTTATTGATATTAGAATTAAAAATAATAAATAACGTTAAAGCAGATAACAATTTAAAAATTGATAAAAGTCTTCATAGCAACTACTGTTTCATTATTGTTAGTGTTGGAAAGATGAATAAAACAGTTTTTCTTTTTATATAATTATAAATATCTAATGTGTCTAACAAATGATTATCCTGTAAAATTATCAAGTATTTTCAGTACGGCCCATGTATTTAAAAAGAATTCGAGTTAAAGATAAAAAACACATATATTTTATTGTAAATCAAAATACTGAAATAAAATTTGCACTTTTCCTCATAATTCTCCTCAACGATTTGTTTTAGAGAAATTATAATTATAATGATATGTTAAGCTCCAAGTATATACAGTGCCGGCCACTGAACATTTTCCAATACCTCTTGCATAAATCTATGTCAAAACAACAGAGAGTTGGTATTAATGGAAGCAGGAAACGAATAATATCAGTGTTGCCCGTTTATACGGCCCGGCCAACGTTACAACCTAGCAACGTTGCTAACTCTCTGTAGTTTTCACATGCACTTGTGGTGAAGTCACATTCGAAAACTTGACAAATGATAAAATTTCATTTGATTTTAAGTTGTAAAATGTAGTAAATTTCTTTATATCACAAAACGTTGTACGATACACGTCTGTTACCTGATCTCTACGTGCTCGCATGTAAAGATCTAGGTAACGGGATCATAGCGTAAACTACTATAACAGGTAAATAAATATTACTTGTAATTAAATTTATGTTCTTGATATCAACTTCTAAGAACTGATCAAATTGTTTTTTATACTTATTATACCAAATGTTATCTTTTTTATATTTTTTGGTCAAAATTGTAATATATCTAGCACTATAAAAAAGACAAAGAAATATGTAGTAATGTAGTAATAAAATATTTGATACATATTTTGAAAATAGTTCCAAGTGAGCTAAATTTAAACATCCAGCTTTTTGTTATTATTATTAGAACCAGAGAAGTTTTATATATCGGGTGGAGTGGTGCATTTTGTTTTTTGGCAGCATCGGGCTTATTACAAATCTTCTATTTAAAACTTTTAACACCGGTGTTCGATTTGGAACAGGTGAAAATTGAAAACTCTGAATTTTTTCGAGAAAAAACAACATCTAATTGGCTTTTAGCTGCTAACTAATTTGTTTTTATTTTCGTTGTTTTCAATCATCTCTACAGTAATTGTTGTTTTTTTAATGAACATTTAAAAATATTTGAGGAATTTTTTAATTAGGTTTGTTGTGTTGAAATTGCACGAAAAACACAAACCTGAGAATTATTAAAAAAAGTATCTTAAAATTTGTAACTTTATTATATGGAAGGCTCCTAAAATTATCTGATTAATACCAACATTTTATTAAAAATAATAAATCTCCAGGATGGGATGAAATTCGTTCTGAAATCTTAAAGTAATAAGTAAAGATATTGCACCTGTCCTGTGTTACTTATTCAATAGATCAATTCAAATCTGCACATTTTCGAAATAAATAAAATTAGCCGAATTTTTACGTTAATATAAAAATGGCGACAAGTCTTCTATCAACTAATTTCGTTAATTTTCAATATTGCTGAGATATTACAAAAAACATGTTTCATCGTTTCTTAAAAAATGCAACAACGTTCTTTTTAAAATTCAATATGGTTTTTAAGAAAACATGTCAAAGTTCGATGCTATACCCTAGTTGGTTTGAAATATAAATAATTATCTCGATAAAAAATATAATTCCGTCGCCATATTAATAGATTTAGCCGATGCGTTCGATACGGTAGATCACAAACAATTATTAGGTATCTGTGCTTCAAAATGTAGGTCTCAGAAAAGTTGCTTCCAAATTTTTACAAAGCTACAATAGCATTTGCTGGTAAATTTGGTATTAACAGTTCTCTTAGCCACTTTTCATAATTTTCTTGATTCATATCAATATGATAATCACCAGATTTGGCTCCAGACACAAACAATAATAAACTGTTAGGAATAAAGCCCATGTTACCACCAGCATAAACTATAATAAGTCTCTTTCTTTTCGAAATGGTGGAAAACAAACCTTTTGCATTATGATCACCCCAATTATGTGATGATGTATGGCTACCAGTGGCGGCTGGTGGTAATTTAAAATGGGTGTTTACTTTTTCCAATAATTTTATCATTTGTAAGTTCGGATTAAAACTTTGTACAAGAGTCAATATCGCTGTTTTTTTTTTATTATTTGAGTTTGTACTAAGTGTAGTTATTATTATCAACATCATACTGTTTTCAATCACTACAACTATTAATAAATGAATATTTTAGTTAGTATAATATTTGTTTTGTTTTTAATACGTTAAAAACCATCTATAAACATTATTAGTTAGTAAACTGACTTTTCTTCATAATTTGAGATTATTTTTAAATATATATCAGGTTATGTAGAAAGCTTGACATTGATTTTTGTGTAAAAAATTTTATATTTATTTATTTATTTATTTCACAACCCAAACAGGCTTTTAGCCTTATTACATGGATATTATTGCTAAGACTGTTACAATAATTAAATTAATATTATTAATATAATATGAACGGCGAAGTTGACAAATTCCGAAGTTCCGTGAAATAATGATCAACCCAATATTGATTGTTAATAATTATGATAGTTTAAATCCCATAATTTTTAAAATAATTTAATACAACTTTACAATACTGATTAAATGACATATTCCAATCTATAGTATGCATAACATTAACATTATTAGCTAAGGAGAGAATAGAGTAAAGTGGAGAGCAGCGCATCAATATTTTTAAGTTAAACAAAAGAGTGGAGCGCGTGCGTTTTGGAGGAACATTGAAAGGTATAAATGCTAATAAATTATTTGATGTATTTTGATTATTCATCAAACCAAACAAAAACTTCATCATAGCTTGCTTACGTCTAACGACTAGAGACGTTATTTGGAATTCTGTTCTTAGCATTTGTGTTCTTACATGATTGTAATCGGGCCAACGGTGATGTTTTTTGTAGTATAGATACCGAAGAAACTTATTTTGAATTTTTTCCAGATTGTCAAGATATATTTGTGGTTCTTGTACCCAAATTATAGAAGCAAAATCTAATTTAGGTAAAACAAGAGTGTTGTAAAGAGTTTTGATTGAAGATAAGTTCGAGAATGAGGATGTTTGCCTAGTAATGAAACCAAGCATTTTATTTGCGCTTTTAATGATTTTTTCTATATGAGGACTAAAAGATAATTGATTATTATAGGTTACGCCAAGATCTTTTATTTCTGAGACTCTGTTTAATAGATCAGTGTCCATTGTGTAGTCAAAAATAATTGGCTCTTTCTTGCGAGAGATTGTCATTTATGTATGTTAAAATATAATTTACTATGAGTACTCCATAAATAAACATTATTGATATCTCTTTGAAGTGCTACACTGTCCCTGACTGTGTGTATTTTCTTAAATATTTTCAAGTCGTCAGCATAAAGTAGACACTCTGAATTGTTTAGACAAGAAGGAAGGTCGTTAATAAATATTAAAAAAAGTAATGGACCGAGGTTAGAGCCCTGTGGCACACCCGAATTTGAGAGATATTGGTTGGAGATTTTTCCATTGAATTTTACAGAAAAATGTCTATCCTGCAAATAACTTCTTAGTAATTTTAGTAAGTTTCCTGTTACACCTAAATTGTTTAATTTATTTAATAAAATATCGTGATTTACTTGGTCGAAAGCTTTACTAAAATCCGAGAATATTGTGTCTAATTGTAGTTTCTCATTTAATGCTCTGGTAGCATGTTCTGTAAAAATTAATAAGTTTGTATTTATTGATCTTCCATTTGATCTTCCTCAGCTAAAATATTTTTCATGTGGTTGTATATTTTACTATAGAGAATATGTTCAAATACTTTAGACGGAGCACATAATATTGCAATTCCCCTATAGTTTTTAATATTTTGTTTATTCCCAGATTTATGAATAGGTGTGTAAAACTTTACCTACCATTTTTTAGTTAGTTAGATGTCAAATAAAAAATAGGTATATTTTTTAAATACCTTTTATTGGCAAATAAAATAAGAACTAAAATGTTTTAAATGTTTATTTTATAAGATCAGTCCCATCACAATACATAATATTACACAGACACAAACAATAATAAAGATATATACGAGTAATGCCTGGCATTCTAAATGATACTCTTCGCAGTTTAACAGAGCCCCTTAACCCTCATTTTCAACCAGATTGTTTTCACAATCAATAGGCCTCAACTCCTTATCGAGCTTGATTTTTACTAAAAATTTCATGTTGATATCCCTTTTCACTTTTAATTTTTTTTTTAATTTCAACCCCCCTTAAATCCCCCATATTAAATAAGATTTTTTTATAATTAAAGGGATTCTTCACCTTTTAGAGATTGATGTTTGCTAAAAATTTATATCATTTTTCGTTTTTCAGTTAGGATTTTTTTTTATATTTTAACCCCCCTTAACTCCCCAATATATTTATATTTTTTTCAGTATCAATAGGCTTTATCTTCTTATAAAGCTTCATTTTTATTAAAAACTTCATGTTGATATCGCTTTTTGTTATTAATTTAGGATTTTTTTTAATTTCAACTCATCTTAACCCCCTATTTGTAATCAGATTTGTTAAAAATCAATAGGTTTTGTCCCCTTATAGAGCTTGATTTTTGCTTAAAATTTTCAAGTTGATATCATTTCTCGTTTTTGACTTATCGTGCAGACAAAAAACGTGACATCGGACAGACAAAAAAAGTGATAGTTTTTGAGAATAATTAAAAAAACTGGCGCCATCATGTCACGTTTAAGGGTAGTTTTTTAAGCAAAAGGGGATCAAGTCCACTCAGGACAGGTGGGAACTCTTTAATTTTATATTTGTATGTCTATTAGGAACCCCCACCCGCAGTATTAAATCTATACATTTTCGGCCAGTCCGGACATGGTCTAATCCTTTCAGTCTCTCTTCGCCTCGTTTGTGCCTATACGACCCCATTTGTTCGATTACCAAAAGTACCTATTCATAGAAATAAGTCGACCCCCGAAACCCAACTCAGTGTTACGCTTGTGCCAAATGGGACGGCTATTGTCAACGTCGATCAATAGTCTGAAATACAGTAGAATATTTAATGAATAATATGAAATTGAAACTTGGCGAAGGTGCCATATTGTAATATTTGGGAAGTTTCGAGAACCTTCACCTTTTTATATAATTGGGCTATATTGCTGTGGCAAAGTCAGTTGAAGATAAGAGTTGATGTCGAGACCTAGCTGGAAAGCAGATCGATATATTTAATGTCCATATAAATTAGTATTTAAATAAATGTGATATATAAATTAGCATAGGTATTTAAGTATACATAAATTAATTTGTGTCTTAGTGTAAATAAATTATTAAATAAACTTTAAAATAATAATAATAAATCTACCTTACTATATTTCTTCTAAAAAATCTAATTAGTTAAGACTATTTAAAAACCTTTCCACTTTTATTCATAAAGGTTTTCTACTATGCATTAGTTTAAAGTCATTTGTCATGTGGTAGAGTAGCATTAGGTACATCCTATATACAGGTACCACCATAGGCGCCGGAATTCAAAAATCGCTTTGGGTGCCCGGCTTCTATGCGGAAAATGGGGGCTATCCCCCCCCACCCTCCACACCTTACTTAAAGGCACCACCAGTTTTTTAAAAAGCTATTTTAAAGTTCAGTTTATAAAATTAAAAAAAAAAAAAAAGGTATTGTCAACTGGCAATTGCTGCATAGGCTGGATGTAGGCTCCCACCTAAAACGGGATATCTGGCAACCCTAAATGCTCGGTGCAGCCACCACTGGTATTTTTACATAGTTTATAACCCCCAAGTTTTAAATCGCTACTGTCTTCCTAGGCATGATCTTTTAACGATTTTTATTTTCTGTAAAAGCCTACCAGTTACTCGAGTAAATGCTAGAAATGCTGACCCTGGGAATCCATGCAATAATAGAGGTTTTGTTCAAAATGCTCTCGGACATTTTGAAGCATCTATGGGGTGATTTGATGACATTCAACAATTATCCGTTGTCCCAGATTTTCCAGTGATGTTAGCTGGGTGGCATAAATTTTAGTTTTTAAGTGGCCCCATAAAAAATTGAACGGGCTTAGATTCGGAGACTGTGGGGGCCACTCAATACTTTCTCTTCTTCCGATCATGGAAACCTGGAAACGTTTGATCCAGGAACAGTGGCGCACCGTCATGGTGGAATATTAAGTTATCTGCTATGTACTGATCGTCATTTTCAACCAACTCTAGTAATGCTGGATAACTAGCGTTTTCTAATAATTCCAGATACATTTCTGCGGTTAAAGTTGTGACGTACCGTTGTGACGACCGTACCGTTTAGGAAAAAGTGCATTGTCTGAATAACACACGTTGAAAAGAAATTGCTGATCATTTAGTACCCGTTCAGTCATAATTTCGCAAAATTGTAATCACCTATCAAAATCGTCTCCATTAAGTTCTTTTACCAGATGTATTTTGTAGGAATAAAACTTGTGTTTTTTCAATATCTTCCGAATACTACGTCTCTTAATACCAGATGTTATCGCCAACTGTCTTGTACTCAATATGGGTTCTTGAGCAATATGTCCTAAAATCGCCACCTCTGTAGCTTCATTCACTACAGAATTTTCTATTTCACGTTATTTGTTAGCTACTGACCCCGTTTTCCAAAATGTTTGGAGTAACTGTAGTTTCGATGGACTTGTCGATTTTGATGTTGATTGTTAAACAGCTAGGCAGTTCTATTAGCACATTCATTGTTCGCAAAAAAAGTGAAATTATTTGCACCCTCTCAGCAATAGAGTAAACCATTTTCACTGATATGCCACTTTTATGCCTACTCTACAACGAAATAAACTAACCTTACTACTTTACGGCGACCAAAGAATGTCATCTGATAAGAATAATTGAAAGCCACAAGAATAAAAGTAAAATTGTTACAAAGAATTCCTTTTTTTTTAATAACAATGTAAAAATTATGTTAAATCGGTTTTGTACTTTTGGTGAGCCACTGTATGGGCCACATAGATAGTAACGATGTAAAACTCCGGGGTTGTTTTCTAGGTAAAAATACCTTCAAAATAACATATCATTCGACCAATCTTTCCATTTAAGATATAACTAGTGAGTCTCACCCCTGATAGAAGGTTTCCGCTTAGAGGGTGAAACTGCCAGAACAATGTTTCCCCCTAAAAAACAAAATTGACGGGCCCAAGCGTTCTTTAGTAGATGACCTGGTTTCTCTCCAGCAATACTAGAGAGCTGTTTCTAACTCTGAATTAACGTTTTCTTCTAACGGTGCTTGATCGGGAGCAACTTTCAAATATTCTCCCTTTTCCCCTCAAGCATTTGCTCAATGGCATATGTACGATCTTATCTTGATAATTGTAGACCGTTATTAATCTTTCTTTTTTGACGTCATAGGGTTTTATACACCAAAAATAACAAACCCTTAAGTTCAACGCGTTGTCTATGACAAGTTTCGGCGACTTTTTTATCACAAAAAATACAGCTCCGAACGATAATATTTTATTGAAGCATCTATCGCTATACCAACTTGGGCCACGACAGCTTCTTTATTTCACTTATTGACACTTTTTGTCCTCGTTGTGCACCCAGAGCTCCGGGGATTCGGCGCCTATGGGTACCACTATAATTAATAACTTATAGGAAATACGAAAAATTCTGTTAAAAACAATATTTGACCGACCTTGGACTCACCCAACAGTAGATCTTTATCTAGACGCTGAAATTGAATGAGCTAGGAGGGAAAAATAGAGTTACTCTCACTTGGGTCCTGGTACAAAACGTGGTACAGAGTAACGAGATTGCAGATAGTCTTGCAAGCAAAGGTGTTCAAACACCTTTTGTACGACCTGAGCCGTTCTGCGGTATCAGCAGTAACATAATATTAGAAGACATTAAAAAAGAATTGGGCAGTAGAAGAATCGATAATTGAAACAATCTCTTTGGGCTGAGACAGTCCAAGATACTTCTGGGTGAATAAAACCAGAAAATATCGGAAGCCTGCATATGCCTGAGCAAGAACTAGCTACGTATTGTAACAGGGATCCTTACCGGGCATTGCCGACTAAAAGGACACCTAAGTAAACTGAGAGTAGTAGAGGATAGTGAGTGCAGATTCCGTGAGGAGGAGGCTGAAACCTCCATTGACATCCTAACTGAATGTGTAGCACTTCAGAATACAAGGGCACTATATCTAGGAGGATATCAAATAGAAGAAGGAGATTTACCTAAGTTGAAGTCACTTCAAATCCTACACTTCCTTGAGAAAATGGGAGTGGAAGGGTCGTTATATGCATTGAGACATTTCCTTGGTGCATTGGCGATAGAAGGGGGCACAATAGATCTTTTAGGTCACAGTGTATTAACACCCCATTTCCAACATAATATAACAAAGATGCTGAAGTTTTCGATATTTATCAGTTATTTGTCAAAATGGTTATTACAAAACAAATGAATATTAAAAAATGAATATCTATGTTCCATTTCTACAACGAATCTGCAACGTTTAATTTTCACAATTAACGAACGTAATAGTTCAATAATTTCTTTAAAAAATTGTTTTCTGTTATATATTATTAATAATATCAATATTATATTATAAATATTAATAATATTAATGATATAATATTAACAATATTATTATTAAATAAACATAGCTAGAATTGATTATGTTGGCCGCAACACAATCCGTAATTTCAGAAAGGCTATTCAAACGAAACATTTCTCGAATCGTTCGTCGTAATCCTAAAAATCTGTAAATCTAAGTTTGAAGGAGCGTCGCGTAGTTTCGAAACGCCCACGAGCGTTCGAGAGCCTGGCATCGCGACGTCCGAATAGCCAGTTTTAACGACGAACCCGTGAAAAAGCGGCGACGACTATTCAGGTCGGTATTTTGCGCAATAATTTCACAATTTAAAAAATAATGTTTCTAATTTTCGCTCTTTGCTTGGATTTTTTCT
Source organism: Psylliodes chrysocephalus (assembly GCA_927349885.1). Classification (NCBI taxonomy): domain Eukaryota; kingdom Metazoa; phylum Arthropoda; class Insecta; order Coleoptera; family Chrysomelidae; genus Psylliodes; species Psylliodes chrysocephalus. The sequence goes on from OV651818.1 coordinate 26,831,448, forward strand.
TCATGCTGCTGTGCGCTTTAATCCTTTTATGCTATTTTTGGAACTAAGTAGTGTAATGCCGCTAAGTATGTTTTATTTGTAGTTTTGTATAATTTTTATGTACAGGATTGTTTAAAATAATTTTTGTATTTAATATTTATTCCGTATACCGTCCTATAACTGGTTTAATTATTTTGTTGATTAATATCTCTAAGATAATATTAAAAACTATTTTAAAAATTCGTTTTAAAGTATTTCGAGCTGTAATATCCGTATTAATCAACAAAAGTAGTGTTTTTAAGTAACGAATTATATTTTGACTATTTATCCTTTTCATTTTGCAACAGTTTTCACTTTTTTCATTTCTGTTTTATTTAAAAATATTTTTACTTACTTTTTAAAATTGATTAACGATTTGTCTAAACAAATTTAATTGTCTATGCTTTTATTTTTCCATAATTTTGATCTATGATGTATGATGATTAGTCTAGTATTTGTCTTTATATTTTATAGTCTCATTTCTTAGCCTTTTCTATAATTTTATCTCCACAACTTTTAAATTGCTAAAATTTAAAAAAGCTACGAACAAATAAGGAATTTTAGAAGTCCTAGATTCTCAAAATAATATAGATTTTTGAAAAAATATAAAAAAGTGTGTAGACAATTCAAATTTAGTAGAAAAGGTATGCATTATTACTATATTATTTGACGAATTAATAAGTGGATTGTTATATGAAATATTTTAAGTTTATAGATACTCTAATTAATATAAATTTTTGGTTAAATATAAATCAAAAAGTGTGTAGAAAATTCAATTTCAGTTTTACTAATAATATTTGACGTAATAAATGTTTAAGAATGTGTCCTTTTCTTGTGACCAAATAAAGTCTTTTAATCTGTAGTCCATTAACAATGAGCATGTAATTAATGTAGGTACTTATTATAACAGAACAACATCTACTTTTCTTTCCTAATTTTTTTTTGCTATACTATTGGTAAGTCTTATCCATAAATTTAACAATCTTATTTAGCAAAGCAAAGGATACAAATATACGATTTAGCAATCAGTTGATATTTTTATTTAAATTATATTTATTAAATAGCTATTAGTATATTCAGTGAATTGAATATGAAACTATAAAATCTTCAGTCACAGTTCAGGTATCCCACAAGGGTACTTCTTAGGTCCATAATGAGTTAACCTCTTCGTGAATGACATTATTTAATTTTAATGCTTAATATTTTGCTGATAATGAAAATGTTCAACTCTCTGTAGAACGCTAATCTTCTAAATATGCAAGTTCAAAGGCATACTCTATATCAATTGTTCATTTTTTTAATCCCTGTAGAGAAAACTTTAAGACGCTCTTGGCTGAGATGAAAATCCTTAGTAACAATGTTATTTTTAAAATAGGAATGAACAGGTATTTTGCAACACCACTGTGAGAACCTAGAAACAAAATATAAATCACAAAAATGTTCTTGAGTAGGTGGTTACAAAAATACATTTCTCAAAACAAAAAAAAACACTTACCTTGGTTTTTGATTTAAGTGTGGACTTGAATGTAAATTAAGAGAGGGTTAAGTGTTAAGTATCAATTAAAGTTAATATGACACTTTATATATTGGTAAAAATTCCACTGCTTATTATCCAGTAGTGTTATAAAACGGTATTCTCCACTAGGTTAGGAATGTAATTCCTAAGGGAATTTTGATTATTGGTATATCCAACGCATGTTTAATATTAGAATATGGCGCGGTCTGTAGGATATATTGCAACAAAATATATTACTAGTCAAATGAAAGATATGTGATACAATTAACACAATAATTATTAACATGTGTTTAACTATCAATTTTATGGACTACAAAGTGATTTACTATAGTAGTTTGTGCAACAAAAGTGGATATGATGGTCATATCGCACGAATACGAAATTTGAGCACGACGTCGTAGGCGGTGTGCTCAACCGTCTGAGTGCGATGTGGATAATCCACTCGAGTTGTACAGAATATTTTTACTACGTCTACGTCCCACTAACGAAAATTTACAAATAAAAAAAATATTTTACGTTATTAAGACAAAATAACTAATTGTAAAATAATTTATGAATTTCAATAATTTTTAAAATAAAATAAACGAGAATCGAACTGTAGTCATCCATGTGGAAGCCAAGAACCCTAACTACCATCTACGCGTTTATTTTTTTGCTTTAATACTCGTAATTAAAATGATTTCATATAGTTTTATTTGAATTAACATATTTATAATTATAGACGAAATAAAAATATAAATTCTATTATTTATCGATTCTACACAAGAATAACTCATTTTATTGTATGTTTAATTTTAATAACTAAAAAATATACTGACAATTAGTTTGACATAATTGTCACTTATTTAAAATTTTAAAATAATAGCAATCGGTTGATCAAAATATGAACTGTGATTGGTGGATTTCATTTTTTTGCAGTGTTCTCACTATCTAGATTAGATATGAAATATATTTGTTCAGTTGAAGGCAATAGCATACTTTTTCGTTTTGTAATCTGTGCGTAATAACCATGTGGGTGTAGAAAAAATAAATTATTATTTAATTTATACAAGGATCAAAATATAATTTGTATTTATCACTTTGTACTTTTGTACATTTGCCCCATCTGGAAAAAATTATGGAGACCCCATCAATATCCATCAATGTTTTTTATAGGTAAAAAACAATAATGTATGTATATTTTTTAACAAATAATTTAAAAACAGCTTTCCAAACACATGTAAGAACGGAAGCGAAAATTCTCAAAGTCTTAACCACAAATTATATTAAAAAGGGAACGAAAAGCGACTAGTTTCGGTCAATGACCATCATCAGGCAGCCTGTAAAAGATAATATACATGATGTTAACAACACTATCTACCTTTACTTGTATTCTTAGCTTCGTATATTATCTCTCACAGGCTTGATGATGGTCATTGACCGAAATTAGTTGCCTGTCGCTCCCTTTTTAATAAAGTTTGTTGTAGTTAAGACTTTGAAAAGGTTCCCTTCCTTTACGGATATACCACATTTGAGAAATGGAAAACCTTCTTACACATTATGCAAAACTGATAATGATCTATTTCTTGTTTTATTTTGTTTTATTTCTTTTTATCCATTGACAAAGTGACATTTTCGTCACCTTTAGTTTATTCACAAAATTTTATAACTATACAATAATTATTAATAGACTTAACATTTATAACAAAAAAAAGTTAGTAAAAATTAGAGATAATTTGAGAAACTAATAATTTTTCAAATCATTATTACATGATTAAATGTCAAAAAAGACAAAATTTATTACAAAACATAAACGTCCTAACTAAAATGCATGTTTCATTAAAAAAAAAGACCTTGTCAATATTTTTATGGACAAAATTTGGTATAAAACATATATACAAAATATGACCTAAAACTGATTACAGAATGCAAATAAACAATAATATTTTTTAAAGTCGACTTAGTTAAATAATCAGGTATAAGTAGCATTTATAATTTTTGGAAAGTAACATAATAGAAACAAGACGATCTTCCTAATATTTTGACTTATTTTAGTTTTTGGCAAGTGCCCACAAATCGGCACACATGCAAGTGTGTTTCGAATTACAAGTTGAAATATTCTGGATCACTAGATTAGATGAACTGAACGTTTTCTATTCGAATACTTAAATATTTAAGTTTATGTCTATGCGGGAAGTTGAAAAATTCCAAAGCTCGAAATAATCCGAATTGATTACATCAAATGTTTTTTTAAGAATAGCTCATTTTTTATTCATGACATGTGAAGGGGAATCAATTTTTTATTTTACACATCGAAAATATACAATGTGTTAAGCTGGAAATATATGATGTCTACAGCACATGACTTTGCTGCAAAGTTATCAAATATATTGATACGCCCCATTTATTTAAAAACATGAATTAAATATTAACAATTTCCACGCACATTTATTTTTCATTGCCAACAAAAATATCTTCGTTACGATCCATTTTAGAGAAATAATATATATAAAAAAAATTGATAGAGAATATGATATCAAAAACAACTTTTATTTTTTTTTATTTACTTCTCTTGTCATAATTAATAGAAATTCTTAATATTCAGTATATTTTTTTATTTCTGCATGGTCTAAAACCTATAATAAAATCGTTAGTAGATAATTAAGTAGACATACAGTATAAGAAAGTTATTTAAGGTATATTATAAAGTTTTTTAAACCTCATGGAATCATAAAGTTTTTTTTCCCGTCTGACTAAGTCTCCGAATAACACTGACCCTATTGGCTTATTGTGTTTTATACCATGTTAGTTCATAGCACCCACTCTGTCACCTACACGTCTCCTGTCACTAACCTTGAGATACTTGTGACCTGGCTTAATGTCAAGTTTTCCCAGTGTATTCCCAAATCTGTAAGCACCTAATCTTGCCTAACCTTGTATCACATAGTGAAGAGGTGCGAGTCCTATTAGTGCTTCCATTGCAGCAGTGGGGGTTGTTTTAATTGCCCTCGTTATTCCGAGGCAGGCAAGTCTTTGTACCTTGCTTAGCCTCGTTATTGCTTTCCTTTGCTGTGTCTTTGGTCACCACATCAAAGCTGCGTGTTATTATCGGTCTCACCACCATGTTATAAAGCCAATATACCATGTCTGGTTTTAACCTCCACTTTTTTTTTCAAAGGATCTCCTTGCCATTATTAACGAGGTTTCCGCTCTCCTTGTGGTTTTTTCTAGATGCTGGTTTCAGGTAAGTCTCGATTCAATCATAACCCCGAGATATTTTACCTCCTGCTTCAGCTGGATGCTTGCACCTCTTAGGTTTAGAGGCCCTAGTCCCTTCAATTTTCTTCTGCGGGTGAATGCAATTATGTCAGATTTGTTTGGGCTAATGTATAGTCCTTCAGCCTCTGTCCATTTTGTTACTATATTTAGAGCCTCTGTGTCATGATTACTAGATCATCGGCATATCCCAGGGTTCTATGTCCCTTAGCTTTGAGAGCCCTAAGCAGACCGTCCACTACAAGGTTCTCATAAGGTTGTGTGTATAGTTCTCTCCCTTAACATAGAGTCGATCCAGGACACGCACGTGTCCTCGATTCCTCTGTTTTCGAGAGATGTAACGATCGATTCAACAGAGGTATTGTCAAATGCACCCTCGATATCCAAGAATGCTCCCAGCATTATCTCCTTTTCCAGTGTATTCTCCCCCCTTCGTATTAATTGGTGGAGAACTGTTTCAGTTGATTTCCCTGCACTATAGGCGTATTGGTCTTGGTATATTGGCCTCTGAACCAATATTCCGTCTCTAATATGCCTATCTAAAAGTTTTAGGTACAAAGGACATATAAAGTTACAAGCGATTCAAGATTTTGCATGTTTTTAGTTTTTCCATTATAATTAAAGTATATTGAAGGCGATAATGTTAAAATTGTGAAAGAAAAGCAATAAAAGATGTTAAGCTCTAGTTCGCCCCCTCAATATATCTGCCAAGACACTCATAGTATATAAAAAAGCAAAATCTACATTCATAAACATTCTCTAATATATAATTAGTCAGAAATACATCAACTGATGCCACAAGCCAACCTGACGAATGTACAAAGATGATACACCAAATAATGAATCACCAGAAAATTTCATACCCCCAAACGATTCAGTCGTGTGTCGAGGCTTCATAAATGACTCAGTTCGAATCATTTTGGCACAGCTTGGTTTGTTTTCCTTACCTTTAATAATAATGAGTTTATTTTTGAACAGACGACGTCAACCAAACAACTGACTACAGGTTGATGGCCAATATATTTTTTTAAATTACAAAAAATAGATTGCCAACAATAAAAACCAAACAAGTAAATTTGAGATATAGTTTTAATGTAAAAATATAGTATATTAGTATACAATCAAAAGTTATTAGATATTTTGGATGATATTATGGGAATGGATTTTGAATTTCATTAAGCTTTATTTATACAAACAAAAAGTTTGTCCAATTAATTCCTCAAGATATAGTACTTGGGTCAGTTATGTTTCTTATATACAGGGTGTCCCAAACTTGTTGTGACATGGAGCTACTATGTTTTGTAGATGTCAAAATAAATCGATTTATATACATTTATATACACAAAAATGTACCGTTGGTCCTTGAGAAATTTAATAAAATTTGGCAAAAGTACATTTTAGACGATTACTTAAAGTAGGATAACTTTTAGTAGGTAATCATAGAACTCCATTGAAAATTGTAGAAGGATTAAAACCACCCTCACCCAGTGGTATTTTTTTTCTTAGGGTTGGTAACACGACTCTGACTTTTAACGCATTTTTTGACTCTTCGCATACTTTCGAAGTTTATTAAAATTGTAAAACAACATTTAATTGACGGTGGATACAAAGACAATTTTTATTTTACAATGAGTGTTCGATGTGACATACAAAGTATTCAATGTGACCTCCATCTTCATTAGTTCAGATGTCAATTCGACGTAAAAAATTGATAAGGAGTATTCTTAAAATATCGTAGTTTTTCGTAGTGCGTTTACAACATTTCGAATTCTGTTCCACAGTTGTTCGGAATTGTTAATTTTAACCTCGTACACTTGTATTTTTAACGCCCCATAAATAAAAAAGTGGCAAGCAAATTGTTTATTAAGATATTCTCTTACGGTACGTGCAAAATGAGGTAGTGCACCGTCGTGCATGAAGAATTTGTTTCAACGCAAATTAAAGGGTATTCTACTAATTCTGGTAAAATTTCTTGAAGGAATCGATTGGAAAAGCCCAACTAAAAAATTAGCTTGCCCCATACATTAATTTTAAATTCCCGTTGATAATGTCTGCCTTTAATAGCTTGTGAATTTTTATCTGCATTTATATGTTCATTATGAAGGTTCATCATGCCACGATATCTAAAAAAAGACTTATCAGTATACAAGATATTAGTATGGATTTCATTGTTTGCTCTCCCGAACAATTTGTGAAAAATTTAATACGTGATCCCTGGTCAAGTGGCAATGTTTCCTTCACTGGATATGGAATAGACGAATTAATTGATTGCTAAATATTCGAGTTACAGTGTTTTTTGGAATCCCAGTCTTTCGTTTGAATGTTCTGGTACTGGTTTCAGGATTGTTATTAATCATTTGAAGACCAGCTTCTTTCTCAAAGGGTGTTCGGCTTGTTGAGATCTTCCAGCGTGGATTATGATTTGCTTTAACCTTCCTGTTTCTTGAAGACGTCTTTCTCCGATTTGAATACTGCTCTTGATACACGCGGATACTTTGGCGGCAGTTACCTCTATCTAAAAACTAATAGCATGTCGGTATGCTCATTAAAAGAAAAATCCATATTTGATAGCCTAAAAATAAACAGCACAAACAACAGAATACAATACTGGTGATCACGATAAAAAAAATAATACATATCAATGAAAAATAAACAAATTTTTGAAATATTTTCTGACAACAATAAACTGGGATGTTTATGAATTTATTTGTTGTCAAAATCATAACTTTTGTTTTGTTTTTGTGTCTACGGTCAAGTAAATTTTGTACTACAATTAAAAGACAAAAAATGAAGATGATGAGTAAGGTTTTCAATTAAAAAGTCTTAGAACCAACCGTATTACCACCTCTAAGTAAATTAAAAAATCCCAGTAGGTAAAGGTAAATTTGTTTCACGCATTTCTTAACGGCGTACAAATATGTGAGTAAACATTGAACTCTTCTCACGGAGAACCATACATTTTGGTATATAAAATGGGTCCAATCAACTTATTTTGACCTTTACAATACGTGGTAGCTTTTTATTTATGTGCCAGCAATTTTACGATACCCTTTACATAAAAGTAACAGGTTTCCATCAGGGCTTCCAGAGTACTACTTTAAACTTACCATAATATCCTTTGCAGACTTTACTTCTTTTGTCCTTTGATCGTAGTAAAAATATTTACCATTATTTTTTTTGTTTCCAGGTGTAGATTAAAAACGAAAATCGACACTTTAGAAAAATGGCGAAATTAGTAAATAAACAATTCAATACGCCGATTGGCCTTTACTCCCAACAAAATATCCAAGACGTCCTAGACAGAGAAGCGCAAATCTTAGCTAATGGTGCAGTGGGGTAAGTAAATCAAAAATAATTTCCAAGAAACTCATTCATTTAGGAAGCGCTATAGGCCGAGCGGATGGTCGCATTGAAATTTTTCAATAACCATATTATACTTGAATAAATACACTTTACAATAGTTTTTTACAATAGTTTTTTACAATAGTTTTTTTACAATAGTTTTTTACAATAGTTTTTTACAATAGTTTTTTACAATAGTTTTTTACAATAGTTTTTAAAAATAGTTTTTTTACAATAGTTATTTACAATAGTTTTTTTACAATAGTTTTTTTACCGTAGTTTTTCACAATAAATTTTTACAATAGTTGTTTACAATAGTTTTTTACAATAGTTTTTTACAGTAGTTTTTCACAATAGTCTTTACAATAGTTTTTACAAGAGTTTTTACAATAGTTTTTACAATAGTTTTTACAATAGTTTTTACAATAGTTTTTACAATAGTTTTTACAATAGTTTTTACAATAGTTTTTACAATAGTTTTTACAATAGTTTTTACAATAGTTTTTACAATAGTTTTTACAATAGTTTTTACAATAGTTTTTACAATAGTTTTTACAATAGTTTTTACAATAGTTTTTACAATAGTTTTTACAATAGTTTTTACAATAGTTTTTACAATAGTTTTTACAATAGTTTTTACAATAGTTTTTACAATAGTTTTTACAATAGTTTTTACAATAGTTTTTACAATAGTTTTTACAATAGTTTTTACAATAGTATTTACAATAGTTTTTACAATAGTTTTTACAATAGTTTTTACAATAGTTTTTACAATAGTTTTTACAATAGTTTTTACAATAGTTTTTACAATAGTTTTTACAATAGTTTTTACAATAGTTTTTACAATAGTTTTTACAATAGTTTTTACAATAGTTTTTACAATAGTTTTTACAATAGTTTTTACAATAGTTTTTACAATAGTTTTTACAATAGTTTTTACAATAGTTTTTACAATAGTTTTTACAATAGTTTTTAACAATAGCTTTTTATTCGAGTACAAAGCTTAATGGAATAATCAGCGCTCAAAATCGACTAATGTTTGTAAATTTCATCCAAACTATAGTCCAGGGAAGTTAGGAAAAATAGCGGAACTTTGCTCATACACCAGATATCGAGATGCGGTTTTCTGCATTGTGTTCAGGAAGGTCCAGGGAAAAAAGTTTACATGGTCTGGTTTGGCGCGTTTTTGAAAAAATGCCTTCTGGGCCGGAAAATGCATTTTCCAATTGCACGATTATAGGAACGACTGGAAACTTGGAAAAATCGCTCGGAAATCATTATTTGGGGATTTTCGGGGCTGCCGAACTCGATTCTGGCATAAGAATTACCCGGGGGTGCACGGAGGTGGCTCTGTGGGGGTGCGCGGGTGGTGAATTGGGGGAGAAATGGCAGCGTGCATGAAAGTCGCTCCAAACTCGTTACTCGGGTGTTTTCGGATCTGCCGAACTCGATGTTGGCATTAGAATTACTCGGGGGTGGTTCTGTGGGGGTGCGCGGGGGAGAAATGGCAGCGTGCGTGAAAGTCGCTCCAAACTCGTTACTCAGGGGGTTTCCGGTGATGCCGAATTCAATTCTGGCATTGCAATTACCCGAGGGCGATTTTCATAGACGCGACCACCCCACCCCCAAGACAACCCCACATGGGGACCCCCGAGCGCCCTCGAGGGAATCTAAGGCTATAAATGAATTTGGCCTCCCCGAAAACGAGTCTGGAGTGATTTTCATGGATGAGGCAATTCCCCCTCCCCCAGAACGACCCCCAGCCAAATACACAGAGGGACCCCCGAGCACCGCCAGGGAAATCTAATGCTGGAAATGAATTTGGCATCCCCGAAAACCCCCGAGTAAGGATTTTCAAACCATTTCCATGGACTCTGCAATTTCGCCCCCGAATCAGCCCCCGGGCACCTCGGTAGAGCCACCTCGAACACCCCTGGGTAATTCAAATGCCAGAGTTGAATTAGGCATCACCGAAAACCCCAGAGTAACGAGTTTGGAGCGACTTTAATGCACGCTGCCATTTCTCCCCCAATTCACCCCCCGCGCACCCCCACAGAGCCATCTCCGTGCACCCCCGGGTAATTCTAATGCCAGAATCGAGTTCGGCAGCCCCGAAAACCCCCGAATAATGATTTCCGAGCGATTTTTCAGAGTTTCCAGTCGTTCCTATAATGGTGCAAGTTATGATGCAATTGGAAAATGCATTTTCCGGCCTAGAAGGCATTTTTCCAAAAACGCACCAAACCAGACCATGTAAACTTTTTTCCCTGGACCTTCCTGAATACAATGCAGAAAACCGCATCTCGATATCTGGTGTATGAGCAAAGTTCCGCTATTCGGGTGATTTTGATCTAAATGCCCTGGGCTATACCTCTTTTTTGATGACGCCGTTAAAGGTGCGCGGTCGTAGGTCAAGAAATTCTAAAAAATTAAATGTTGTAGAGCGTCATCTACAGTTATGATAGTTTCTGTGTATTATAAAAATATTTTTATGATCTTATAAGCCGTCGAATGTAACTGAACATTTTTTATTTAAAAAAAAAAAATTGTTTTATTTTCATGTTCAATCGCATCTGACTCTTTTAATTTATTCGAATTGGTCGTAAGTATGATATATTTCATATTTTAAAAAAAATTTACAATTTATACCGAAAAATTTTTGACTGGAAGATATAGAAAAACAGTTATGCACTAAAATCACCTGTCATCAGTCATCAAGTACATTTAAAAAAATACATTTTATTAAAACAGACAGTTTTAACATTATATTTTAAAAATAAACGAATAAATAAATGTGTTTACACCGCAATTTGATGATTTTGTCCCGTATTGACCTTGCGACGTATTTCTGGAAGCTTTTAATATAAAAGTTCACACTATATTATAATTTAATAGTGTTATCTACAGATCAACGCGAAAAAACCCATTTTCCAAAAATATAGTGTGAATAGCCGTGCTATATGTAATTATATAATACAAAATTAAAATGCATAGAGGTGTAATGCAAGTGTATTTCATAAAATTTTTGGCAGTTATCCATAATTGCAAATATGCGGTATTTTTTTAAAATTAAACTTCATGGGTTTCTTTGAAATTAATATTCAACGGAACAATTACTGGAAAATAACTTTATTCGAAATATTTCTTTGTTTCAGTATTGATTTTAGGAACCCAGACGTTGGTAAACCGGATAATTTGAAAAATTCGGCAGTTCTTAGAATGCTGGAGGAGGAAGAAAGTAGGCAAAGAAACGGTTATGGATCTGGTAAGTAGATATACGTTTTTCTGGCTTTAATTTTCATTTTATATTTCATATTTAACTTTCCAATAACACATATTATCACACTAATAATACTTTTTGACATTTATACCGTTTGTTTTCGATCTCTGTAGGCAGTAATTTTTCCGATTTGAGGCAGTTAGAGTTGTATATATTTGCGCTATATCCAAAGCATTTTCAATAACTTCCCATAGTTGACAGCGGTTTTCCGGCCTAATAGTCTCTTTGATATTATCTTATTGGTTTCAAGTGAGGACATTTTGCTGGCCATGGCAAAACATTTATGTTATTGACCTATTCTCTTCCTATTCGAGCCATATGACTTTCCTGTAATAAAAATCAATTATAATAAAAATTTAAGAGAATAGCAAACTAATTTTTTTACATGTTAAAATGTAAAATTGTCAAAAAAATGTATCTTACTGATGGTGACATCACGTTGTCTAAGATGTTTATGTAATGCTCGGCTGTTGATTGCCCATCAATTTGACAGCACATTCCAGGGGCCGTTATATGTTTATCCGCGCCCAAATATTGATGAAAAAGCGCACACTTATACCCAACGTATAATTATCTTAGAATCCTGAATTTCTAGGACGATAAAATCGTAACATTCCGCTATTAGAAGCTTGGAATGTCTTTTCATCGAAGAATACCATGTTGTTCTAAATTCCTCCCCGTGATTTAAAAATTCACTTGCCAATTGAACTCTCCTGCGCTTATTTTCTGCAGTTAAAAAACTTAGTAGGCAGCAGTGCAATTTTTTAAGACAGATTTTTTTAAACGCATTTAAGTTGTTCTGTCTTAATTTCCATTAGAGAGAAATATTTCCTACACCTTGTCTTTGTTTTTCTTGTCAGCGTTTCTTAAATTAAAATTAGGGGAAGGCGGGGCAGATTTGACATGAAAAATTCTCTTCTATCCACCAGAAATTACAGTTTACCGAGGGTTTTGTTAAAAAAATTAGAATAGACAGTTAAAAGGGTTAAGAATTTAAGGAGGATGATAAAATATCCTAGTTTCTTAATTTAACAAGATTATTCTGAATTAGGTGATATTATGTATTTTGACAAATCTGCCCCCCAGTATATATATTTGACTTTGTAAAATATAGAGTGGGGCAGATTTGACACATTAATTTGAAAGAAATCTTTAATTTTTATTTAAAAAATTATGGTTTAACACAAATATTCGCTTAATCTAATAAAAAGTCATTCGGATTGTAATATAAACAATTATTTTAAATTATAACTATCAAACTTGACATCAAACTCGTAGTATTTGTTTGTAACGATTAGTTTGAGTTAAACAGAACTTCAGGATAAAAAAATTATTTTATTTAAATTTTTTTCTTAAAAAATTAACTTGAAATTCGTCTGTATCCACCACTTTTTGAATTCTGCCAACATAAAGTACAACAGATGATTTGTATGAGTTGATCGTCCTTTATTTCTTAAAGAGAAGTTTCTTCCATGCTGCTGCCAGAAAAAAGTGACAGAAGAGAGTCGACATAGCTGTCTTCATCAGATTCTTCAATTTTTTTAATGTTTCTTTTTCTTTTTCTTTAGTGTCAGTGGCTGATTTTCCTTTTTTGTTTGGTTACATTTTAATACATCTTGTTGTCTTTTACCAGAGGCTGAAAAACATTCTTTACAGCATTTTTCAATTGTTTCTTTTCTCTTCGTAGCTCTTTCTACTATTTTTTGAATTTCTGGCGAATCGGTATAAACTTTAGATTTTCCCTTTCACCTTCCCGTTTTACTATTTTTTTTTAATTTGGTGTCATCGGCTCAACAACTTCGGTTACTAAACCATTACTCATTTAAACCATTACTCAAATGCCATGGAGCAGTTTTGACACGTGTCGAAACTGCCCCTTCATCAAATGGCAAATCTGCCACCCACCACAATTTAGGAATTTTTAATTATAAGTTAAAACTCAACTGGCTTACACACTCCCATTTGACAAAAACTGAAGGTAAATAGTCTAGTTATATAATAATAAAAAATCTGTAAACCTAAACATTAATTTACCTCACTTAAATTTATAAATTGCTTTTTCAAAAATTTTTATATACAATATTAGTTTTGAAGTAACTACTACAAACCATTCGTTACATACCACATATTTTAACTGAACATTGATAGAAGCCAACGCTAATATATATGTAAGACAGACTGTCCGTGATCAAAGTTTAAGCGGAAATTTTGAAGTTGTCAAATGTGCCCCGCCTTCCCCTATAACTCACTGAGATTAAATTCAGTAGCCACTTTACTTTAAAGGTACCATTTCGGTAGGCGCGACAGACGACCGCCGACGCGACATACGACCGCCGGCGCGACCGAGAAGTATCGCTTCACATCTAAAATACATACAATTATATGAAACACATTTCGCACGGCGCGACACGAGGAGTGTCGTCAAGACGACACTTCCTGAAGACACTTCTCGGTGCAAAGCTTTGCTGCGTATCGCACTCGAGATCACTGTCCTCGGCATCGCTTTTTTTTTGGGGGGTGACTCGGTTGGAAATTTCTTTCGATCTAGGCAGCGTTGCCAGATTTTAAAACAGTATGGGTAAAAAAAAAACGTAGATCTGAACAGTAGATTTTAATACAGGGGGAAATAATTAAAATCTGCAGTGTAGTAAATAAAAAAACAAGTATATAAGATACGAAAAATAAATTTTTTGTCAACCCAAATTAGAAGGTAAACAAAGAATAAAAACAAATAATAACATTTTTTATATATACTTAATGTACGGAAACAAAAAAAGAACAATGAAAAATAATAGGTACCTACTTCTTCTGAATCAGATAATTCAAAATCGTAGTGTGCATATTCTTTTTATGATGCCCTATTAATTCTTTGTTTCATTTTAAATAAAAACAATGATTATCTTGATGTTTTTTTATGGAGCCAACCTAGAGTAGTGGATGCTTATTACGCTGCTTTTACTGCAGAAAATTTACTAGAGAAAATATTCTTTAACCATTTGCTGAAGAATGAGGCAAACTTAATAAATTAAGAACAAAATTTGCTAGAGACAAAAACAGTAGATCTACGTGAAAACAGTAGGTCTGGCAACGCTGATCGTTCCCTCGAATGGTTATCCTGTAAGTGTCGCGCGACACTTCTTAAGCTTGCGAAATGTACCAAGCGTAACATTTATGCATCTGTCGTCCTACTCGACCTTGGGGTCGCTTCAGTGGTCGCTTGTCTCTTGACGCGCCTACGCAAATGGTACCTTAAGACCAATTTTCTTCCAATTTTGCTGTAGCCCTTGACTTTTGAGCCCCAATTAAAAGCTGTGACATTTTTGAAATTTAAATCTATTTTTATCGCGTCTTCAGGTTTTGTTTATGTAGCAGGTTGATCAGATATCGTTTCCATATGAATGTTATTTTCAATAGTCCTTATATTTGTAATTTGTAGTGTAATTTTAATGTCATAGTATTCTGATACTGAATGCATCTTGAATTTTATACAGCTTTATCGTACAGCCTTCGTGAGTATTTATACTTTTCAATATACATGGTATATTTAGATATTATCAACATTACCGCGTGTAAAAAAAACATGACTAATTTGTCGTTCTAAGAAAAGCCACAATGATAATGTTTTCTCTATGCCAAAAATTCTACAGTCTTAACAATTAAAACCATCTGAATCACTTTCAAAATTAAACAGAACAGCTGTAACTACATACAATGTAATATAATGCAGTGTAGTAATAACGTTGTGTAGGATTTTATCATTAGCCTATAGCAAATTTTTTAAATATCTGAAATAATTCCCAACACTGAAATAGTTCAAGAGATTTTTTGATATGAAATATTAAAAAATATTGAATCACTTTATTTTTTTTATTTATAGTCCGGAAGCTTGGAAGTTAAACGCGTATACAAACTGCTATTTACTGACTATACATGGCACGATAAGTCTGGCTATCAGTTGTTATTTATTCTTTACGTTAACATTT
Organism: Psylliodes chrysocephalus; assembly: GCA_927349885.1. NCBI lineage: Eukaryota > Metazoa > Arthropoda > Insecta > Coleoptera > Chrysomelidae > Psylliodes > Psylliodes chrysocephalus. The sequence continues at coordinate 26,846,842 of OV651818.1, forward strand.
TTATATGAAAATTGCATATTTTTTATCAGTTTTACCGGAATAAGAATATCCGAAACTGAGTTAATCTGTTCACTTATTATAAATTTTAGATAGACATATTTATAATGATGTCAAACATAAACACACCTCAACAATGTACAAAAAAAAACACAATTTTGTTTAACTAATCTGATTATTGTAGCAAGCAAAATTGTTAGTAAAATAGATAAAGAAAAAACAATTTATTTCCATTAGGTACTGCCATCTATCAAATGGAATACAATGTATAAGTAACTTAATTCAGACCTAGGGGTAGATATTTCATTCACAAGCTTTATGGTGTACATTTGATAGATTCCAGAGCTAACCATGGTATCATAGCTCTGTAAATGCTATCGGAATTTTTTTTTATTGATTTTATAAAAAAAAATTTCGAGGTAACTTAATTATCATCTCACTGAAAATTTTTATAGCCAGACTTATCATTTATCGTAAATCAGTAAATATTATAGTAATTGTGACCATTGAAATGACCATTCCGTGCTCCTTGGCAATAAGGTTCCCTCGACTATGTGATTTGTTTGGCCAAAAGTTGTCTTAATTTTAAAATAAATTTGTGAACAAGGTAAACTCAGGGCCCACAATATAATAAATGTTTAAAAAAATCATTGAGGAATAGTAGTATGGTGCTATTTGAAACAAAACCACTCTCAAAATTATTTCTGTAAAAGACTAAGTGTCACCAGGTGAATTGTTAGTGAATTGAAAACTAATAGTTTGGAGATTTTAAAACCAGAGGTACTCCAAAATTAGAATGTGCAGGAGGCCCTATTTTTTAAAAACTAGATATTGGTACAATTGCATAGAGCGTAACGTAAACTACAGTATGACCGCAAAATTCAAAAAGTCCCTATACAAGTTATTATGTATTATTGTAAACAATTAAAAAATCATTGGGGCTTTGATTTTTTTTCTTGGAAACTGGAAGGAATTAAAACTTTAAAATATATGCATATTCTAGATATTTTTGCCTAATTTACTTTTTGAAATATGCTTATCCGAAAATTATAAGACGTCCTGTAATCACCTTAATGCACTCTATGCTAAAACTTAACGTTTTCCTAAATGCGTTATTGTTTCCAACGGTATCGATGTGCTTATTATTTTGGTAAATTTTAAAAACATTTTGAACGAAATTTGGTTAAAAGCCGGAATCAGATATTTTACTCGTTACGTGGCAGTTTATAAAATAGCCCTTAACGAAAAACCTACCTGCTTTCCATACTTTAGCAGGGCGCGATATAACTAGTCGAAAAAAGCCCTGCTTGAAAATATTCCTCCAACATTCGGATAATTTAAATGGATTTGGATCAGTCGACTTTTCCGAAGATCTATTTTTTTTCCGAAGGTGGGAAAATCTATCATGGACACGCTCTTTGCGCGAATTGGACTTTAACCAACTAAAAAACCACCTCCTCCGAAAGAGCTGAACAGGTACCGCCATGGTGGCATATCTTCTGGGCAGCTCTGGTCTTTGTATTTAATTACTGCCTACCTTCCTCTGCAATTGTCTTCAGTACCGTTTTTATGTACTAGTGTACTATATGCCACTTACCCTTCGTTTGCAAAATATCTTCCAGGAACTTGTCTGCTCCTAGTATTACCCCTAGCTGGATGTGTGTCCGTTGTCTTTGTAGCGACCATTTAGGGCATTCGAACAAAGTGTGTGGCACTGTGTCTGAGGCTCTGCAGTATACGCAGTCCTCTGTCTCTGCTTTTTTAAACCTGTGTAGGTATTTTTTACATACTCCATGGCCTGTGAGTACCGGAGTGAGGTAGAAGTCTGTGCACCGGTGCTTGCAGTTTAACCACTTCTACAAGTCTGGTATTGGTGCCTTCGTCCACTGCGCGACCGCTTCTGTCTGCTCCCATTCGTTCTGCCACATCTCGAGGGTGCGTTGCCTTTCTTCCTTCTTGGCTCTGTTGTTAGTTTCTCTCCTAATGTGTAAACGGAATCTTTCCCTTACCATCAGGTGTATAGGAATAACCCCGGCCACGACATTTAAGGCGACTGTTGATGCACCATACAGTATGGTGAATTGAACCACACCGTGAAGAATCTTTCTTCTCATGCTGCTGGGGCCTCCTAGATTTGGCCGAAGATCTATTTAATTATATTCGTCAATCCCATGTTCTTTTTCTCAATGTATTAAGAAGTTTAATGGCCTCTTCAACAGTGTTATCTAGGCTACCCCAACATATGATTCCTTGCGCTTCCATGTCTTAAGAGCTTTTTATCAAACCAAAATTTGGTTAAACTCTTTAAAACTAAAAATGGAACTGCCAAAGACAGTTTTTGAAAAGTGCAGCGAAGATTCCAAAGACAAGGAGAAAATTTAATGCGATTATTACACAAGATTGTAAGTTGTAGTTTTTCTAATAAAAAAAATAAATATCCATGCTCTTTAATTAAACGGATATAATTACTATTAAAGTTAAGGGAGGGCTCTTTCAGTTAGATATTTTACTATTCTAATTTTACTCGTGGCACATTTATTACTTTCCTATCTGTATACAGATGTAATTTAGAGTCTTTGATTTAGAATATTTTATTAACAGTGTTTAATTTGAATTATTTAATTTAAAGCGTTTAATTTAAAATGTTTACTTTGAGATATTTAATATTTCATTTTTAATTTAAAATACGATATTTAGTTTATAATGTTTAATTTATGCTTAATTTATAATGTCTAAATTAATGATTAATTTGAAATTTTGATTAGGAATGAAATGTCGCAAATGTTCCAAATGATTATTTAGGTTATTTAATACAAAATAAAATAGACAAAAAAAATATGCTAACATCAATATAAAAAAAACAGAAATATATTAGAGAAACCATACACTAGCCATACAGGCTTCTATGGATCTTATATTTATTTCCGTTCATTTTATATATTTTCGTATGTGTACCTAAAAAAAAGTGTAATTCAATTGGAAATAAATATTATTATTATTATTATTATTATTATTATATAAGGAAAGTATAGGAATCATGATTTTTTTCGACCTCGAGTTTTCGACGGATTTTTACGTTTTGAGGTCCCCTGAATCCGTTTTGACTATTTTCGCGATGATGTGTGTGTGTGTGTGTGTGTGTGTGTGTGTGTGTGTGTGTGTGTGTGTGTGTGTGTGTGTGTGGGCGCGCGCGCGTCGCATAACTCATGAACCGATAAACAGAAAAACACCAAATTTTAAACTTAAGTTTTTTTCCAGCGTCCAATGAAATGATTAGATTTTGGGCAGAGTCGAAACACCTGGGGGGGTACTTTATAGGTGGTCATTTTTATATTTTATGGAATATATATGTTATTTACATTTGGAGAAGAAAATTCTTCAAATAAAAGTTACTCCTAATATTATTATCTATAATTTTTGTTCTACACAAAATTTTCCTAAAATGGTCCGTATTCGAGAAATTTAACAAAATGTAAAAAAAATATTTTTTTATAAAAATTGTTCAAATAAAAATTGTTTGTAATATAATTCTCTATAATTTTTATTCTATACATAATCTCTCTTAAATGGACCGTATTCAAGATATTTGAAAAAACATGTAAATTTTGAATTTTGAAGAAAACTCAAAAACGGATAAAGAAAAAAACATTAAATTTTAAACTTAAGTTTTATTTCGGCCTGACGTGAAATGATTAGATTTTGGATAAAGTCGGAACATCTGGGGGGGTACTTTATGGGAGGTCGTTTTTATATTTTATGGAATATATCTGTTATTTATGTTTGGAGAAGAAAATTGTTCAAATAAAAGTTACTTCTAATATTATCTATAATTTTTGTTTCATGTCAAAATTTCCTGAAATGGTCAGTATTCGAGAAATTTGACAAAATGTGCAAAATTCTGATTTTTATGAAAATTGTTGAACTAAAAGTTGTTTGCGATATCGATCCCTATAATTTTTGTTTATATATAATTTTTCTAAAATGGACCGTAATGGAAAAATTGTAGGAAAAGTGCTAAATTTAAATTTTTCAGTATTTTCGTTTTTAATAAATATCTATAGAAAAATGTTTCGAGGTAGAAGTATGTGAAAAATTTATATATTTAGTTTATCCTCTAAACATTTATAGAGGTGCTGCAATAGGTTGTACAAAATAACCGGAAAAAGCCTATAATAACTAGATAGGAAGGTCACATCAGATTTTTTTTTGTATATTTAATAGGTATTTATATTAATAATAAATTTATTCGAGATCCCTATTTCAAAGGTCATATATTATACAGGGTGTCCCAAATTATATAAAACATATCTAATAATTTTAAGCAAAAATTAATTAGTTATCTAACGTTTATGGGTGATTCTCGCCTAACTGTGATTTTTACAACTTACATTTTTCTAAAATTAAAAATGTTTCAAAAAGTATGTTTTACTTGTTTTTGTTTTCTATTTATGCATAGAAATAACCTGTAAAGTGGTTCTACTACAGCTACGACACAACGAAAACTGTGACAAAATTTAAAAATTTTAATGCCACGGTACTGACATATAAATGATTATTTTTTTTTACCAATCCAAAGATTGGTATAAAATTGCAATAAAATTCAATGCAGTATGCATTAGATTGTAGTTATAAGAGGTAAATTTTATATTAAAAAATAAATTTTATATGCAGCTTAAAAAAAATTACGAAGGTTTATGATCTATGATTTTTGATCAATGTTTACGTAAATTAAAACTAAAGGAACACTCAATTTTTTGCTTAAAATTATGAAATCTACATATAAACTGTTTCAGTTGGATTTGTATAATTTGGCATATATATAAAAAAATAAAGACCGAATTGTGGTTATATTATCGACTACGCTAGTGTCGTACTGCGATAAAGATATACGAATATATTTTAACAAACATAGGTGCAACTAAGATGGGATATACCATAGCCTCCTAAAAGTTTTAGGTGGCTGTGGATATACAAAACAGTGTGGAAGGAGACACCGATAGCCGACGGTAAATCAATAAGCAGGAACCATTTTATTTATTTTTATATTAATTGCTATAACTTGATTATCAATCGACGAAAAAATATAGTAGATATTTTGTTATAAACTACACAAATTGTAGAAACTTTTATAAAAAGTAACTTTTTTGTTTTAAAAGCTTGTTTAACAAATTTCGTAGTGTAAACATAAAAAGTACAACATTTTTCGCAATTTTTCCTAATATAAAACCAAAATAATCACATAATATATGTACTTTTTTTTTGAACGGTAAGCTCCAATGGTTTTAGAATCTCTAAAATATTAGTTTTCAATAAATTAACAATTTAGCTTGCAATACTCAGCCCCCCATAGAAAACACAATTTCGATTGACTGGTACTACACTATAGAATATTGTTCTTGAAGTCTTAAAGCTCGAACTCGTTGATTTTGTTCTAATGAAGACAAATTTTAGCCATAAAAGTTAATAGTGGTTTAAATATCGAGCCACCTGATGACAAGTGCGGAAACATCTGAAAAATGACATGCGAGTGAGATTCCTACTGTTTTACTTATAGAAGTAAATTAAGAGATAGGTAAATACTTGTGTAAGATAAGAAAGCAGCTAGATTCACAGTGGGGATTATAGTTATGATTATTTCTTTCTTAAATTAACTTTATCACGCACTTTAAAAATACACCGCGATTACACAGTAACCGAATCATTCAGATCATCTCTGTACATCACCTATTTAATCTATTTCACCCAAATTGGCATCCGATACCATACCTGTCAAAAAAATTAACGAATCACACAAAATGAGTCACTGTGTGTCACAGGCAGCGACCGAATCTCGAAACCCCTACGAGCTTGGCCCCCTCCAGACTACGAACAAAAGAACCAACAGCGATCGAAGTTTAAAGATGTCGTAATTCCAGGTAAAAGCGGCGCATGCGTAACCGATCTTCCACTGTTTCGTTCGAAATTCGAAACGTAGTTTTGGTATTCGGTTTTCGAAAATCGGTGGAAGAGTTTGAGTTACGATTTCTCGGCCGGTGTTTTTTAATTTTTGTGTTTTTTTATTAACGTTGGTTGTTGTCTTAGTGTAGTTATTGTGTTTCGGGTTATATAAATAAGATTCAGTGGAGCTGCATCCAGGTAGGATGATTATTTATAGTGTAATAGGATTTTGGAGGATTACTACGATACATTAAACGTGAAAATGTATTTATGTTCGATTTCATTAAAGTATACGGTGTGTTCCAGTTATTGTACTTCATTTTTAAACTATACATGAAGCCATTTATTCCTGATAGTAAAAAATTTCAGGAATGTGTAACAGAGTTGCACAAAAAAATGTTTAAGATACATAATTGTTATTTAACACTGTAACTATGTTATCATTAACTACAGTGACCGAAGAAATTATAACATCTCTCGATAGTAAGTAATAGGTTCAGATTTCTTATTTTAATCGATTACTCCTGAGTATTTAACACGATAACATTTTAATATCCATTCTAAATTTTCTATCGCATTTAATAAAATGTCTATACAATTTAAAAATGAAGTATAATAATTGTGAATGTTGAAAATCAGAAGTGGTATGTATGCAGTTGTCTTTCAAACTGCACTTCTGAAGCACTATCAATTCTTATTTCAACGATGTATACAACAAATATTAAATAGGATAGTTTGAATATGTACAACATTTTATTGTAAGGCATTTGATTCAAAAACCATGATTGGAATTAAAGAAATTACAAAAGTTGCTCAACATGTCTGCCTTTAGCATTAAAAGTACATTTCGGTTATAGTTTGTTCATGGTTCACAGATATACCTACCGTTTGACGCAACTGCAGATCAGAGATGGACTAACTCAGTTTTTACATAAATATTCATAGAGGGTGTCCCATAAAGAATGTAACATAGAAAAACTGAAGATTACCTGGTTAAAAATAAGACGATTTAGGACCAATTCCACCGTTGTGTTAAACGGAGATTAAAATGACATTGTTAATGTAAAATTGTCATTTTAAACTTCGTTTACCACAACGGTGGAATCGGTCCTAAATGAAATATGTTACTGTAAAGATGTTTTCGAATTACAGGGTGATAAAGTTGAAAATTAAAAAAATTATTAATAACTATAAATTTTTTATGACTCAATATAATTGTTGGTAAACGTGTTTGGTCATAAAAACTTTGCCAATAGCGTACGGTATGGACATATACCTACTTTAACCCCTTCCAAAAACTTATTTAGACTATAATTTTAAATTTTTTGTTTTTTAAATAAATAAGGTACTTTTGTTAGAAATTTTTAAAAATAATTAAAAATTTCAAAATAGATTAAAATAAAGAGTACATATGCAGCTTTGGAATCCCAATCACCTTATGATTTATTTAAAAAACATCAAAAAATTTAAAATATTATTCCAAATAAGTTTTTGAAGAGTGGCCTAAAATGTAGAGGTAACGAAGGTGTTACTTACGCATACCTTTCACCAACGGCAAAGTTTATTTAATTATTTTTTTTTGCTGATAGGTGTATCTTATGGCACCAAAAATTATTGCCGAAGTTAGTAAAATTATACTGAGGAATTAAACAATTAAAAATTTAAGAATTTTCAACTTTAATGCCCTATGTTTCGGAAACGAGTACCATTTTATCTAAGTATTGTTTTATATTTAATTAGACTCTCTTCAGTTGTTTTAAGTCCCATTCTTAACGAGACACCTTGAATATAAATATTGATTGAAAAACAGTCTTAAATCTACTAGAGTTCTATAATGACGAATATTAAAATAAATATAATCGTATTTGTTTCTATAGGTTTATAGTATATAAATATTCCTATAAATATACCTATACCGACACATTTAGGTGCCCTATTTTCGCATACAAGCCTCGAAAACGGATTAAAAGTAGATCGATGTTGAGTAGAATAAAAGGAAATTTACGAGTGGCTCTTGGGGATAACATGAAAAATTTTATTTTCCTTAACATGTGTGAAAAAATCGGTTAAAATCTCGAGTTTACTTACAAGATTACGCCCTTATTTCAACCCTTTAGCCACTTGCAACATTAAACCCGTGTTAATCATTTAGTGAACATGGCTTGCGTGAAAATATGGGTAACAAATACCTTTAATATATGTTAAGGAAATTCGAATCTCATCCCCAGGAGCCACTCGTAAATTCTTTTCATTTTACTTAAAATCGATGTACTTTTCAACCCACTTCGAGGCTTGTATGCGAAAATGGGACACCTAAAACTCTCACTATCTGATAGTCTATTATTGTTTATAATTTAATATTTCTTATAAAAATTTTATACTACATATATAATTATAATTTTTATTAAACTTTGTCCATGGTATTTTGTATTCTCTCTCTGATAATAAAATACAATTATATTATTATTTTGAATACTTTCTTATTTTACAAATATCATTATTATTCGTTTTACAGAGATTTTTCTAAAAACATTCTAGTTTGAAATCGAACATGAAGCTTTTCTAGAGGGTTCTATTAAATTTCATGTCAGTATTAAAGAAGATAATTTCTTGGAATATTTTATTACTAAAATTTCTTTAAACATATGTGTTCAATTAAAAAAATCAAACTATTAAAAATAAACATGTGCTCTAAAATGATTTTATGAAATTTTAGTCATAAAATATTCCAAGGGATTAATTTCTTCCATAATAACGTGACGTTTAGGAATATTCTGTATAATGTATCTATTTAAGTATGTGACTATAGGATACATTGAAAGTAATTGTATCCTAAATATATTTAACTAAAACTAATACTATTAACATTTTATAACAGTTTGAATACTTTCTTAGTTTCGATATAAATATTTCCGTTATTTTTTATTAAAAAGACTGTGTAATATACTTTTTATCCAGCCATAGATATTTTTTGAAATTATTTTGTGATTGTGCTAACTTTTTTGCATGCACATGTGTTTTTTTGTATTTTTTGTTTAAATGCGCATTTGTGGTTATAGATAAACATTTTGAATTGAAAAATGTAAATTCCTAAAGTTGTAACAACAAAATTTGGTAGATTTTGTTGAAAAAATGTCAAAACATTTTTAAATTTCAGGTATTTTTTAGTTTTTTAAATGCCATTTTTTTAAACTGGCTTTTTTTCATCTATTATGAATAGTTTATCTATACAGAATGTCAATTTAAAAACAGATATATTTTTATTAGAAGAGGGGAAACCTTTCTATCATATTCTCAAATGTCGTACGTCTTCCCCTCCCCTCTGTGACACTAACCAATACAATCTAAGTAGGCATAGTACAAAAATTAATTTGATGGTGAATTCAGCAATATGACTGTCATTGCGGTACTTTTGATTTTAGCGCCCTCTAGCAGGATAGAAAATTGTTACGTAGCTAATTTTATTAATATACACAATATAACAAAACATAATTTAATGAAATATAAATTAAATAAGTATCAGAATATTACCATTAATGTTAGTTACATCAACTTAACTAAAATAGCAAATTTATGCTATGCATTAAATTACTAATAAAATATGCTTTCAAATGAAGTGTAGAGGTCGCTAAAATCAAAAGTACTATCTCTATTAAAATTGTATTGGTTAGTGTGATGGAATGGAAGTGAATAACGTATGATACTTGAGAATATGATTATGATAGTAAGGTGTCCCCCTTGGTATAAAAATCTAGCTGTATAAGCAATTTTTGATATTATTTTTTATTGGGATACTGGATGACAATGAGACCAAGGCAACGTTAACATCTGATCAGGACAGGGATTCGTATGTGCGTACTCAACACGTAAGGAATTGAATAGAACATTACATTATGTGGAACGAAGATAGTCGTCTCAACACGTACCGAATTGAAAGATGAGAATCCCAATGCTGTTTATCAAACCATTTGGATTAAACTTGTCACAAACATATTGAATATTATTTCGAATTGACATATATTCTTTAGCCAAATGACCGGCTTCCGGTTTGACCCGAAATGCCATTAAGTTGGATTTTTTAAATGGATCATTCTATATATTTTTCTAATTTTTGGAATATACGGTTCAAATTGCATATGACAGTGTTGCCAAATTTTCATTTCTTTAAAGTAATTGTTTTTTTAAGGAAAAAACCGTGAATTGGAAAATAAAGTTCTAACCTCGAATGACTCAAAATATAAGCTATTTTACTAAATAAGTTTAAAATAAATCCTTTAGACAAAAAATAAATTTCTAAATCCAGATTTTTGCCAAAATCTCACTTTTGTTTTAATTGCACCCCATCAATGGCCATTTCGTCATTAAATGGCAAATTTTATTACCATTCTACCTTAAAAAAGTAACTAAAAAAAAGTTTGGGGAAAAATGAAAATTTGGCAACACGGTATATGTAATTTAAACCAAGAAACAAAATATACGGTGGTCTATATAGGGTGGGCTATTTAAAAAATCTAACTTTATGGCATTTCCGGAAGTCGTGTTTAGGTATAAGTGTCAATTTGAAATTATGTCTAGTAGGTTTGTCCCAAATTTCATCTAAACCGCTTCATAAATAAAATATATACTACCGTCGACCGACCATTTATAATGTATTTTAACGCACTCAAAATCGTTGATTGATGATCCCTATTAATGAATGATTTTCTATTAATCAAAGATTTTATTATATGGAACCCAACGTACATTGCTCTTATTATACATTTATATTGACAGTTACCTATGGTGTAGGCAACCAAACATATACATTTAAAACCAAGAAGGTGTGTTAATACTATCTGTCATTATATGTCATTATTTAATTCAAAAACTCTATGAATAGTTTAAAATCAAAAGATGGATATTGACGAAGAGTTTAATTTAACTCCACCAGAAAATAGTAATTGTTGTTTTTCGGTAAATAAATAAAAATTGAAAGTAAGATATCTTTATTTTTCAAAAGTACGGTCGACGGAAAAGTTCTGTAACAAACTCGTGAATTAAAATGGCGATTAACAATTTCGAACATTAACGCGCTCGCTATCTCAATTGTTAATCGCCCTTATTAATACACTTGTTCGTTAAATAACCATTAATGTGATCTCATTGTCACCGGTATATTGCCAATGGGAAGTTTTTAACTTAACACCCAGTATATTCACCGATGATTACAGAAATGAGTTACTCAAAAAATAAACCTCTCAATCTTTCATCTGGTAAAATGTGTTCAAAATGAATCCAAACCAATTCCAATTTGTTTACATAATGTTTCCAATTCTTGAAATTAGTTTAGTTATTTTCAAAGAAAATCCAATTACAATAAGACATAAATCAATAAATCGTTTCCTGAGTTATAACATGAAAGATTATTCAAAATGCTTGAAAGGTCTTTTGATATCAATATCTAGGAAATTAATAATTACAAAGTAGAATGTATTATTATTCAGTTTACATTTTATGAGAATATTGAATTTTTGTTATTGTACGTTGGATTTTCTGTTAATCATCCAATATCAGATCGAAATGTAAACGAGTGGGCTTTTTTTCAGGAGTAAAGCGGGTAGCTTGGCCTCCACCACTCGAAATTGGACAAGACAGTCCTTATATCGAACAAAACTCAGTTCAAGGACAAGTAAGTATTTGACAGTCATTGACATCTAATAAAAACATCATTTTAATAACGAATTTAACCCAAAATCAATAAGTGTGTATTTTGAATCTTTTTATTTTTATTCAGTTGGCTAAACTGCTTATTTATTTATGACATGATATTTGTGTTATTTCTAAAACAATGGTGATCTAAAATTATTGTTTTCATCTATCTGTTATAATATTTCTTTAGATCTCCTAATACTATTTGACTATATACAAACTCAACTTTTCTACACAAAAAAATATGTCTTGAAGTAAAAATTAATATTAATTTTTTTCAAAAGCTGAAATTTTATTTTAAAACGTATTTGGGCCAGAACGGATCTGTTCAGTGAGCACTTGGAAAGGCCATACAGCAGCGTCTTATTTACTTATGGGTGACCAATCTATATAACTGTATACATCATTGGTGTAATCTGAATTTCGCTCCTTTAGTAAAGTCAACTGATTAGTTGATAAAATTATTGAAATTTATGAACTATAAATTATCGAATAATTTCTAATTTTACTATGAACTCTCACAACTTTCGGCACTTTCTTTAAAAATGGTATTTTGATTCTGATATTCATTTTATACTTTACCTCTGCCTTCCATAAATTGGGTCTTACGGTGTTTAGATAAACATTTTGTAATAAAAATTTACCAGAAATGTATTTAGAAATAGACAATATATAAAAAAATAATAAGAAATGGAAAATGTCCACATTTGAAGTTAGAACTTTCTTACTAGCTTAATGAGTAGAAAATGTTTCCATATGTATTATTTTTGATCATCAAGAATTCAAGTTGGCTTTAATTTTTCGATGTGAAAAGTGACACAAAGATGTGAAAAATTGCACAAAAGTTCACCTTAAATTAAATTTATTCACACTTTTTGAAAATTGTTTACAGTAAAAAAAATATTTCAAAATTCCATAAACAAGTACATAAAATATAAAATCACTTGCAAAACTTATGTAGTTGAGATCAGTTGTGTTTCCTTCCCAGTTTTCTTAATCGTTTCCAAAAGATCATCTGCTGACATCGTAGATGTAACTTTAACAATTTGATTTTCCAAGCTAATATCGAAATTTTCCACTCCTTTTCCTACATGTTTGTTCAAAACTCTTTGCACTGCTCCCGAACATCCATCGCAAGTCATTTTTACTTTAAACTCAAACACTTTTGAAGACATTTTGAAATAATTAGTTCTCACTTCTTTGGTATAACTAAGAATTGTTCGTAAAATGTTTTGGAATATAAACGACAAATATAATTATATCATTTACAATACTGATAAGGTTTATCTAAATGTTAAACGAGTTATAATGAAACATTGGCGGAGAATGTGAATGTTTAAAAATAAGTGACACACGCACAACGCTAAATGCACCGTATAGGCTGCCACGTACAGTATGAGGAAAATATTTCGAAGAAGGGTTAAGGTGTGCCTATAGATGATATAGGGTTTGTTTTGACAGAATCGTCGATTCCAGTTCTCAAATACATTGTACGAATTAAGTTAACAGCCTATTGAGCTGAATGAGTGTAATTAACTGATTCTGAACTAGTTCGTGAAAGAACCAAAACAAGCCTATAGATACTTTGAAACCGGTCCCTATTAGGCTACATGCCATGGTGACAAGCCCCCTTGGTGGAACGTCTCAGCAGTCACCCATCCACGACGTAACCGAATAGGTGACTGCTAAATTGTTGCGAGAACGTAGATGCACACTAATCTCGCGGCTAGCCTCTATGGTAATCAGAATATTAAGTACTTTTTATTATTGGAAGAGAGCTTACTAATTTCAAAGAGGTATTTTTTGTTTAATCTTTTAATTAGATTTCGGCCTCGTCTCATAAATAATATTTGTGCAGTAAAATGCAATACGAATAGTATGGAACAAAAATTAATAAAATTGTTACTTTTAATATTTTTAATATAATAATTTTACGTTTATAGATATGTTGAGAATATTCTATTAATTACTCTTATTGATAGAGCAGTAATCTATTAATAAATGTTATAGTAATAAAACAATGTCTTCTGAATAAAGACATCTTTAGCAAATTCGTACTTATCACAATTATTAGTTTTCGATAAAATTTAACGAACACACTCGATGATTTGAACTATTCTGCACATCCTGCCTGATTTGAACAATGCTTTTTCTTTTCCTGGCAGCGACAGAAGTGGAGACATGTCAGTTTCAGTGGCTACATAAGAAGTGTATCACTTTTATGTAGGACATGTTTTATCCGTCTGGTAATGATTTGTGACATTGCGTTAGGTTTTCTAAGTTATTTTATTTCTTAATGGATATGGCTTTATTAGGTATTCAACCCATTTACTGGAAACGCGAATTACTAGCTACGCGGTAAAGGATAGCCTGATTGTTTCCAGGGCCTCCGAGAGCCAGGTCGGGCCCCAGGACAATTCTCCAGATCGGGCCCTGCGACAATTTTATAAAAAATTTAACAAAAGGTCTTCAAGCAAAAATTTCTCCTCCTCTACTTGAATTTCTCTAAAACCAAGAACTTCCTCCCTCTGGTGTCGAACTTTTGAAAGTAACAAAAAAATTCTCGCCACAGTTGCCGGGCCCCATTTGAGCCCTGGCCCCGGGAATTAGTCCCGGCTGCCCCCCCTCTTGTCGGCCCTGATTATTTCTTATGAGATGACGATATATACTGGAAAGTTTTAGGAGTGGTGCACGCAACGTTCATATCGTTTACAAATATGTTTTGATACCATTTTGTTGAAGCGTTGTGTTAAAGCAAGAGAACAGTTGTTAGTCAAGGGATGGAAGATGTGTATTTTTTTAAATGTGTGGGCTTTGAATGCAGGTGTTTTCTTACGACAGGCCCGGCCTGGGAGTGCTGTTTAAATTGTGAAATGTATATTATGAAATTTAAGTACCCTAATTTTAATATTATATCGCATCATTTATATATTTTATTAATTAATAGGAGCTACTGTTAATATTCTTTGACTAGAGCTGGAGCTAGAATAATGAACAGTTTCTTTAACAGGTTATTGGTATTTAGAACTCAAGTAACTGGTAATTAGAGCTGTGGCTAATCAGTGTATCTACAGTGTGTTCTCCCCCTGTTAAACTACTCATATGTTAAAAATTCTAATATTTCCGAAATTGTGGCTCGATAATGGTCAACTTTTTTCTTACAATATTTATCGTAGATCTTAAGTCAGAGTATATGGATTTAGAGTAGTAGTAGTATTTTTCAAAGTGTATGTATGTATGTATGTTTAATTGCTGATACCCCCACCTCTGCAAATAAAGCATCTGAGAATATTTTCAAATAAAACTATCTTTAACTGAATTTGATTAATTTTGTTATTTGCCGGTTTAGTTTTTTATGTTTCACAATTATCACCCTGTAGGTAATTTAATATAATAACCGAAACATAAAATAAAGCATCAAAAATATCCAGTGATTTATTATGCGTATACTGAAAAACACACCTTAGATATAAATCTTGATTTTAATCCAGATATTTAGTGCTTATTTTTAAAATAGGCTAATAAATGTGTAGTATGACCCTGTTGGCAATCTACTTATATTTCTGTGGATATTTTTGTATATTTTACGGACGCACTGTTTGAATATATCACAAGTAGTGCACTTAGATCAGTAGTTAATATGCTTCATTTTCCAAAATACCGCCAAACAACACTAATTTTATTAATAGTATCCAATATACAGGGTGTTCATATTATATACATTTTAATTCGGAATTTATTTAACAATTACAAAAAAAAAATAAAGTAAATCGTTAAACGCCCTGTATATATAGGCAGTTAGCAAGAGGGAAAGAGGAACCCATTTTTTACACTATTTCCAGTTTGAAAGTAATTTATTCGAGACGCACTGTATATTAATTATTTTAATTGATCTATTGTCACAATTTTAATGAACCACCCCTGTCTTTTTAAATTAATAAGTTTCAAATTTGAATATTAAACTACAATAAATATTAATTCTTTTTCGTAAATAGAATCGAAAGATTAAAACACAAAAAATAAACTTAAAATTAAACTCAAAAAAGTACAATAAATAGAACACAAAGTGTAAAAAACAAATATAAAATGAATTTACAATATAGAATTATTATCTAGATCTGGGCTACAAGGTCTATATTTACCTTCAAATTATATCAAATCAATTAAATTTAATTAAAGGTTCCATTAAAAATGTGACTCAATTATTTCCGGATAATTTTTCGCTAAATTTAATTTTTTTATTTTCCTGCTAGGGTGGACCTCAATACCCCTCTCAATCTGCCGGCCAACAGAATAACTACCCCCAATCGGTGCCTTCTAACGCCCCTTATCAACAACAACAACAACAACAAGTCCCCTACCAACAACAGCAAGTCCCTTACCAACAACAGCAAGTCCCCTACCAACAACAACAACAACAACGTGCCCCCCTAAAATTGGATGTCTCTCAGGGCGGACAATCCCCATTAGCTTCGCCTCTGTCTAATCAGAGCCCACACGCCTATCGCCCGACTACCCCTAGCAAGGGGTGGGCTCCCGTCCATTCGCCTGTAGCTACTCCTAGCCAACCTACTTGGAGGCAAAATAGCCCTCAAGTTGCTTACCAACCCCAGCAATCTCCCGTCGCTAATTCCAATCAACCGGCTTGGAGACAAAGCGGCCCTCAAGCCGCCTATCAACCCCAGCAATCTCCTGTAGCTCAGCCTAATCAACCGGCTTGGAGACAGGCCAGTCCTACAAAATTCCAAGCCGCTCATCAGCCAGTTAGTCAACAGACTTTCTTGGGGCAGCAATACGCACCTGTTCAGAACCAACCTATACAAGTACCTGTTGAACAATATCAATTGCCTGGTCAACAGTACCAGTCGCCTGGTCAACAATACCCGTCGCCTGGTCAACATTATCAATCTCCTGGCCAACAATATCAATCTCCTGGTCAACAATATCAATCTCCTGGTCAACAATATCAATCTCCTGCTCCTCAGCAATATCAAACCCCAGCTCTTCAGCAATACCACTCTCCTGGTCAGCAATATCAATCTCCTGCTCCTCAGCAATATCAGTCCCCTGCTCCTCAGCAATATCAATCCCCTAGCCAACAGTACCAATCTTCTGATCAACAATATCAGACTTCTGGCCAGCAACAAACTTCTTCTGAACAATATTCTTATTCTCAGCAATATCAATCATCTGAACAGGTGTATCAATCTCAACCGCAATACCAATCACAACCACAAGGCTACGGTGCTCCATCTCAGGTATGAATGGGTTTTATTTTGAAAGAAGGAGCTTAGTTTTGGTGAATAGCTGAATTGAAGATGCCTTCATTTAGCTAAAAAGAAGAAAATCATAATAACAGAATAATTAGTGGTTCATTTCAAACGATAAAGACGAATTTTAGATACCATAACTAGTTAAATGAAGTGTAACCTCAATTATGTTAGATCGCATTATAACAAAAGCATTTTCATTAGTTAGGAATGATTCACTAATAGCCTGGTCACTGCTTATTTTGGGAGGTGTGTACCCTTAATGATTTTATCTGACACAATGACAAGAGACATTTGACATAAATGATTGTAGATACTTTTTACCGATTTGAGAATGATTTCTTTTTAAGGGGCAACGACAGGCATCTAGACCAGTAGAACCGCCACCAACGACAATCACTCTCCGTCCTCAGGCTCCAGTGAGTCAGGCTCCACCACCAGTGTATACTTCTCAACCAGCCACGGCGAACCTTAAAGGTTAGTTTAATCGCAGCCATTTTTTTTTTAATTTCCTACTTCATTAGAGTATATTCAGCAACATACAGCATAAGAGACACCATTTTGGTGTACGCAAAAATTGTATATTATTATAGTTGAAGCCGTCAATTATAGGCAACAAATTTAAAATAAAAAGTAAAAAATAAAAAAAACACGATACCTGTTTCCGTATTCCACTGCAGTAGATAGTAGGACACTAAAAATCAATTTCCCCGGATTTAGAGAAATTAGCATTGTATATTTGGAACTTCCGCACCGCATGATTCAATAATTAGTACGGCCGATAATTAAGCAAAAACTGGACAAAAAAGGCAACACTGCTTCTCCAGTAAACCTTCCAAATCGATAGTCCAGAACAGGGCCGCCGAGAGCCAGACCGGGCCCCAGGACAATTCTCCAGATCGGGCCCGCGACAATTTTATAAAAAATTAAATAAGAAAAGGTCTTCAAGAGAAAATTTATCCTCTTGCTCTACTTGAATTTCTCTAAAAAAAGGGCCTCAAGCAAAAATTTCTCTACTTGAATTTCTCTAAAAAAAGGTATACAAGCAAAAATTTCTCCTCCTCTACTGGAATTTCTCTAAAAAAAGGTCTTCACGTAAGAACTTCCCCCATCTTGTGTCGAACTTCTGAAAGTAACAAACACCACCGCTGCCGTGTCCTCCTTATACCGCTGCCGGGTCCCCTTTTGAACCCGGGCCCCGGGAATTAGTCCCGGCTGCCCCCCCTCTAGTCGGCCCTGGTCCAGAAAACTGGTGTTTGCAACTCAGATAATCCGATAGAATTTGCGATTCGGCTAGTGTCGTTACCGACAGAGGGGGTGAAGTTAGCCACTACCCTTATAAATCTTAGATAATATAATAGCAGATAGGCCACCACTGCATAAAGTTATACAATATTAATGTCGCTATCATATAATCAGTATCTCTCTTTCTAATGAAGGCTTTGTCACTCGTTTTAGAATTCTCAGCATTAGCGTACCGTAAAACAATTTCGCTGGGTCATTTTAAATGCGAAAATGTTGACCAAGTAGAATATAAAATAAAATGTTTTAAAAGGTAGGTAGGTGCATTTTTAATGAAGTGAAAACAAAATATGACTTTTTTGTTATGAATATAATATTAATAACAATTACTTTTAACACCACAACACGAACAAATTTAAATTAAACACTGGAATAATTGTCTGAGAAAAGCTTTGTCAAACTGACAAATACAAACAAAGAGATAGAGATATTAATCTATTTCTCTCTAATTAGAATTCTCGACCATATTATCATGGCGACACAAACATTGTTTACTGTCCTCACTTTACTACTTACTTACTCTGAGTTATAAATTCGTACAATTTATCAAATAAAGGTTAAACTGTCAACTTCAAACTTTTGTATGCACCGATCATTGATATCTAGATAAATCGTTAGCGATGAATTGATATGCGTTTTTAAATATAAAGGCTGAGTTCGGTTTGGCGTTCGCTGTACTCAGAGTGCACTCGGTATGCCTCAATTGTGGTCGTTTTGGCACTCAGAGCGTACTCTTTTGTGTTCGGCTTGCCACAAATCACGCACTCAGAGTGCGCACACTCTTCCCCGAGTTGGCCGGTGGAGATCAACGGGTATCTGTAGGAATGTGTCAAAAATGTCAAATGTCAATATTCTGGCTATATCAAGCTAGCGGACACTCTGTGGCGGCACCATACGAGACCTGGTGGGTTTTTTGTAGCTTTTTTGTAGCTTTTTTGTTACGCTATTTGCGAATTTGTAGCTTTGCCCAGGTCCGAAAAAACAGCGGATCCGCTAGCTTGAATTTCCATAAATTCCATAGTAGCGGCACAGATTCAGACCCAGCTGGTTTTTCGTAACTTTTTTGTTACGCTAGTCTCCCTTTTGTAGCTTGTACTGAACCTGAGAAAAGCGCGGATCCGCTAGCTTAGCGGATATTTGTAGCGGCACCAGCTCGGACCCGGCTCATTTTTTGTAACCTTTTTGTAGCTTTTTGTTACGCCTGTCTCGATTTCGTTGCGAGGCCTGAACGTGAGTAATAATCGTTTCTCCATGAGCGTGAGAGAAAAGTGTGTTAATTTAAAATCAAGTTTCGGCCTCTACAAGTAATATGTGCAACTCGACTATCTGTTGCTAGATGGCACCAGTATTGCATTTCACGAATTATGGCCATCTTCCATTAAATATATTTTTGAGAAATTTAGATATAATCTCAAAATCAGACATTTTCAACGGTATGTATATTAATTATTTGTCCGATATTAATGTAAAATACATATTGACAAAATTTTTAAAATAGTTGTATGTCGGACGCCACTATTTTCCCGATCGGGTGTTTTCGGTTATTTTTACTACTAAAAACTTACTGCTAACTTCACACCGGTGGTAATAGCTACCAAGCAATTACCTATTCTCACTATATACAGGGTGTTCCATCTCAGACGAGTTCTTATCCCATAGTAATTGGAAAAATTTCGCGAAACACGTCTGATGATTTTCTTTGGGGGACATTTGACGTATATTTGAGGCTTGAATGAGCAACCCCCTATAAAGGGGCGCTTCAACCCCTCAAAATTGAATAGGGAAGAGGGGTTGGGTGATACTTCATTTGTAAGGTCCTGAAAGCCTCTTTACAACGGTGTATGAAAAAAAATCACATCCTTAAAAAAAATCAATTGTTTTATCATGCTTACAATCAAAAAAATCAAAACTGCGTTTTTAAATGAAATGTTCAATTTGTCTTCCATTGACTTTCATGCAATAATAAATTCTCTCGAACTAATAAATAAAAAAATCAAAACATTTTCTTATCTTGCCTTAATTTTTTGCTCTTAGAAGGTTTATCACGTTTCTTCGATCATTTTATGTGATAAAACAATTAATTTTTTTTAAGAATGTTTTAAGAATGTGATTTTTTTCATACACCGTTGTAAAGAGGCTTCCAAGACCTTACAAATGATGTATCACTCAACCCTTCTTCACTATTCCATTTTGAGGGGTTGAAGCTCTCCCTCATAGGGGGTTGCTGGTTTAAGCCTCAAATATACGTCAAAAGATGTCCCCCAAAGAAAATCATCCGACGTGTTTCGGAAAATTTTTCCAATTACTATGGGGTGGCTCGTCTGAGATGGAACACACTGTATAGTTGTGATCCGACAAAATTAAATACTGGTCCATAAATACTGCAAAACGATTGGTTACGGAAATCATTCAAAAAAGATGTAAGAATATTCTTGATTCAACAAAAGTATAAATACATAAACAACACTAAAAAACATTTAAAAACAAATGTTCGATTTTGAGATTATATCTAAATTTCTCAAAAATATATTGGATGGAAGATGGCCTTAATTCGTGAAATGCAATACTGGTGCCATCTATCAACAGATAGTCACACTATCGAGTTGCACATATTACTTGTAGATGCCGAAACTTGATTTTAAATTAACGCACTTTTCTCTCACGCTCATGGAGAAACGATTATTACTCACGTTCAGGCCTCGCAACGAAATGGAGACACGCGTAACAAAAAAGCTACAAAAAAGTTACAAAAAATGAGCCTGGTCCGAGCTGGTGCCGCTACAAATATCCGCTGAGCTAGCGGATCCGCGCTTTTCTCAGGTTCAGTACAAGCTACAAAAGGGAAACTAGCGTAACAAAAAAGCTACAAAAAAGCTACAAAAAGTTACGAAAAACCAGCTGGGTCTGAATCTGTGCCGCTACTATTGAATTTATGGAAATTCAAGCTAGCGGATCCGCTGTTTTTTGGGACCTGGGCAAAGCTACAAATTCGCAAATAGCGTAACAAAAAAGCTACAAAAAAGCTACAAAAAACCCGCCAGGTCTTGAATGGTGCCGCCGCAGAGTGCCCGCTAGCTTGATAGAGATTATTATTTCTTATTTGTTTTTGTTATAACTATTTCCTATTTGACTAACATTAATTTTTTACAGTTCATATACATACACAAAAGTGTATTCAAGTGCAAACTATCACTAGTGTCATTTGTCATTTTCCTGGTGTTCGTTTTGAGATTGTAAAAAGAGCGAACTCTGTCTATGACGTCACGCACTCTGTGTGCGCTCTGTCCGATCCGTCGAGTTCCAAACCGAACTTACCCAAAATAAATAGTCCGATAAAAAATATTTCATTATCAACGTTTGGTTACATGGGATAGTGAATCCGTTATCAATAAAAGTTTTGGAAAAAAAGAGTAGAGCAAAATTAAACCAAAAATGTTACAAATCAACATAAGTTATTTAAGATTACTGATAAAGTTGATTCATGCGGTGCGGTGTTGCCAAATCTACTCTATAAATAAATCGAAAAAATGGTATTAGATATGTATTAGAGACGACGTGCCAAGCATTTTACTGCTTGTTAAAAAGTGAAAGAGAGAAGAACAGTCTGAGACATATGGCAACGCACTACAGGTTTGCTCGGATGTCAGATGTAAAATGAATTATTTACATCTCGGTCTGATTTAAAAACGATACCTTAAATTTAAGTATTGAAATCAAACTCTGAGACAAACAATTTTAAGCATGATATTATATTATAATGTTGTGCAACACTACGTATATATTTAAAACATTTTACTTCCATAAATTCTTCTTTCAATATATGGCAACCCTATTACAAACTTCTTACATTTTTTACTGCCTATTAATGACAAATTTTTAATAAAAGTTATATGGATTTGAAAAAGGCATATATATTAAAAATATTGATATAGTGGTTGTCACGTTTTTGTCTGGAAAATATAAATGTATGTTTTTGAAATGGAATATCCTTTATTTTATTTTAATTTTAAAATGGTCTGCTAATACTGTATTTAATGCTAAAATATTTTCTTTAAATATTACAGGATTACTAAACAATAATTTTTTTTTTGGGAAATTACATAATGATACAAACTTCAAATAAAATTATCGTAATTTAGGTAAATTAGCAATGATTTCAAAAATGTTTAAAATACAGACTGGTTTCTTTTATACAGAATGTTTTGAAACATGTCGTCAATATAACTCATTTAAAGTTCAATTAACTAATTTTTTTTAAAGGAACACCCTTTATATTATTTTAGCATTGAATTCGATATGAATTTACTTATTCAACGATACCAACATGTTAGCCCATTATACATAAACAGAGTATCCGATCAGTGTGTATATAATTGATCGACAACTGCTCAATTATTCTTAAATATACAAGGTAAGCCATGAATATGGAGCAGACTAAACTTAGACTTTTTTAAACCAAACTGCTGTAGATACTCACGCATAACATATTTGATTGTTTTAACCTCGTCAAACAATTTTAATGGATTAAACGTTTTGCATGTTCATTCATTTACTATGTTGTATATAGGGTGTCTCAAAACGCGATTTTTTTATTTTTTCAATTAATTAATTCAATTCTTTATTTTTTATTTTGTTTGGTATTTCTTATGTCAAATAGCTTTTTTAATCTATTTGCAATGGTTTATATTATTTGTGACGTCGGAGAACATAATATAATCCATTAATATCTGAGTTAACAAAAATAAATTAGTATTTTATTCTAAATAATAAGTTCATATTATATATTAGAATAATGTGATAAAAGTATGTCAATTATCCCGAAAAGCCATTAAAATCTTGAGAAAAATGCGTTTGTATATAGGGAATTTTAACATAGTTACTATGACGTTACTGTTACAATTTGTAACAAAAATTGATGTTGCTGCCAATTTGTAACCTAGGTAAAATAATAACTGAATTTATGTCAAATATAGAAACCTTAATATCATCAGACCCTCGGCCTAGCTCATGTCCGGATCATGTAGTTCTAGCTTAGAATTTTCTAACAAACTAATGGCCATCATCTTTAATTAAAAAGACAAGAAAGTGTTCTAAAAATGGTTAAGGACGCTCTGTATTTAGATAGTTAATAAATACAAATTATGCCATTAATTTGTTAGTTAAAAGTAAGGAATAAATTCAAAGAGTGAAATTAAAATATAGTGACTTTAATGTTAACGACAGACACTTAACAATTTCAAATTAAAGAGTAATATCGAAACAACAAATGGTTAACTTCAAATCTCATTAAATTAAAATATAGTGACTTTAAAGATTTTCGTTGGTAAAACAAATGTTTGGATTACTAGCAGATACTTGTTGACTTGGATTGACGGCCGAGGAGTTACGGCCTTCACTGGGCCGTTGATAAGAAGATATTTACTGTTCTCTTTTCCCTCGAGGCTTCCTCTTAATGCAAGCTGGCTGACATCCACTTTCTCTAGGCCGGTATCCTTTTTCTTTCATGGCTTAATTGATGAGAAGATACTACTTTTTTATATAGGCCGCTCTCCTCTTTTACATATAGGCTGGTCATCTCTTTTTGTTGCCGCTCTCCTCTTCTTGTATTTGTGGCCTTTCTCTTTTCATATTTGCCGCTCTCCTCTTTTCATATTTGCCTCTTTCCTTTTTTCATATTTGCCGCTCTCCTCTTTCCATATTTGCCGCTCTCCTCTTTTTAAATAAAGAAAAAACACGGTGTTAGTCATTAATAAAAAAAAACCTTTCCAGGTCTTAACATGTGTTACACAAAAGAAAGTACAAAATAAGTACTTTTAATATAGAACAATTATTAAAATTGCAGAACAAAATAAATATATTTAATATAGAACAATTATTAAAATTGCAGCGATTGATTAGATTCGCAACAGTATTCAGTTACCTTGTTAAAAGATGGAAAAGAACAAAAAAATCTAGATATAAAAAAATCTAAAATGGCCACTTTTATTGGCATGCAGTCTAAAAACAAAAGAGCATTTTAACGTTAATCAACCCAAAACATTTCGTTGAACTCACATAATAATCTACAAACGAAATGTTGAACCTGTAATCACTGATGAAGTAGTTCTAAATAACCAAATATATTAAATAATTACCTTTTGTCACCAAGCGTTCACAAAAACAGACAAGTGGATATTTCGAAGTCACACCACGAAAAGGACGAGAATATTCAGTAAGCTGACTTAAAAGGTAAATTGCATTGTCCGATCGTGCGCAAGACCCAATTCATTAATTTTTACGAAGGACGGGTGGGGTTAAAACACAGGAAGGAGATATTTGCACCAGCGGCATGATGAAATATTTTTCCTAGGAGGGTATAATTATTAAATGTAGATAATAATGCGGAAATAAAACTGAAACGTTATTTATAACGTTACAGAATGCCAAGTAAAATAAAGAAATTAATTTATAAATTGGTAATATACCAAAAGTTGAGAATATTGTAACCTCGAGTTTAGACACACCCTGTATATATCATAGTAAATGAATGAAACTGCAGAAAAATTAGGAACGTTGTCTATTAAAACTGTTTAACGAAGCAAAAACATTTTTTGGTTTAAAAAGTATGAGTTTGATTCGCCCTTCATTTATGGCCTACCCAGTATATTTAAGAATAATTTTAAAATATGGTCTTAAAATAATAAAAGAGCTGTCGATCAATGTACAATATGCTAACATGTTGTTATCGTTAGATATGTAAATTTATAAGGAATTTAATATTAAAATAAAATATAGGGCGTTGCATCTGAAAAAAATTAAGTAAAGATCTATATTTATAACATGTTTCAATGTATAAAATAAATGAGTCTGTTGTAGTGTAACCAACTGAAATAAAGAGAGACAACTTAACTAATATCTCTCTCTCTCTTTTATAAAAGTATGATAAATAAAATGGCGGCGTGATCGACTATGAAGTGAACTTGGATACCACGAGTGACCGACAGAAAGATTCGTTATCTATTGGCTACTTACGTGTTATTGAGGAAGTGGTAAAGGTTAAAAGAAAATATCTATTGAATTATATCTAATCTTTATTGAAAATATTATAGATGAAAGAATCATAAAGTAAAAATTTATAAGTATATAAAATGCACTTATAAAGATTAAATATAGGTCTGGTTCAGTGCAATAAAAAAAATAATTAGTTTATGATATGAGGGGAAAGAACCAGCAAGAAAACCTCAAAGTTAAAATAAATACAATAAAACCAATCAAACGTCAATTTGGATACAAATGACAAATTAAGTATATAAATATATATAAAAAAACATTTAATTACTTGATGATTTATTTAAACTCAGAAAAAATATATGAAATAATATTCAATTTTAGTTAAATACAGGAAAATATATGAAATAATATTCAATACATTATATAAATAAAAATATCTTATACTGCAAGGCAAAAATAAAATAAATATTTTAGGAACAATAACTTATCAGATAACAAACATTGAGCATCACTAGGTTCAAACACACTCGATGCAAAACTGAAGAAGGGTTAATAAGTAAAAGGTAATGGGGAAGCTATATAGCTTTACTACCCACCTATGAGTTGAATAATCTGGCGACAAAATAAGGTAAGTTACCGAGACACCTATCCCGATGTTGTCCCAGCCACGGGCGAAAATGTTATTATCAATCAACAAGGCATTTTACTCTTTTAACTTAGATCTGCCAATGCTGTGATTATCAAAATAAAACACATAATGATAGGAATACAATATTACTTTTCCCTTGCAGAACTTTAAAAATGACTGGAAAATAATTTCAAGTTCAAATATTAATTATAGCAAATTTTCCTTAGTAAAACTACAAAATATCAATAAGCTTCAGAAATATTTAAATTAAAATATTAAAAGTATGCTATTTTTCACTGATTTAAATAGTAAAATAAGTCATAAAATCAAATAAACTCGTTATAGGAATGCAAACAATTTTTTATGACAAATCATGACAAATACAAAAAATACCGGCAAGAAATAACATGAAATTACTTATAACAGTGACATTCAAATCTGAAATAGTGAACCATCAACAAGTTAAACAATATATAAAGCAGTTGAAATATAGTAATTGATTTAAATAAGAACTTACATTTTATCACAAATAAAACCTTTTTTTTTTAAATCACCTGTACCTAATCACTGGCATTCTGACTCTTCGATGTTCGATGACTCTCTGCTTCTGTTCCCTGCGCATGCACGATTTTGGTTCATTGGAATTTACCGCGGTCAAAAACTATAGAATAGGTGGACGCTTTATATTGCAATTTAAGGTGGACGAAATTAAATACGATCTCCTTCACTGTATTTTAAACAATTTTGATATCATTGCTAACCTATCATTATAATAATTTTATTTGGGGTCCGCTTCATTCTCTAATTTCCCAAAAAAAAATTAATTGCTTGGCAACTGTAATATTTTTCAAAAATATTCTAAAGTAGGTATGCATTTTTCAAATTTATATTTCTTTTATTTAAAACTTGTTTGCCTAATTATGCACTAATGGGATACAACAAACAATTCTAGAAGCGTCAAAAGTGCTGAATGTTGCTGAATAAAAACAGTCTTCTTCTTTCTTCCCATTGTTGGTTGAACAGTCTTTATTTCTTCCTTTTATAGTTAAAATCTCAGCGAAACATTTACGAGGAGACCTAAAATGGCCTCCCGACGACGTAAGACGAAAGATGTACGAAGAAGCCGAAAACGTAAATAATAGTAATAGTTTCCTTTCTCTTCAAGGTGGAAAACATCTTCGAGGAGACCTGAAATGGCCTCCAGAAGAGGTGAAAATGCAGGCCGAGGAAGAGAACAGGCTTCGCTTAGAACTGGCCAAAGGCCCCGTTTGTAGGCCCAGGAAGGTTAAAAAGGATTATACGTCATTCTTTGAACAACACGCATTAAACTCTACGTATCCTGGTTATAAGATTCCTCCTGGTACACAGTTCTATAAGCCAGAATAGAAAAGTTATTTAGTTATTTTTTGATAATGATTTTAAATTAGCTGATTTTTAATTATGCCGTAGTAAGCATTCAAAAATAAGTAATGACGCTTCTTTTAAAATATTAAAAACTAAGTAAATATATTTCAAAATTTACATATTGTAAAACTCGCACAATGAGCAAACCTCATACGACTTAAGAATCTTGGCGTACGTTTGACAGTTGACGGCTAGCATCCTGAGTGTTTATTAGCCGAAATGACAAAATTTGAATATTTTGACCTATGAAAATAATATTTAAATATTTTTTGTTTTTTTCTTATTTTTGAATGACTTACATGATTGTTTGTTCATCGCTACACTGTCCAAACAAAATGAAAAAGATTAATACAAAACTGTAACATAAATAGAAATGTATATACATACCTACCTACCAATGTAGATTATGTAAATCTATTTATCTTATTTGGACATTTTGTAAATAAATAATTTTAAGGTGCTAAGTTTGTGATAAATGATAATGCTCTTTGAACTGATTTTCAAGCGAATAACTAATTATAAAATTTGCGATTTATTTTAAAAATAATTATATAAAAATATATATATTTAAAAATGTATTTATTCGATTTTAAACATGCCGCTTTTCTCAACGATTTTGATATATTGATGTCGATACGACAGCTTTGCTCTTTTGCAAAACTTATTTGTGAATATATTATTACTATTATATGTTATATGTAGATTTATATATAAAATATGTAAAACTATTCTTGTAAGATATTTGTACTATGTACGGTAACCAAAAAAATTAAATAATAATAAACCTGTAAAAACTTTAGTCGCTGTTTTATTTTGTTCCGAAGTTTCATAGGCATTTTAATCATAGACATAATATTATTATGCTTGCCAATACGCTTTACTAATGTCCAAATGAAAACTACATGTAGTAATAGTTCGCACAGGAAACGAATAATATCGGCTTTGCCATTTTATACGGCCCTACCCCGTCGTAACGTTGGCCAGGCTGTATAAACTGGAAACGCTGATATTATTAGTTTTCTGCTCCCAATAATGTTAAGTATCTCTAGTTTTCACTTGGACATTAGCAAAGCTTATTGGAAAGCGTTTAGTAGCCGATACTGTATAATATTAGACATAAAATCGATTCAATTACTGTATCAAGAACAAACAAAAACGATTGGCCAGAAATGCTTTACTTATCTGGGCTCTAAATTATATAATGAACTTTCCTCTGATATTAAAATAATCAACTCATACAGCTTATCTAAAAGGAAAATAAAAGAATGGATACTAAGTTTACCATTCACAAAATTAAAACAATTTCTTAATTCAATTACTGATAAATCTGGTACAATACTAGGTTCCTATGCCATCATAGAAAGCCTCTTCGAAATAATATTATTAAAGTACCTATACAATTAACGACGTTTTTTTTCTCAGGGTGATGAAATATGTCATCAAATAAAAAGCAGTGGCAGAAGTGGGACGAATAAGCAATGGAGGAAGTTCTCTGTGTGTGCAATGAATACGATTGGAAATTTCATTCCTCCTGCATTTATTTTCCCAAAAAATGAACTCATGAATAACGCACCACCAGGAAGCACTGCGTTTTGTCAGGAAAAGGGGTGGATGAATAGTGATATATTTCTGAAATGGATTAAATATTTTACGCATTATACCAAAGCTTCCAAGGGCAACAGGATTTTGTTCTTGTTTGAGGACACTCTAGCCATAAAAGCTTGGAAGTTTTGCGAGTAGCCAAAGACAATGAAATTGTCTTATTTTTTTTTCCGCACCCTGCACCCATAGAGTGCAGCCACTTGATGTTGGCTTCTTTGCCCCATTGCAGACTTACTACGATCAGGAGGTTTGAAATTGGGTAAAGCAAAATCCTAATAGGCTTGTAACGAACCTTCAGGTTGCTGGACTGTTTACGAAGACATTTTTAATAAGTGCAACCCCACTTATGCCTTTTCCAAAACGAGTATTTGGTTAGTAGAATTTTTCCAAATATTTTCCCAATCTTGAATTTGGAAGGCAGATATGAATTTCCCCACATACCATTTTTAAAGTTAAGTATGCCATTATAGGCTACCTTCCCCTAAAAGGTGGCCCATAAACGAGGGGATGACAAAACTTATACTTTTTAAAAGGAAAAACACCCTGCAGGTAGTTATATATATTTGATTGTCACATCGTCAAACAATTTTAATAGACTTCATTCATTTGCTATGTTGTATATAGGGTGTGTCAAAACTTTTCTTCATTTTTAAATATAATTCACTGTTTAAATTATTAATTGATGGTATAACATACACGGTATATTCAATATAAAATAAGTAAATACTAATTTATTGATTTAATTTTACAATTTTAATATATTTTGAATATGGATCATCTTCACATCTAATAATGTTTAAACAAAAAAAGTACATAATAGATAACATAACAGTAACCTATAAATGACTTAATAATAAAGTCAGAGGTTATCAATATTATATAAAATGATAATTAATTATAAAGAAACAAGTATTCCAACTGTCATCCAACATTACAGTAAAATCACTTCTAACAATACAAGATGAAGTGTTTGACAACTTTCGCTTTTCTGATTAGTTCAGTGTTATTAACAAATGCTACAAAAACTCCGTCAATAGTTATAATTGGGGCTGGGACCTCAGGGCTATCAGCAGGAAAGAAACTCCTGGAAAATGGCATTCAAAACATAACAATCCTTGAAGCAGAATCCAGAATAGGTGGTAGAATCAACAGTGTGTATTTTGGAGAAAATTATGTAGATCTAGGTGCAACTAATTGCCATGGAGAAAAAGGCAATATTGTATATGAAACCGTTAAAGACTTAAACCTGCTTGGAGATACACAATATCCTAAAGATTTTTATTATTCCTCTGGGGTTAAGGTAGATTCCAAATTTAGTGAAGAACTAATAAAAATAATGACAAGTATATATCCTAATATGGTCGAACCTGCTAAAAATATGTCTTTAGGAGATTATGTCATAAAATAGTAAGTTTTTACTTGTTTCATAATGTTTAACATTAATTTTAACAGATTACACTAAGAGCTGGATTAAATTAGATTTAAAAGGATTTGGTCATTATTTATCCTTGTCCATCGCGATCTCTTCAGATTTATTTCGAGACTTCGTTATTTAGACTATGGTCTTTTTTATTAGACATGGCAGCTTTGACAGTAGCTCCCGCATGTAGTTACATGCTCCTAACTTTTTTCACCTACCTAGTGATAAAAGCCTTAATCTAGCCAGGCCTTCACACTGGCGCAGGACGTGGAGTAATTCTTCCTCTTCTTCTTCTTCACAGAACCGTCACAATGTTGCTTCTTCTGCTCTATTGATGACAATCATGTGCCTTTTTAGGAGAGAGTGCCCACTAAAAAGATCTACTGTTATCCTTACGATTTGTCGTTTCTAATCCAATAAGCTTTTAGTGAACTTGGTCGACGATTCCTTAATAAAATATTTGGCCTGTCTCAATCTTCGATAGTTGTTCCACCATACCTGAGATTCTTTTTGCATCCATTGTTTGTTGGATGACTTAGTAACGCCATATAATGGTTTCGGGTCTGTCATGTCACTATCTGAGCTAGTTCTTCGGCCTTTTCATTGCCCTAATATCATTCGTGGTCTGGTACTCAGGCTAAGGTCGCTTTGTTTTGACTACTTAGCTCTGTCAGGTCTTCTAGGCAGTCTGGTACTTACTGATTTATTATTTTTCTTGTACAGTGTTATATGGATATAAGTTCGGCCTGAAATACTGTTGCGTATTTTCCTAGACTCTAAGTAGGTATCTTTAATTGATAATTCAAGATCTTAATAAAAACCTGTATGATGCACATACCAGGGTGTGCAATAAATTATTTTTTCTACATCTACATGGATATTAGCTTATCTACGCACATATTACAGAACGAAAAAGTATGTTATTGCCTTCAACTGAACGAATATATTTCATATACATTCTAGATAGTGAGAACACTGCAAAAAAATTAAATCACCGTTCATATTTTGATCAACCGACTGCTATTATTTTTAAAATTTTAAATAAGTGACAATTCTGTTAAACTAATTGTCAGTATATTTTTTAGTTATTGAGATTAAACATACATTAAAATGAGTTATTCTTGTATAGAATCGATAAATAATGACATTCTGTTTTTATTTCGTCTATAATAATTATAAATAATTTGTTAATTTAAATAAAACTATATGTCAGTCAAGTCAAGTTAATCTAATTACGAGTATTAAAGCAACAAAAATAAAAGAATAGGTGGTCCTGTGGTTAGCGTTCTTGCCTTCCACACTCAAGACTCGAGTTCGATTCTCGGATAGGGAAAAATTAAATGAACTTTTTCTTCTTCTTTCGTTTATTTTATTTTAAAAATTATTTAAAGTCACAAATTATTTTAAAATTAGTTATTTTGTCTTAATAACCTAAAATATTTTTTCTATTTGTAAATTTTCGTTAGTAGTTCGTAGAAAAAATATTCCTTACAACTAGAGTGGATTGTCCACATCGCACTCAGATGATTTAGCACTCCGCCTACGGCGTCGTGTTCAAATTTCGTCTTCGTGCGATATGGCCATCAGATCCACTCTTGTTTTTCTATTACTGGCACATATTCATAATTGCTTCCCGCAAGGGCGCACCAAATTTAGAACCAATATTAACAAAGATAGACGCCGCTAGTTTCCTTTTGATAGTTTTGTACTTCCAACCAATTAACTTTTTGTGTACCTTCACCCCTATGTCAACTTAGCGTTATCTCTGCAATAAATCTCTCGATGCTACATGTAGTTTACTCGTACAAATTATAGAGAAATACGTTTTCATTCTAACACATTGAATTACCTATTCTGTTAGTGGTAGCAGATTTTGCAATGGCTAAGAATTTTGCAGAGCAGATGTATGATGGCCAACCACGATTTCTAGATCCATATTTTGGGTAGATCAATCCCAGTTTCTTAAATAATACTCTTTTCTTGCCAATTATTCACTCTGGCCATGCGTAGATCTTCTTTCCCTTTCTTTAGCTACCCTGATCTTGGTCTTCCTCGTCTCCTTCTTCCTGCTGGATCCCATTTTAAAATTGAATAAACCAATATACCATTTCCAGCTCTGAAAATGTGTCCTAGCCTTCTTAATCTAGATTTTTGTTATTGTGTCTTTATTTAGGTCCTTTGCTAACATAATTCTGTGGTTAGATGGCAAAACCATATGTGTCTGTTTTTTTTTTTGGTAATTTTAACATATATATGTCTATTGTATGTACTTCTATAGGTTGGTAAAACGATAAATGCGGATATCTTTAAAGTATGAATATACTGTGCATGTTCAAAACCAGATATGACATATTTTCATATTAATTTTTAGCATTTCTAACATATTATCTGGATTTGGTATCTAACCACAACATTTTTCTTTCCATAATTTTACATCTTCCTGTTTTTTGTCATATTCATTTTTTCTTTTGCGTACGGTAATATTGGTCTTATTATTGTATTATGTTTACTTTGCTTTTCTTTGTGAGTAGTTTCGTTTTAAAGGATTTTTTTGTTTGCGTAATAGTTTATTTGTAATGACTATTTTTTGGCTCAAGTTTCCTGTCTCCAAGCAGACTTTTACTGTACTCGTACTTCTTCCAAAAACTCGCTTAACTAATGTGTGTGATTTTGTTTACTTTACCAATAGTAGAGTGGCTTTTGTCGAAACCCAAATAGAAAATAATGCATCGATCTTTTATCTTCAGAAGTTTTAATTAGTAGGATTTTCCAATAATTTAGACATAGTTGGCAAAAGAGAAATAGGTCTATTAGATAGAATGATCCACAAGAAATGTTTCTAACGTAGGTATTAGAAAAATTCACAATTCTTTATATTAAGGGTCAGTTTGGATTTAATTCAAAGCCGTTCCTAGTTATTTCGAACATGACTCGTATCTCTGTCTTTGTCAGTTATGTACTTTGTGGATTATTATCTAGTATTTAAGTAGCAATTTAAGCATTTTAATTTTTCTTTTAGCTACAATAAAGCAATAAACGAAAAATTTGGATCAGACAAAGAAAAGCTAAACATAGCCAAAGGTGCAATTTATTTTCTAGAAACCGTGGCCTTAAGTGATGAAAACAGCCCTTCTTGGTTCGACATTACCATTGATAACGACTTCATACCGAATGAAGGTAACACTTGGTTAAATTGGAAAGGCAAAGGATATAAAACCTTCCTAGAAGTTTTTCTTAACAATTCTGGCGTTCACGAAAAAGTAATTTTCAACAAAGAAGTAAAAAAAGTGTCTTACGATGCTAGCAAGAAATGGCAAGGTGTAACGGTTTCTTGTTCTGATAATACTCAGTATGTGGCCGATCACGTAATAGTAACGACATCTTTGGGAGTGTTAAAAGAAAATTTGAACAACCTATTTGAACCAGAATTACCTTCAGTTAAAAGAAAAGCCATAGATAGAATGGGATTTGGTGTTATTATGACAGTTGCCCTGCACTATGAGAATCCTTGGTGGGAGAATGATTCCAAAGGTTTTAATTTTATTTGGAGCAAGGAAGACTTGGAGAATTCTGTTTCAGAGTTTTCAGAGGGACCTCATTACGTAAGTCAGTTTATTTTATTTATGTAGTATGGATAAGACGTTACTATAGTAGCACCGATGTAGCCGTATTGATAATACACTTCGGCCAGTCGTATTGTATCATAATTTGATGTTTTTCAGTGAATGTTTTTATTTATTTCCTTTTTTTTATTTTAATAAAAAAAACATGGTCACGTGCTCTACGTGTTTGTAACAGTAGCAGAGCCCGATCAGATAGAAAATACATGTTTCTATCATATCTCCTATATATCATTTTCTTACCTACCGACAATCTGACCAGTATCAAATATCATTAAAAATTGGAAAATTCAACAATATGACTACTTCATTTGAAGGCTAATTTTATTAGTACCTACCTAATAGAAAGAAATCTATATTTAACTATTTTGTTAATCATTCATCTGCTATATTGGAAGACATCATTAATAAAAATAAAATAGTTTTAACTTGTTATAATCAAAAACATTATCAATCACTCTTTTTTGCTCCTTTTACTGAACTGCATATAAGGCAAATTATTAAATTAAAAAGAACGCAAGATATATATGACAATGATTACCTATTTTATTAAAGAATTTTGACCGAAATGTTGTTAGTCCTATTACTGAACTAATAAACTGTTGTCCAGCTGAAGATACATTTCCACATACTTTTAAAACATCCGGTAAGAAAAGCTACTGTTATCTTCTAAAGACTTGACGTTTTTCATCCAGTAGATCTTTCGTCAACTTGGCCGATGATTCCTTGAACTGTTTGGCCTGTCTCAATCTGGAGTAGTTATTCCTAAGACTCTTCTTGCATCAATTGTTTGATGGATGCCTTACACAAAGCCTTAGCTACTTCACAGGAGGGTTCAGGGCCTGACATGGCCTTATCTGAACCTTCAAAGGCTAGTTCGTCGCCCTTTTCGTTACCCTGATATTCCTCGTAGCTTGGCATCCAGGCTAGGGTCACCTTGTTTTGATTATTTTGTTTTGCCAGGTCTTCTGGGTAGTCTTTCACCAGTCGTGATTTGATTGCTCGTGAGAAAATTGCCTTTAGAGCTGCTTGGCTATCAGAGTAGATGGCAATAATTTTGCCTGATACTTGCTAATTTATTATTTTTCTTGCACACTCTTATATGGCTATTAGTTCAGTCTGGAATATTGTTGCATATTTTTCTAGACTCAGCGAAAACGTTGTTTTCGACTTGGGTTCAAAGATATCATCCCAGACGAGTTCAGCCTGTATGGGAGGTCACTGTTTCCAGGATTCTCGGTTTGGTATATGAATTTGAAAATGTCTTTCAAATTTGTATAAGGTTATGGCTGTATCAGTAGACATTCTAGAATCATATTCTTTTTTCTTGCTGATATAATCTCTTATGGTCAGCACTATGTAGTTCCCTTGTTGGGTTTTGTCCCTGTATAATAACGGACCTGGTTTCTCCTTGTATAAAGATGTGCAGTGGAGGGTAAACTATAATGAACCACGTGAATCCCTATTTAAATAACTTAGCACAATGACCATGTTTTCGCTAGCTGTAAAAGATAAGTTGAGAAATTTCACGTCACTTAGAGAGGGAAAATCAGCTAATCCAAACAGGACCTAGAACAAACAAGTCCCGAACAATAAGTATTTTCTTCTAAAATGCACTTCCACCCCACATCCGTAATCTACCAGGAAAAAGTTTATTCAGTGAATTAAAGAATTAAAAATACATATATTACTGGACATTGTGACTATACCTACAACATAAACGATTATTTTTTAAGCGTAAATTACGTCACCTAATATTTTTAATATTTTTACTAGTATTTTTTAGTATTTTTATTTTTATTACTATTACTAACTCTTATTTTATTATAAATTTTATGTATTGTCCTATGTATGTACCTGTTATCTCTGGTATATAACTATAATGTACCATGTGCTGAATTTTATCAGGATTCTGTATGTTTGGAACTATTTAAATACTGACGATTACATAAACATTTTATGTTTATTATTGTGAATGAAGCATTCTATTCAATTCTATAAATATTGTAATAAAACACTTTTTCTAATTTTGACATAAAGTGTAATATCCTAGGTCGGTATGCCAGGATATAAAATATAAAGTAGTTTTATTTATTATATCCTGGCAAGATGGTTTACTAACCTAACAAAGAGGTGTGTCCATGTACCGGTCTCGTACATGACATGACAGCCCAGACAACACACCAAATCCCAGAGATATCCACAGAATATCTTTTGTGGATATCCAATATATCCACAGGATATCAGAAATATTCCGTGGATCTAATATGGATATCCAAATATCCGTCTATATCCAGAATATAGAAGATATCCTAATGGATATTCAGCAAAATATCTAATGGGTATCTTCCAGAAAATACAAGAAATCCAAGAGATATCCACTGAATATATTTTGTGGATATTCAATATATCCAATATGGATATCCAACCAAATATGTCCGTCTATATCCCATGATATAGAAGATATTCAGATATTCAGCAAAATATTTTATGGGTATCTTTAGTAGAGGTTCATAAGTAACCAATGATTATTGAATAACGTCGAAAGGAAATAGCAGAGATAAAAAATATTTTCAACACTCAAAATATTTTCAACACTCTGCCTTTGATTTTGCCCACTAAGGAGAAAGTCATTCTTATTACGACTCTTCAGCAATAAATGGAAATTCTCGATTCCAGTCTCTAATGGAGTGATTAGGACACAAATTTCGATCGAACTCAATTACGGCGAGTCGAGCATGAGTAGATGCGAGAGTGGTATCGCCATCTATACTTAGTAAGCAGAATCAAATAACATCTAGTGGATATCCACGATGGTTTGCGTTCGCGCCTAGACTTTGATATATTTAGTGGATGTTCATGGGATATTGAATACACCTTAAAAAAATTAATTTTAAATATCTGAACGGTACTATTAGCCACAATGGCGAGCACAATGGCGTAATTTTTTAATAATTTGCTATATAATTACTATTATTTATGGACATTTGCATGTCTATAAATTACATCTCATGGATATAAAATAGATATCTACCATGGACTGGACATTTAGTGGATATTGGGATGTTCAGTAGATATTCAAAGGATTTGGTGTGCTGTTTGGGAGGTGACACTGACAACCTAACCTATGACAACTGTCTAGCTAGACTAAAAAGTTGGTAGTCTAACTAGATTTATCATACATTAAGTACGTCACCAGTTACGAAAAGAAAAAAAATAAAAGTAAACCTTTTAAAATCAATAATATACATTATTATTGAAAGTTTTTATTAAAGAAGAGCAGGTTGACTTATAAAAGTAGAATTTGGTTAAATTTACAACCTGGTAATAATGTTGTTTTGGTCCTTATTTTCCAGTCCAAATCAGCACAAAATAATTAAAACGCAATACACGACAAAATAATCCACTTTTTTGAAAACTAAATAACTTTAATAAACAATATAAACACACTGCAAGTCGATGAGAATAAATAATTGATAATTATGCTCTAATCGTGGTTCTAATTGTCAATAAAATGATGCATATACAACTAACAATACAAGAAAGTAATATTGGTTGCCTAAATGTCAGTTATGGTTAACCAAAACACAATTTTAGTCAAAATTAGAAAAAATATTGTATGTAACACGTTACGAAATTCCATTTTATGTAACTACTGCTCGTCCAGCGAAAATTCACTCATTAGATAAAATAAGGCATTTCACAACTGGTTTCATAAATAACTCTTTTAATCTAGAAAATTTCTTTTATTAAATGGTGTTCAATTAGTCAGTTGGACTACAAATAATTTTAAATAATAGAGCCCTGGTAATTTCGCCATATTGTTATTATAAAAGTGGGGCCATAATACGAGTATGTTTAATTATTATAAATTTCAGAATAACCGTTCTTGGATAACGTATATTTGTGGATTTGTGAAAGCAGATTTAAATCCAAACGTATTGATAGCATGGTTTTCAGGAAATTTAGTACCAGAAATTGAACTAATATCTGATGAAACTCTCTCAGATGGCTTGACCTACCTTAACAAAAAATTCTTAGGACACGCCTACAACGTAACAAAACCCGACAAAATAATTCAGTAAGGCTCAAGAAATTAAAAGTATCAAATAATTTTGTAAAAATGTGTTTGTTTCTAGTTCAAAATGGCGCGCGAATCCTCATTTTAGAGGATCGTATTCGTTCCAAAAACCTGAAGCTGAGAAAAGAGATAATCCAACGAATGCTGAAGAAGATTTGGCAGTACCAATCAAAAACGTCGATGGAAGACCATTTGTGCATTTTGCTGGAGAGGCTACCCATGCTTATTATTTCTCGACTGTACAAGGAGCAACAGAAAGCGGTTTACGAGAAGCTGGGATTATTAAAAAATATTATTCATGATGAATCAATGTTATCCAAAATTTTTCATTTGTTTTAAATAAAAAAATGATTTTATTTATTGCTATATATGATTTCATTATGTTAGTTCCAAGCAGGATTGCCAGGTGACCGGAAGTCTTCCAGATTTAGAGTAACATTCCGGGGTTCCGTAATTAAGAAATTTTTCCGAAAATTCTGAAACATAATAATTCCACTTGGTCTAAAACTAAAAAAATTGTCAAAAAAGCAAGAGACCCATAAAACCTGGCAACACGCAATACACTATATAGGTATATTAACTATATTAAAGTCAACCAAATCAGATTCTAATTACCAGTGGAATTAGGAAGTTTTTACAGACTCAATTTATTAGTGATCACTGAAAATGTGTTTCATTTTTTGTTGATTTTCTTTTTAGTTTAGTTATAGGTAGCTACTAATTTAAGTTTTAAGTTTTTTTAATGTTGCGGTATTATACGATTCAGTACCATTGGTGGTTTTTCTCCATAAAAATAAAATTGAAATTTTTTTAGTTTTGAAACCTGAAGTATAATCTAGCAATCCTTTTCTAAACTTATTTTTTTTCTTGATTATTGGCGAAAGTGGAAATAATTTTTATGCGGCGGAACGCACTTTTAATGAGATATACCCCGATCGCCCTATATCGAGGACTTATTTGAGGGAGATTTTTCATAAGTTTCAACAAACAGCTAGTGTTCATGATGTCAAACGATCGGGTCGACCAAATATTGGTATTGATAAACAAATTGATATAGTTGCAGAAATTGTAGTAAACCCTACTTCTTCCACAGCCCAAGTAGCGTTTACCTTTGGAGTCAGTCATAGTACAGTACACAGGGTATTGACCAAAAACAAATTTCTCCCATACAAATTAAAAAAGGTACATCAACTTTCAGAGGACGACCCCGACCGAAGGCTGGAATTCTGTGAAAATATGTCCACTAAAATTCTGCAGTCAGACTATGTAAGGACAATTTGTTTTAGTGACGCAAGTACTTTTCTCCTTAATGAAAATGTTAAAACTCAAAATGTGAGGTATTGGAGTAACATAAATCCTCACATGTTTCGTGAAAAACATACACAGTTCTCATTAAAAGTAAATGACTGGGCAGGTATTTTCGGAAACCACATAGTCGGGCCTCTTTTATTGAACTCTAATTTAACCGGTGAAGTATATCTCGAGATGTTAGAAAACGCAACTAAAGCGTCAATTCTTCAAATTCTGAAAGATAATCCAGATGAATTTGGTAACTTGGAAATAACGTTCCAACAATATGATGCTCCTGCACTTTGCAGTAAGACGTTATTTAGGTGAGGAATATCCTGGTAGATGGATTGGACTACGAGGTCCAATAGAATGGCCAGCTCAGTCACCGGACCTAACACCTTTAGATTTTTTCTGTGGGGATATCTTAAATCTAAAGTTTATGCTATAGCTCCTGGCAGTAATGACGTTTTAAAACAACGAATTGTTGAAGAATGTAGGACAATTTTCCTTGACACATTTAATCGAGTCCGACAAGAGTTTAATAATAGGATGTTTTACTGCCAGGCAGTAGATGGAGCACATTTTGAACAATTATTATAAGAACTTGTTCTTAAATATTTATTAATTAAAAGCGAAACTCAAATTTTAGTGTTTATTTATTTTAACCATCAAAAACATCGTAAATCCAAAAAAAAAATAGTTTGACTGAAGCATAATCAAATAAAAATGTACATACTTTTAAATAATTTCACATATTATTCGTCAAATTCCAATAATGTATCATTTCATACCCCTATGGTAAATAAACAACTGGCTTACACAAAATCTGGTGGCAGGTACGTTGTCTCCATAAAACACATTGTCTCGATTTTGGAGGTGATGTTGCTTCTTCTTAAACAATTTAAAAACGAAACACTTAAATATGTAGATTCCTTTATATATCTGTATTATTTGAAACCAAACATTTTCCTTTCCTAAATTACCTATTCCAAATAACCATTTATTGAAAAACATTTTGTACGTACGCTTGTGTTTCGAGCACATACTTAAAGCAAAAAGTATGTGGTTTCGAGAGATAAACAAACTACTGGCAATAGCAATGAAGTGGAGAGGGGGAAAATGATAACAGTCAATGAAAAAGTGTAGACATTATGCTCCGAGCAATTACTATTAGATGGAGCTTGGATGGAGCGTAAAACGAGTTTTTCTACACCCGTATTATAATAATGCACTTATATGCCCATAATCCGTTTCATAATGATACCCATTATGATACAGATTTTTCATTACGATACAGATTTTTAATCAATAGAAACCTACAATTTTTCAATCAAGCATGCTGTTTGACGTTTGTCCTAGGTTCCTATGTAATTATTTTAGTTGTCAAAACGTATTAAATTTTCGTAGGTAGCTAAACTTCGATAATTATAATATTAAAATGTCTGATATTAGCGATATAGAAGACTCCTCCACACATATCGGAGAAAGCAGAAAATACAGTACAAAATATTTTACCGCAAAAATCTAGGGAAATACCAATACCTGAAGTAATACCATTAATTACAATTTTGTAGAATTTTTTTATAGAAATACGAGTAATTACTGTTATTGTGTTCAATACCAATATAAATATAATATTTATAGGTCTTGATTATTTATCGGGTGTAGAAAAAATAGCGTATGCAACTCTCATGAAATGGTTATTAAAACACTCGTATAAACCATACGAAACTCGCCTTTGGCTCGTTTCGTATCCCGGTTAATGCTCGTGTATTAATAACCATCATTACATGATCGTTGCATAATATACTATTTTAGGCGATTGTTTTGTTCACAACATCTGTAGACGAAGTGAGAAAGCGGCCACAAGGGGGAAGGTAAACATTGTTCTTGTTCAGTGGCGTATCATTTATCTGTAAGAACACACATTGTCCAAACTTTTTAATGGTAAAAAAACTAAAAAATTTCCTAATTTTACTATTTTTATAATGTATACCGTCTTATATGTGTCTAATGCAGGAAATTAAACAAAATCACTCTAAAGGTCTTTTCGTTTAAAGAATAAAACCTCAAAATCAATTTTATTATAAATAAACACAGGAGTGACTAGTTTCGGCATTACAGGGACATCACAGACCTGTAATACAATAATACTTAATTATTATAATAGGTTGATCACTTACGATTAAAATTAAATAGTATAAACCACAAAAATGGATCCACATTGTAGAATTAAAGCTGTGAAAATAAAAGAGCAGTGCAAACGTAACTAAAAATGGGTACGGAATCTACAAGAGAAAAGGCGAGAATGAGCAATTACGAATGCTTTTAAATTGCTCGGGATAACAAATAAGGCTGATAATGTAAAGTAGTGGTAAAATCCCCGTCAAAGAAGGTCCGGATATCGAAAATACAAAAAAATTTAAGTTTAGAACTATTCAATTTTTCCATTAGGGTCCATTTTAGAAAAATCATGTAAAAACATAATTTTTGTTTTTGGCCTCTTAAGCAAATGGAATCTTCACTCCTTTCAGTACTGGTGACTTTAGTCCTGTTGGTACTTTTCGTTTTGTAAAGTTGACTATTGTGGTTTTGTGAGGGTTAACTGTTAGTTCCTAATCTCTGCACCACTAGTCAACAATGTTTAGAGCGGTTTGTGTGCGCTCCGATATTGTACCTGCGAACTTGCCTCTTACGACGATCGCCAGGTCATTGGCATACCCTAGGCAGTAGTAATCTGCAGATATTAGCCTTTTTATGAGTTCGTCCACTAGGATTGACCAGAGAAGGGGTGATAGTACTCCTTCCTGGGGACAGCCCCTGCCTGCTTTAGCTGTCAGCGTAGCTTTGCCTAGAGATGATGTTATTACCCTTTCTTCTAGGCTGGCTTTTATCCACTGACATAGGACTACTGGTACCCCTTTCATTGTTAGGGCGTTAATTATAGATCTTGTTTGGGCATTACTAAAAACTCTCTCAATATCTACGAAAGTTGCTATTGCCATTTCTTTATCCTCCAGGGATTTTGACAGTAGCCTGTTGAGATCATTCAGGGCCAACTCGGTTGACTTGCCTGGCTGATATGCATATTGACGGTCGCTAAAAAGGTTTTTTCTCAGTATTTCGACTCGTATATATCTATCTATTGGTCTTTCTAGCGTTTTCAGCATGAATGACGATAGACTGATTGGGCAGTACGACTTTGGTGTCATATCATTAAACCTTCCTACTTTAGGAAGGTATATGACTTTCACATTTTGCCACGCCTTTGGTATATGTCGCCAGGCTATACATGCTTTAAATATGCGACACATATGTGGAATTAAAGTTTCCTGTCCCTTTTTGTAGTAGAATGGGATATATTCCATCTACTCCTGGGAATTTGTATGGTTGACATTTGTTTGTAGCCCATCTAATTTTGTTCGTCCTCGATATTTCTGTAGCTAGCCTCCATTCCAAAGGAGTTGGCCTACGAGGCCTTCTTTGAGGGCTGTATGCTACTATCGGGTCTAGCAAAATTTCTGCGGCCAGAGAGTGTACTTCTGTGAGCATTGTTAACGTTTCCTCGAAGGGTTTTGTATAGGTTTCATCATCTTTCCTGAGAAATCCTACTTGGTTTGCAGTACCCTCTTTAGCTAGGACTTTGTGGATTCTAGAGCATGTGGGTGTTTCAGATAACTCCTCACAGAACTTCCTCCACGATTGCTTTTTAGCCTTTCTTATCTCCTTGTTGTACTGCGTGAGTTTAGCCTTATATAGGGCCCAGTCTTCGGTTGATTTGGCTTTATTAAATAGCCTTCGCACTTCGCCTCTAAGGCGTTCCAAGCCTATAATAACTAGATAGGAAAGTCATGTGTTGGACACATCAGATTTTTTTAGATCATAATGATCTGCATAACTCTAAATAGTCAAAATCCACACTATTTAATTTCTTCTAATATTATTTTAGCGATATAAACTCCAATAATAAATATTTAATGTTTTTTGGGACGTTTTTTAGTAAAAAAAAAACCATTAATAATGTGATCTTGTTTAGTTTGTTCCTACATAATTTAGTTCATTAGGTAGTGATTTAGAAGCAAATTAAGTTTTATTTAGAGAATAAAAAATCACTCATAATATCCTAATATTTATACCTATATCTTTATATTTTGGGCACGTAGACTAACTATTTTATGTTTTTGGCTCTGAATAGTTTTTTTAAGAATTTTAAAACCTTCCTTAGCTCTTTTGCGACATTCCATGCACATCTTTGAGGTTCATTTTGTTTAAAACTAAAATAAATAGTACAAAATATGAAAATTAGTTAAAAAAAATTGTCAACAAAAAAACGGCTTTGCCTTTTTCCTTAAACATTAATTTTGAAAGAGACTTAAGTTTCTTTACTTCACTTGCTGTTTTAGTAGCAGATGAATATGGTGTGGAAGTAGTGACAGGATTGATTTTATTATAATTCTCTCGTTGAAATTGCATTTTTTTTATAATATTTTTCTCCCCTGAGGTCTGTAATAAAAATATTCATTAGCATAAAAAGGTATTCAGGTGGTCACTTGTTGAATTTCTAAATTTTGGAACCACGTATTTCTTTTTATCATATCAAGAAAAGAAAACCTAAAAAAATAACAATAAACTTTACAAAGATGTGATATTAAAATAATATGTAATTAACCTTTACTATAATCATTACCAGACGGATAAAAACGAACTTAGCTGGGGTTTACTTGCTCTTAATTTTACTTTTTCGAGAAAAAAGAAGAAAGTTTAATTGCAAATTAAAGATGATTACAAGGGCGGCTCCAGAGGGGGGGCCATAGGGGCCATGCACACTCGCTTGTTCACAGGTAGCCGCTAAATCCCCTTCACTATCGTACGCGCAAATTTGATGAATTATTTAGTGAATATCTGGCTGGTGACAGGCGCTAGCTTGTTTGGGACAAATTCAAAATAGAATATTTTTGTTCTTTTGGCCTAATTTGTGTGGAAAAAATTATTTAAGGCTAAGTGTTTACTGTGATGACTAAAGTCGTATAAAACTTTTTTCTATATAAAAACGAGAAAAAAGTGTCTTTGTTTACTTGTGCCATATTTGGAATCAGATGAATACCAAGAAGTTCTATGGAACAAAAAAGTACAAATTCCAATGACTAATGGGAGGGATGATGAGAATTTATCTTCCGATGATGACCATCGAAATAATGAACTAATGAGTCTCATAAAACCTACAAAAATTTTGTGTGAGTCATCAGATAGTGAAAGCAATGCTTCATCAACTAAAGAGGTAATTATCGACGAAACTGACAGTAACAGCAAATATGAAATACCGCTCTCTATATTACGACAATCTAATCAAGATAAG
Organism: Psylliodes chrysocephalus; assembly: GCA_927349885.1. Classification (NCBI taxonomy): domain Eukaryota; kingdom Metazoa; phylum Arthropoda; class Insecta; order Coleoptera; family Chrysomelidae; genus Psylliodes; species Psylliodes chrysocephalus. The sequence goes on from OV651818.1 coordinate 26,891,427, forward strand.
CATAATGATATAAATGTTCCCTCGACATCTAAATCTCATAGTGATACAAATTTACTACCGAAAATGTAAAAAATCTTGCTGTTACTGAAGAATTTGTGAAATTCAAAGGAGATAAAACACTTCCAATTTTCATACAAGAACTCGAAGATCCCATTCAGTTTTTTAATTTTTTTCTTCACCGACGAAATTTTTACTTGTCCTCGTATAGCTGAACAGTCAAACTTTTTTGGTGCACAAGGTAGGCCTGAAAAACCGCTCAATATATCCAAAGAAGAACTTTAAATGTTTGCGATATTTGCATATACATGCCAATTGTTCAACTCCTTTCAACCAGTTTTTAGTGGAACCAATCGTTAGATATTCCCTGCATCTCACGTGCTATGATCTGCAATAGATTTGAAGAAATCAAACGATTTCTTCACTTCAATGACAACACACGCTAGGTTCCTCAAGAACAGCCAAGTTATGATAAGCTTTTTAAGATACGTCCATTACTAAACAAAATTCGTGAACGTTTCTAAAGAGAAACATATGGCCGTGGATGAACAAATTATTCCGACAGAAGCTCGATCAAGTCTCAAACAATATAATCCCAAGAAACCTCATAAATGGGGATACAAGGTTTTTGTTCTAAGTGGGGTGTCTGGATTCTTTTACGGTTTCAAATTTTATTGTGGAGTTACTGCTCTTGAAAATAATCAACCAGATCTAGGAGCAAGCAGCAATGTTGTTGTAAAACTTTCAGAATCAATTCCAAGAAATCTAAACTACAAATTATTTTTTGATAACTGGTTCACGAGCATTCCTCTACAAACATACCTCTCCAAAAATGGTATTTTACTATTGGGGACAGTAAGAAGAAATCGTGTGCATAATTTAGCAACTATAAAAAAAAGGTAGAGGTACAGTTATTGAAGCAGTAGCCAATGTCGATGGTGTGGACATATCTGATGTTTCATGGTTTGATAATAAAATTGTGAACACCATGTTGGGAGTCAGCCTGTATCGATGGTAAACAGATTCTGCAGGAAATCTAGGACACATATAGAAATTACCCGTTCTCAATGTGTTGCGGTATATAATGTTTATATGGGGGAGTAGATCTTCTCGATTCTATGTTATGATACTACCGAATCCAAATTCGAACCAAAAAGTGGTACATAACGGGATTTTTCCATTTCCTGGATATGATATGCGTCAATAGCTGGATACTGAGGAAGCGAAACCCTAAAAAAATAATGATTTATACCTACCACTTTCAGAATTCAAACTTGGTATCGCAGAAGTTTTGACCAGAAAGAAAAAGGAGAAGACCAAGTACCAGCTTACAACCTCAACTGAATCTGAAAAAAAAGATATATCCTTTTTCGCAGATTCCATCCTAGGAAATAAGAACTTGAATTATTTGCCAAGAGTAAGTGAAGAACGAAAGAGGTACAAATATCCAGATTGTAAGGGAAAATCCCAGATATTATGTAGCAAATGTTCAGTATTTTTATGTCTAAATAAGGATCGCAATTGTTTAAGCAAATTCCACACGGAATAGGGCAAGATTTTCACTCTTTTGTTGAGATAAAATCTATTTTTTAAAAATAAATCTGAATTTATACTTATTACTTTTGTTTTATTTCCGAAATTTGTGCCAAATTTGGCACATGTCAAAAATTAACATTGTTACTGTTATCTCATTTTGTGCCAAATTTGGCATTTATTTCCTTTAAATATGGATAAATATTTTTTTCACTATTTTTTCATAACTCCTGATGAATATCATTCTAACGAATATATTTTTTTGACAAAAAAATAAAAAATCATGCAGTAAGGGGATATGATTTTGGTATGAGGACCTTTCTTTTTTAGTTAAGAAGATGAAGGAGCATATGATTTTCGTATAAGGACCTTTTTTAGAAGTTAGGAAGAGGAAGGATGATATGATTTTGAGAATTTTGTTGTTGTGTGTATCCAGTTTAATATGAAAAGCAATTGTCAATACATCATGAAATTCCATCAAGTCTATGGAGATATAATACAATTATTTAAGACCTGAGAAAGTAATGCAACCAATATTCCTAAAAATATTGGTTAGCTAGATTAATAAAATTCAATATATTTATCATTTTATGTTGTTTTAGTACAACCAGGAAAAAAATGAGAATAATAAAAATAAATAAAAAAATCTAAACATTTTACGAGTTGTATGAAAAATAAATAATATTTATGTATGAATTTTCTATGAAAAACTATAAACTTGTATCTCATACCTATTCTAAACACGCAATAAATCAACAAAAAAATATTTAAATATTATAATGATATATTAAACATTATTGTCATTTTCAAACCGTTTAAAGTTCTATTAACACATAAAACCTGCATATATAGGCACCTATATTTAATTGGTAGATTGTCTCTATGGAAGTGCAATAAATGTGTTTACAGTTGTGGTTAATCAAAAAGCCAATCAGTTTCTAAATAATAGTCAAGGATTATTACTACGATATCTATTTATATGAAGAAAAATAATAAATTAATACGAGAGACCGCTTTTTTACAGATAACAATTATTTCACTTTACATGTGAAATATAATTCATTCAGCCTTTTTTTCATTTCAGTTTTTACAGGCATAACAGAATACATTATCTTTGTAATCACTTAATAATATTATTGTCTTTCAGTAACTTGAAACATCTTTTGCAAGTACCATCAAAGTGATATTCATAAAAAAAGGTTGAAAATACGTCTTCATTGAATAATACCCACGTTTTTGTTTCTATTAGCCAAAAGCCATTTGCATTTTGCAGATAACATAAAATAATATGAGGTCTTGAAAATCGCAAACATATGAAATGGGCAAGTGACTGCCAACGCAAGACCAACATCAATCAACCAATATTTCAAGATTTAACTAACATGTTCATCAAAGGGCCATCAGTTTCCCGGCAGTTGATTGTTTGTTGGGTTCTGTGAAAAATGTTTGCTTGTGTCGTTTTCTTTTTATGTTCAGTTGCAAAACATTTTAATCTTTTAATCTGCAAAATTATAGGATTTCCTTCTTTCTTAACACTATATTCTTGAGAAGGAATATATGTGTGAGTTGAAGTGATAATTTCTCAAAATCTTGTAAGATTCAAGGACTTCACATATTAACACTTATATTTCGTTAAACCAAGTTTATAATCACGAAAGTGAGCTCTCACCAATCAGAAATAAGATAGAAATATTGAAAGAAGATGTCAAAGATGCTGAAAAAATTTGGATACTGAAAAAATCACCGTATAGACTTAAACAAGCAAAAATTTTCTAAATATTCGTGCCCGAAAGAAAATGACCAGGAATAATTTAAGCTTGCGTGGTATTCGATAAGAACATTTCACACCATAATTTGGAAAAAATTATTAATCCAACCTGACATTTTAAATTAATTTCACTGCTTGTCAAGTTGGCCAGGGTATTGTTGTTTTTGACATAATATGTTGATTTGTCATTTTTGTTTTACCAGTTCTGTCACAAAGCTTAATAATTACTAGTTTAAAACGTCTACTTTTTAGTTATTTTGTACTATTCTACAAACTTTTTTTATTCAATTTAATTTATACAAATATACTTCCGCCCATATAATATATTCAACCATATATTCAGTTTTGTTTGTATTGAATTGAAAAATTAGTGCTAAACTTTTTTGAACTTGTTTGTTTATAGAAAACGGAGTCGTAAACCTCTAAGGTCAAAACGTATCCGTATTTCGGGAATCACCTAAAATTCTTAAGATTTCGGTGATTTCGATAAAATCCACCTTAAGATTAGACGATTTCGCCGATATCCCCATTTTATACAACCTCTGTGATATCGGCGGAATCGTTTACTAATATTTCAAAAAAATTTACCACAGGTATAACTGACTAACTGCATCTAAAGCGAACTTGAGCTGCGTTTTTATTGGGACTAATCATAATAATGAGTACATAGATGAATAGAGGATCGAAAGAGATGGTAAAAAATGCACCCCCTCCCCTCAACCCCTAAAATTGAATGAAATTTGATAAAAAGTTACCACAGGAATAACATACGGTATCGGATTTGGAAATTCGCTAATCCTGAAGGTCCTGATCAGGAAACTGGAACAAATTATTTAAATTATTGAATTGTCATCGGTCCTTGATGAGTGTGCAAAGTTACAAATCAATCCGACATTTTGAAGGGGGTGACAATCACGTTCAAAGATTCCGTTACATAGATACATACATACCAAGCTAGGTTAGGTTAGGTTAGGTTGAAAATGAGTGGGATGATCTCATCGCCTTCCACTGCGACCCAGATGGGTCTATTGTGGCTCATGACTAACTTATAGTTCACCGTACAAGCCACACCTTTTGATAAAGGTCATGGTTGAATTGGGTGAGACTTCTGTAAAGTCGGTAGGCTCCAGTCGGGTAAATCCGAAGATCTGGAACCTGGTTCTTTCCAGAACGGAGCAGATACATAAAATGTGCTCTGCAGACTCGTCCTCCACGCTGCAGAATCGACAGTCCAATGTTTGTTGCAGACCTATCCTTCTCATGTGGTTGCCCAGACGGCAGTGTCCTATCATCAGTCCAGTGAAAATGCGTAGATCTCTCCTACTCCATTCTCGGATCTGAGCAGAAGCGTTCATGGAAGGGTTGGTTATAAACGCCTTCGAATGGGTTAGCCCTGGGGTATCTCTCCAGTTCGTGAGTGTTGCACCCTCCGTCCATTTTGAGATAATTCGTTTGGCAGTGCTTTTTGCAATGCCCAGTAATGGTTCTGGTCCTATGAACGCAGATTCGGTTTCTCTTTTAGCAAGTGCGTCGGCTTTTTCGTTGCCCTCCACACCACTGTGTCCCGGAACGCAGATCAAAGTAACTTTGTTTCGGGCACCGAGACACTCTAGGCTATTTATACAGTTCCAAATCAGCTTTGAGTCAACTCGATTGGATTGGAGCTCAGGGCCTTAAGGGCTGCCTGGCTATCTGAAAAGATCTTTATAGTCTTGTTTGCGGGGAGAAAATTGATCAACTCTCTCGCTCCCAATTCTATAGTAAACATTTCTGCTTGGAAGATCGTGGCCAGAGAGCCTATATTTATTGATATGTCAACTCTAGGCCTCTGGCCGAAAACTCCCGCTCCTACTCCAGTTTTGGAGCCGTCCGTGTACAACGCATAGTCTGCCTGGAAGAGGGTTTTCCCCTTTGCTCCATGCGTTTCTCTCTGGGATGAGGACGCTGTATGGCTTTTCTATATACTGTCGGGGAACTAGCGAGTCCGAGACCATGCCGAGAATGGGGTGATTATTAATTTCACTCATCAGCCCCATCTTGTCCCACGGCAGTTCTTCGTAACATTGACTACCCACTTTCAGGAGCCTATAGAATGCGATTCTGGCCTCGCTTTCCAGCAGAATGTGGGGAGAGGTTAGGTCCAGCATGGTCTCCATGGCGTCCGTAGGTGTAGTTGACATTGCTCCAGTTAAGGCGAGGCATGCAAGCCGCTGTATTCCAGCCAGCTTTGCTCTGGCCGTCCGTTGGAGTCCCTTGTCCCACCAGACGACAGAGCCGTACGTAACCATGGGTTTTACCACTGTTTGGTAGATCTAATAGATCAGTTGAGGACTGATCTCCCATGCTTTGCCGCATATCCTTCTGAGAGTCCAGAGGGATAATCTGGCTTTGTTAATGGTTTTATCCAATTGGGGGTTCCAGGTAAGTTTCTTATCTAGTGTGATTTCCAGATATTTCACCTCCTCCGCAAAAGGAATGGTTTCCCCAGCCAAAGTAGGTTGTCGAAGCTTGTTGAGTTTTCTTCTCTTGGTGAAGGCAGTTTTGCGGGGGTTAACAGACATCTGCTCCCTTTCGCACCATCTGTTGATCGTATTAAGGGCTTCTTGAAGGATGTTGGAAATCACCTCTTCGAACTTTCCTCTAATTATGATAACCAGATCGTCCGCATAGCATTGGAAATCCACCCTCTATCGGGAGAGATCGTCTAGCAGGTTATCCACCAGAATAGTCCACAGTAGGGGTGAAAGTACGCCGCCTTGTGGACATCCTCTGGCAGGCCTGAAAGTGGCAGTCTCTCCCTGCAGTGATGAAGTGATGTTCCGGTTTGCCAGCATGCTAATAAAAGCGTGTTAAAAATTTACGTTCCTTTCTGATGAGTCACTTCAATTGTCAACAACAAATATTAATGTTATTATTGATACACTAGTTAGTGAAAACCACTGTGAAAACCAGCACCCCCAACTTCCCGCTAATTTTTCCTATGAATTTATTTATTTATTTATTTATTTGACAATGTAAAAATATAGAAACAAGTTTTTTTTTACCTATTACAAATCACTGATAAAGTTGCGTACAATAGCGCGGAATGCGGACCTCATAACCGCAACTTGATTGCCCTTGGGCTACTTGAAATTGGACAGTCCTGATTTCGGAAATACTGTATTATGCAGGACAAAATAGCGGATGACAAAAGAGCGGAAGACAAAATAGTGTAAGGACAAAAGAGCGAAAGGACAAAATAGAGCAAGGACAAAATAGAGCAAGACAAAATGGCGCATGGACAAAATGGCGCAAGAATAAAATAACGCAAGGAGAATATAGTGCGCAACTATAGCGGCTACCACTATTTAAAGTTATGTTAATATGTTAATACAATTCTAAAGTTAAAGTTAGTAATAAGACCGATTTTTTATATTTTTATTATCTATTTTATATCAAAACAAATAAATAATAATAATTTAAATAAGCAATTTAATCTAATAACGAATTAAAACGGTACAGAAGCATTTCACAAACAATATTTCTTACCCATTATTTCAATGAATTACATTAATTAAAAAAAATATCTTGTATGCCTTATTTTGTCCTTGCTTTAGTTTGTCCTTGCGCTATTTTGTCCTAACGCTATTTTGTCCTGTGCCATTATATCCAATATCTATTACTCTTAATTGTACATATTTTAAATGAAAATGAGCTACGCAGTGTTTATATTTTGAAACAGTCGAACTGTACCAAAACAAAAGTGAAATTACATAAGAAAATTCACGTTTAACATTGACCGTACTATCGAACAAATCATTTTCATCGTAATCTAAAATTAAAATATCTCCTCTGCCCAACTCGAACGAGCCTATCCATGTTGTTGATTTGATTTCAGTTCCGACGAACTTGCTCAGATTGATGGTCGGATTTTAATGAATTTTGACTCATGTCATAGAGGCTATTTTCGATCGTTGCCTTAGGTTCAGCCGCTTGCCGGGAAAGTACCATGCTGAGAAAAGCCGATCTTGTGCGTTCGATCGACGTTTTCCTGTAAACATCTGCCAAAAGAAAATGAGTAAGTATACAAAAATAAAATGTTTTACTTTTGTGTTGTGGTCAAAATATGTTTCAATAATAATAGATTAACAACTGTAAATATGTACTTTCCACCAGATTTTTTATAAAAAAAACTTATCGTTGGTTTTTCTGGTCTGTTATTGGAGATGTAAATATTATTATCAATTATAAATATCTTTCTTTCATCAATCAAAATTCTCAAGATATTAGTCCCTAAGACCTTAAAGAGCAGTGGATTATTATTCTTCTTCTATATCTTTTATTCTGACTATTTACCGAGGAATTTTAATTTATATTTAAAAATAAATTTTCTGTATAAATTTATTCGTACTAGTCGGCAGCGACCAACCTACAATTTTATTTTAGTTTCTTAAAATTAGAGTACTTAACTAACATTATCCAATTGGAGAGTATTGGTAATTTTGGCATGTTATAGTATGCTCTGTTCTAAGACTTTGCACCATGCAGTAACTAAACAAGTTTTAATCCTTTTAAATCTTTTTTTTTGCAAAATATAATTGCGTTTTTACAAAATATTCCTTAATTAATGTTGGTTAAAAATGTCAACTTTAAAAACTACAGTGCTTATTCTAAAACTTTTGTTTGAGTAATTTTTCTAAATCTGTTTAAAGTAATGTACTTCGTTGACACAAAAAAAGACTAACTTCCAAATGCCTAAACCGATTTTCACAAACGCAGACTCCATATAAAGAGCATTAGGTAGATTTCAGAAATAAAAACAACACATTTAATCTTCCAATTATCAACTAGAGGACGTTATGTAACACCTAGCTCTATTTATGATTATGAAGGCAAATAAGATGACTTATTGAACTGTCAAAACTGCAAACTACTATCTCTTGTCATTCTAAAGGTCTACACATTTAATGAGCGTTGGCTCATCCTGGAACCCTATTCCCTAACTCAAGAGAGTGCTCATATACTCTCCTACTCGACTGCTCCATCACCAGCGTTGCCAGATGGCCAAAATCAAATTGTTGTACAATTCTGAAGAATTTTTTTTTTCCAAATTTTATTCGACAAAACTGACCCTACTAATGTGACCTTATCGGGGACTGGTTAATTTAAGAGTTTATTCTTAGGATAATTTTATAATAATTTTATTAAATAAACATAAAACACATAATAGAAAAAATAACCCTTAACCTATTCTTGTTTAGCTAAAATTTAAAAAATAATTTCTTTTTCTTGTAATCCTTCCTGATTTTGATATTCCATATACATTTTTAAAGATGTCATGAATTATCCAAATAACCCCTCATGTATTTCCTTACGTGAAGTGGCGACCGGTCAAATTATCTGAAACTTTGATATGTTATTGTACTCAACCTAGTAATTAAAAGTGCCACCTTTCGCACAGATGTTCACAACATAAACATTACATTTAAATTTAAGCTAACCTCTCCAAGTCGCAGGACTAAATTATTCCAGTCTTCTTACTCTTATCAAATTACACGACTATTAAATAAATTACCGCATGCGCTTCTTAAATATACATTTAATCGTTTTAAAATTACTCTAAAGAAATATATTATGGATGGAACATTAAGGGTCTATTTATACTCCCTTATTAATATTATTATGATTAAGCATTAAACTGGACTAAATATTCAAAAATGGTATTTATACTCCTTTTATAATTAGCATTGTAATAATATTTTCCCTAATAAGGTATAATTTTGCAGTCAACAAAATGTTGGTTACTGAAGAAATGTGTAAGAGGTCAGTTGTGGTCTTAGAATATTTGAGTTTTAAACGTGAATTTTTTAATATTTCTACTAGTTAATTTTATTTAAAAATATTATTATTCAAAAATAGGTTTAATGAAGGACGTTTTAACAGCTTTACGTCTCAAATTTATAACAGATAAAATGAAGCAGAAAAGATGCCTTTGCTTCCTCGTGACATGTCATTTGTCAACTTTATACTCGTTAAACATTGCTGATACACAAAAATTGTATACAGCCAAAGACATTACAACATATAAACAAAATGTTTCATTCATAAATCCCATACAATTGCGGACTGTTATTGTTTTAAAATTGTTAGTGAGTGGAAGAGAGAAAGACAGATCTCTTATGACCGGCTGGCAACGTTGTAAACAGTGTCCATAATATGCTCGCCAGTGGCGTAGAGTTTTAAACTTACCTGTATTGTTAGAGTAGTATGTTAAAAAAATACGTAAATATGTAGGTATATTCTTTTAGTAATATAATTATGATGATTTTTTCATGTAGGTAGATTAGATTAGATTATGAGTTGGACGTTATTTGTCCTTGTCCACCGCGACCTTTTTAGATCTCTTGTGGGACTCCTGTTTGTTTTAGAGTATGTCGTCTAGCCTGGTCTTTTTTATTAGTCTCAGTAGCTTTGACAGTGGCTCCCGCATGTAGTTGCATGCAATTGGCTTTTCTTCGCCCAATGTTAGAAACCTCGTTCCAGCCAGGCATTCACATTGGCACAGGACGTGGAATATTGTTTCCTCTTCTTCTTCACAGACCTGCACAAAGTTGCTTCTTCTGCTGGATTTATGACACTCATGTGCCTTTTGAGGCGACAGAAAGAAGGCCTACTGTTATCCTAACGATTTGACGCTTTTGATCCAGTAGGTCTTTCGTGAACTTGGCCGATGGTTCCTTGATAAACTGTTTGGCTTGTCTCAGTCTTGGATAGTTGTTCCACCATTCTTGAGACTCTGTTTGTATCCATTGTTTAATGGATGCCTTGCACAATGCCTTAGCAACTCCACAGAAAGGTCCGGGGCCTGTCATGGCCATATCTGAGCCTCCTCGGCCTAATTCGTCGGCCTTTTCGTTGCCCTGATATCCCTCATGGCCTGGAACCCAGGCTAAGGTCACCTTATTTTAACTACTACTATATGACTACTATATGACAATAGTTTTGCATGATACTTGCTGATTTTTCATGTACGTAAATTCAAGTACAAGTAAATTCAAATACAAGCGAATTTTTAATATTTATTGGTTTATAGTTTATTGGCATTTACTATATATTTGCCTGGTATGATGTTAACCAAAATTATTTAAAATTTTAAATTAACATTAAGTAGGTAGGGGTATCTAAATAAAACACTGTCCTAAAAATATATAATTTTTTAATTAATAATTACAAAAAAACATGGTATGGCAAAAAATATCGTAAAAAACTGTAAAAATTTTTAAAATAATGTTATAAATATATAAAATACTTTAATTTTATTAACTAAAATTTCATTTAATTATTTTATGCTTAGTTATTAATGTTATAACTTACAGCAACGTTTCTTTTTGCAGCAGGTGGTGTTCCAAAAACCCATACATTAGATATACATACATATAGGTAATAAATAATGTTTAGAGGTAAACAAAAAATTAATATTTTGTATTTTTACCTGTTGGATAAGTCATCCAAAAATAGAAAGCCCTCACACCGTCTGGAGTTTGCATCTTTTCTAATATATCTAGTACCATTTGCACGTACCAAAACATTTTCAGGAAAACAGTGTTCTAAACACAACTCTGGGTTTTTTCGAAGAAGCTGATTTTCAAGGATTCCTATTAGAGAAAACCAAAGTTTTCTTTTCTCAGGATCTTGCGGAAACCTAAATAGAGTAATAAAAAATATGTATAGGTGCTCAATAGGTAAATCATTTTTAAGGTATTCTTCATTTTACGTTAAATTTTCTTTGCCACTATTCAATATTTATTTATTGGTATAAGAAAAATTTACTAATTTATAAAAGGAATATCACTTTAAAAACTGTTTTAAGACTGTTTTAGACTACACAAGTTTTTGATGCAATTTCTTGTACAATTTATATTGTATATTATCAAACCTGCAGTAAATTGTCTGAAAAATTAGAGTGGATAATCATTTTTCAAACAATTTACTATGTGATCCTATATAATTTAAATTCTATAAGAAATTGTATCAAATCTTGTACAAGCCCTACTCCACTGGTTCAAATGAAAACAACATTTCTTAACCTAAAAATACTTACCGATGAAACCATACATTTCGACTTAAATGATCTAGCTTTTTGAACACTACACATGCATGTACCATAATTCTTTATATTTCTCACAAAAGTTCACAAAAATAGTATTTTATAAATGAATAAATCAATAAGTCACACAGAAACTGTCAGATACTGTCAGAAATACAAAATAGCTGTTATACCTGATTGGCAACGTTGCGGCTGGTTACGGTACTACATTTCATTCATAAAAATTATAAATTCGTAAAATAAGATATTCAGCGTTGCCGTATTTATGGAGTTCTTCGAAACCCTAATATTTTGTTTAGATTAATATTGATTTTTTAATAAAAAAATTTGGCTTATATTAAAACTTCAAAAAATAATTTGATTAAAAACATATTTTTATTTATACAGGGTGTCCTTTAAAATGTGTCCCAAAATTCTCAGGCAGATTCCTTAACCAAAAAATGGAAAAAAAGTTCCTATAGACCTATGTCCTAAAGTGCCCCCTAAGCGAGCAACAGCCTCTCGAAATCATTTTTTTTATTTTGATTTTTTGAATTTTCTTAAAAATGGAAACAAATAAAAGAACCAAATTTTGGCTGTTAAATATGATCAATAATAGTGACCTTTTGACACCTTCAAAAAGAAATTATTTCGTCAGGGGTGTACTTGGGAATTTTTTGAAAATTTTGATTATTCATAACTTTTTTGTGTTTTTGGTAATGACTTATCCATATTTTTTTTACATTCTACATTGAAAACTACGTCAAAAAGGAATACTTGTTTGATCTCGATTGGAGCAGCCGTTTCCGAGAAAACATCATCCAAAGATATTCGTGCAGTTTAGGTTAATTTTCAATTTTGGCTGTTGTAGCCAAAAAGTTGGAAATCGAGGAACACGGCTTACATGTCCCTGTCCTTACTTTTGAAGGTCTATTCAGTGGCAAAAAATATTAGTTGATACAGGGTGATCAAAAATCGGATGTGATTTTGGATTTTTGATCACCCTGTATCAAATAATATGTATTTTATGTCACTGAATAGACCTTAAAAAGTTAGGATAGGGACTGTAAGCCGTTTTCCTCGATTTCCAACTGTTTGGCTACAACAGCCACCTGAATTTGAAAAAATGTGATTTTTGAGTAGCTGTAGATCCTTTACTATTCATATTAGATAACAAGTGTGATATATCATTGAAATCAGATTATCGAGCAGATTCTAAAAATATAAAAATATACAGGGTGTTCCATTTAAAAAACATAACTTTGATTTGGCACGGCCTTATGAAACACCCTGTCACATCGTAACTAATTTTAAAATGTGAAGCTTAAAGCTGCCTACTTTTATTATAACAGATCTACAGAGCTTCCTCACACTAATCAATCACCCTGTATACTATTTTTAGCTCTCTAAATAAAATTTAAAAATTTAGTTCCCATTTATTTATTATGAAGACCATAAGGTTTGTATTTAGCTGTTTAGAATAAAAAAGTAAAAATATGTATTTTTTTGGCGTTTTTGTGTTTCATGGATAATTTTTTTCGCTCACTGATAAAAATGTTTCTTCAGTTAAACATTATTTCTAAAAGTGTTCTGGTGCGATTCGTTGTATTGTTATTATTTTGTTTAAAATGGCTCACAATAACTACAATAATGATTACACATTCGGCGAAATGACGGACATGCACTTATGTTTTGGACTCGCTTCTGGAAATGCCAATGAAGCTCGCAGACTTTATCAGGAGCGCTTTCCAAATAGGCATCTTCCATGCGCTAAGACGTTTTCTAGAATTGACGATAGACTTCGGGAAACTGGTACATTTAAGAAAAACTCTAGTAACAGTGGAAGACAAAATTATGTGAGAACTCCTGCTTTGGAAGAAGCAATTTTGGATAGGGTAGCTGAAACCCCATCGACAAGTACCAGAAAAATAGCAAATGGTAAGTAATTACTTATTTATTATTTTAGCTACCCCGTACCTTATCGTATAAAACTAGTTTTTTTACTTGTTATTGCTTCTCTTACATTTCACGACTTTTCGTATCGAAAAGAGTTGCGTTATGCAGAAAAAATCTGATTTCCCAAATCAATGGATTCTCTTTCTTAACTATTCACTACACAGATTCTCTCATTTAATTTCAGAAGTGGGAGTCGGACGTAACACGGTATGGAAAGTTTTGCGTGAACAACAATTGTACCCTTACCACATTCAAAAAGTTCAGGCACTTAAAGCTACTGATTATGAGCCGCGAGTTATCTTTTCTGAATGGTTTCTTGGAAGATGTAATCAAGATGCAATGTTTCTTAATAAAGTGCTATTTACCGATGAAGCTGGTTTCACTAGAGATGGTATAATAAATTTTCGAAATATGCATGAATGGGCTGAAGATAACCCTCACGCGGTTGTTGAACGTCACCACCAGGATAAATTTTCAATAAACGTCTGGGCTGGAGTTATTGATAATTACCTTATTGGACCATTTGTTTTGCCGAATAGGTTAAATGGAGCAGCATACAGGCTTTTTTTGGAAAATAACTTACATGAGCTTCTTGATAATATTCCGATTCAAATCAGACATAACATGTGGTTTATGCATGATGGAGCTCCACCACATTACAGCCTTGAAGCTAGACAGCACCTTAACGAAAGATTTGAGGGTAGAGTAATTGGCAGAGGTTGTCCTGTTAACTGGCCACCTCGTTCACCAGATCTAAATCCAATGGATTTTTTTGTTTGGGGTTATTTAAAATCATTGGTTTATTCCAGTCCTGTTGAAACAGTTGAAGAATTGGAAGAACGAGTTTTTCATCATTGCGAAGTTCTTAGGAATAATCCTGAAGTATTTTTTCGTGTAAGACAGTCTATGATGCGACGGTTGCGCTTGTGTGTGGAAACCAATGGTCGCCACATTGAGCATCTGCTTTAATTTTTTTTGATTTGTTTTTTTAGAATAAATATTTTTTTAAACCGTTTCTTATTATTAAATAAAAATAGTCCCACCACGACATTTGAACTACAATTATTTAGAGAGAGCTAAAAAAGTTATTTTTATTTACGAGATTCACCGAGGTAATTTAGGAAAATTGAAAATTAAGCTAAAGTGGACGAATATCTTTGGATGATGTTTTCTCGGAAACGGCTGCTCCAATCGAGATCAAACAAGTATTCCTTTTTGACGTAGTTTTCAATGTAGAATGTAAAAAAAATATGGATAAGTCATTACCAAAAACACAAAAAAGTTATGAATAATCAAAATTACACCCCTGACGAAATAATTTCTTTTTGAAGGTGTCAAAAGGTCACTATTATTGATCATATTTAACAGCCAAAATTTGGTTCTTTTATTTGTTTCCATTTTTAAGAAAATTCAAAAAATCAAAATAAAAAAAAATGATTTCGAGAGGCTGTTGCTCGCTTAGGGGGCACTTTAGGACATAGGTCTATAGGAACTTTTTTTCCATTTTTTGGTTAAGGAATCTGCCTGAGAATTTTGGGACACATTTTAAAGGACACCCTGTATAATATACAATTATAGTTACAGGACACATCAAATTTTATTTTTCGAAAGTAATTTCTCCAAATATTTTTGACAGACTGATAAAATCGGCAAAGACACAATAAACGAGAATCTGGTGGGAATAATGATTTGCCACATAAAAATGTAAACAATTTGGTCTCTTAGTTGTAATGTCTTTGTATACAGCGCATGATTTGTACTGAAATATTATTATTTTCGAGCTTGTTGAAACAAAACTATTAACAACATCTGATAACATAATCATATGTGTATTGTCAATTGTCATTATCCGTTGTCTATTAAAAACAAAGGCCAAATACGTCATTGATTCATTTGACAGAAAAGAAGAAATTTAAGATTTAACATAAAAATTTGAACCTGTCAATTATTAAGCATAAATATTAATTCTAATACTAATCATAAATCGAGTTTAAATGTCCCCATTACATCGTGAAGGTTCAACTTAATCCTTAATCATAATACTAATGCAAATACTAATAATAAGAGAGTATAAATAGACCTTAACTGTAAGTATTTAAGTGATATTAACCTTGGCTTCCCTTTTTATATTATGTTCATTTACATTTTCATTATTTGATATTTACTAAATCTAGCATGTTTGTATTAGAAGTTAAAATTTGAATTCTGCCTTTTGGATAATTTACAATATATTTACAATTTATGTATGTAACATATTGTAAAGATTCCAATAAAATCATTTATTATTATTATTATTATAATGATAAAAAAACAATAGGGCACAACAGTCTTATATTTTTGGGACCTAGATTTTTAAATTTCTTACCTAAGGAACTTTCTTTTTCAACTTACTCACTATTTTATTTTTGGAAAAAAATTAAATCTTTTTTATTAACAATACCAAGAAAACATAAATACTATAAAAATACAAGTATATTTGTTAATTAATAATGTATAAAAATAAAATAAATAAATAAACCTAACCCACGCACAGCTTTGGCTTTGTAGGATTTATTTCTTTGTGTGTAAATTTTTTAGTTGTGAATAAATTAAAATGTTAAGTTTAAGTTGATTGTAATAATTGACGTAAATAAACTAGTATTATTTGGAAAAACAAAATTATTCTTTTTTTTTTATTTAATCTCAATTTCAAAATTTGTGATTGGATAGGTTCATTCAAAAAGAATGTTCTGTTTTTAACTTCAATATGTATACAAACTTGTATGCAAATTAACAAATGGTGCTATTTTATTATTAATTTTACGAAATACAAAGTAGCATACGTTAAACAATTGTTCAAAAATGACTGCAATTTTTGCAAATTTTAAATTGTTTTTGAAATGGTGCTACACGATAGCACTGTATGCCAATGTTTATATTGACAATGTACCATATAAAATTTATATGAAATCCTTTTCTAAATTTTAAATAATTGTTCCGAGTAATTATAAAAATGGCATATTTAGAAAATTACCACAATGCATGTGCATGCCTCGGTTTTATATAAAGTAGCTTCTCGTGATCCATTTAACAACAAAAAGCATACTTTTAATTATTGTTCAATACGTCCTCTTTTTTCAATTAATAATTTCGGGGCTCCTACAGGGAAGCGTATGCAGATTATTTTCCGTGAGATAATTTATTTTAATTTGAACTAAAAACAATTCTTATGCATTTACTAATCGTTAAAAATTTTCCATTTTCAATAGGAATTTAAATTTGCTTGGTGTCACCACCTCTGCATGCAAGCACTCTTAAATAATTGGCTAGGACATGTTAAAAACCTATAATAATCATAACTAATAGATGCATACATTAAAAAAAAAAAACGTTGCACCTAATCTGTCATTACCTACCAGTCTATTGGTACTAACGTTCTTATTTTTTTTATTTTGACTAATTAATAAGTTGTTGAAGTGCTGCGTGTTGCCATTACCAGCGAGCGGCGAGCCCAGCATTTAATAAAGTTAGTATGGAATTATGATCAAGTAAAAAAAAAATATAAAAATGATATTTTTTTGACGTAGCGGTTGCTCTGTGAAATAAATAAAAAATAAAATAAAACATTTGATAATAAACTAAGTACTACGATTTTGTGGATGACTAGCCAGCATATTGCATTGCGTGAGCGTAACAGATGATTGTTAGTTGTTACTAAAGACGTTTCCTTCTAGAATGCTTGGGAGCACTTTAAGTGTAAACTGTGTAATGTGGTCCTTTTTTAGTATTTTTGAAAACAGAAAAAATAAATTTTTCTCTGATATACCACTCGACCTATGGTGCTACTTAAAAAAATTCAAGATGGCGGCGGTACGCTAAACATTGAGGTCACATAAATATAACATTTCCTCTAAAAAATGTAAATTAGAGACCCATTAATCACCCTATAATTTAATAAATATACATTCAATCGTTTCTAAGAAAATACCGTGTTGCCAGACTTTTTTGCTACCCTGTAAATGATATTAGGTTAGGTAAATTTATCTAATAGAGGCACATAGTATATCCTGAAGGTCTGTATGAGGTCCTGAGCGTCTAAGAGCAGACAAATGTTTGGTTGCGGAAGTTTTCTTGGTAGATTTTCAGAAGAATGGAAGGAAGGAAGCTGCATAGGTGCAAGGGAGTTCAGAGTGTGTCTTTAGCATGGGTATTTGAACCTTCCAGAGTTCGAAAGACGAATTGTTTCCTGCGGATTTGGAAACGAGAAAGAATTGGAGATGTTGCAGTAGACTTCTCCTTTCTACTAGGGAAGCGAAAAGAAAGATATCGGCATCGTCAAAGAAACGGTACTGTTCTGTGCTCGGCAAAAGGGCGGATGGAGGAATTGTAGGTTAGGATTAGGACTATATCGGTCAAAATGACCACACAAAGCTCAGAGGAGACCGGCATCTTGTCAAGGGTGCGTTCCACGTCAAAAAATCAGTTGGATCAGAGGATGTGAGAAAATCGCATCCTCAAATAACTAATATCATTCTGTTTGGCAAGCCGGATTTCTAGAAGATTTGCGTTAACAGTTTGTGGATCTTGGGTGGGTCTTTTTGGGTGTGGATGTTTGAAAAAATCAGTTAGTTTTTTACTGGATTCAGCAAGACCCTCCATCTACTGCACCAGCGTGAATACTGGTTCAGAAGGTTTTGGGTTCGGATGTTAACTTGGTCGGTATTTTGGGCTACCGAAAGCAGAGCAGTAACGTCGGCACAAATAAGACATTTTGGCGATGGATGGTTTGTGGCAGAAGACCGTAAGTGTAAATGAGGCACAGGAGAGGGGTCATTGTGGTTTCAAAGGAATTTATATACCTTCTTTGTTTTTAAATCAACAATCAATATTTTTTCGGAATTTTTTATTGATTTTCTCGCTAAAATAACTATTATTTCATTTGATTTTTCTTCACGGATTTTAAAATTTCTCGTAGTTAATACGAACGTTGTTTACCAGTTTTCTGTCGTTTATATAATTAATCTAATCGTGATTAGTTAAAACTTTTAAGCATTTAAAGTTTTTACGATTTGCTATTCTCGTCTTAATTGATCACATCACTCTATAATTTGTAATTTCACATTGTCAATAAAAAAATTTAACTTCTGTCAGAATACAAATTTATTTTATGACTTTTCCATTAAGCGATTTCGTTTTATATTTCACATCTTGCTAGACTTTCATTTTTTTTTTTTTAATACATATTATGCTCAGTGAGTGTTGACGATTGATGTCGAAAATAACCGTTGTAATTTTGTTTTAAATCTAATTTTAAAATGATGATATATGACAAAACAGAAACCGGAAGTTTTGAAATATTTGGGAAGTGAAATTTGCAGAATGTAGCTCATATGGCGCCTTTTTTTAACCGACTTCAAAAAAGGAGGAGGTTATCAATTCGTCGCGATATTTTTTTTTTTTTTTTTTTTATGTATGTTCAGCGATTATTCTTTAACACGGTGTCCGATTTCAATGATTCTTTTTTTGTTAGAAAGGGGCTACTTCAGGGGTGGTCCCATATAAATTTAGTCAAAATCTAATAATTGGGTCCATGAGAAAATCCTCAAACTCTTCATTTTTTATGTATGTTTAGCGATAATGCTTTACCACCTTGTCCGATTTATATGATTCTTTTTTTGTTAGAAAGGGGCTACTTCAGGGGTGGTCCCATATAAATTTGGTCAAAATCTAAAAATTGGGTCCATGAGAAAATCCTCAAACTCTTCATTTTTTATGTATGTTTAGCGATAATGCTTTACCACCTTGTCCGATTTATATGATTCTTTTTTTGTTAGTAAGGGGGTACCTCAGGGGTGATCCCATATAAATTTGGTTAAGATGTGGTGATGGCATCTGCACGTTTTTGAAGTCGGTTTTTTTAAATTTTTAATTTACACTTGTTAGAGGTTACTAAGATAAAATTACAATTTTAAAAATAGTTTATGACTTTACCAAATTATACAAAAAAATAAACTTAAAAGATTTTAATTAGTCTTCATCCTGGATATGAACCCCGGACCTGTCGCATGGGAACTTAAATCCAAAACAACTTTATTTAAAATCAATGTAGCATGCTATCTTTGCGCTAAACCATATTTTTTTATTACTGATAATTAGATTGGTTTATTAAAATTTACGATTTATTTGTAGACGATTATCTTGTGAAATGGTATTATGTATACATTCTTTACAAAAATCACTTAATTTTAATTATATTTACTATCAATAACTAAAAAATACACTGACAATTAGTTTGACAGAATTGTCACTTATTTAAAATTCTAAAATCAATATTTCCCCGGTCACCAAATATGAACTGTGTTTGGTGGATTTTATTTCCATACATTGTCCATATCAGAATGGATATGAATTTATATCCTTTCAGTAGTATCTGTGTAGAATATACAGGGTGAGTTATGTGGAACCTTACAAACTTCTACCATATGTATAGTCCCTTAGGGGGTATATCATATCAACATTAAAAAGTATCAACTCCTCTTCGTTATTAATATAGGGGGCGTTTTGTGAATTTTGACAATATATATGGCCGTAAAATCTACAAGGATAACTAGATATCTCTAAATTTTAGGTAAAACTGTACCCAAAACAAAGAAATTTTTTTTTAAGTAGGAGTTTTATTACCGTATAGTTTTAAATATTTTTTTTTGTAGAGAAAGTCAAAGTTAAATGTTCGATATTTACGATTCTGCTATACCTAGTTGCATTTGGAACTCTACCATTTTAAAAATACTCGTTCGAACATTTTCAAATTTGGAAGAACGAATATTAAAGTTTTAAATTTAAACTGAGTTAATAAAAAGTAAAAAGTTTAATATTTACTATTTCTACATAATTAGTTTTGACAACCAAAAATTGTGTCAGTGACACTTTTGAAACTTTTTAGTATTTTTGAAAAATCCTATAGTTTTAGAATTATTTTGGAATTTTATAAATATTATGAAAACTAGAGAAAAGAAGGCAAATCGGCAATAGTCAAATTTCAAATTTCGTCCTTCTTTTTAACTGACTTCAAAAAAGGTGGAGGTTCTCAATTTATCGGAATATTTTTTTTTTTATTTTTTTATGTATGTTAAGCGGTAATTATTTACCACCTTCTCCTATTTATATGATTCTTTTTTTGTTGGTAAGGGAGTACCTCAGGGGTGATCTCCTATAAATTTGGTTAGGATGTGGTGAAGGCATCTGAACTTCTAAAGTTCGCCAAATTGACTGTAGTTGGCAGGTCATGCGTTAGTGACGTTTATTTTCTATCAAGTTAATGTGAAATGAAGTATTTTTTTGAATTGGTAAATTGGTGAAAATAATATATTGTGCAAAAAGTATCTGAGTTCAAGTAACATGAGTGACAAAAAACATCAAAGCAAGATGTACTTCGTTCCAGCCATAGGCGCCGGAATTCAAAAATCGCTTTGGGTGCCCGGCTTCTATGCGGAAAATGGGGGCTATCCCCCTCCCCCCCACCCTCCACAACTCACTTAAAGGCACCACCGGTTTTTTAAAAAGCTATTTTAATGTTGATTTTATGAAAATTTTCTTCAAAAAAAAAGGGATTGTCAAATGTCAATTGCTGGATAGGCTGGAGGCTCCCACCTAAAACGGGATATCTGGCAACCCTATATGCTCGTTGCAGCCAACACTGGTATTTTGAAGGTATTTTTAAATAGATTACAACCGCCAAAATTTAAATCGCCACTGTCTTCCTAGCCATTATCTTTTAACGATTTTTATTTTCTGTAAAAGCCTACCAGTTAATCGAGTAAATGCTAGAAATGCTGATTTTAGGCCTCCATGCAATAATAGAGGTTTTGTTCAAAATGCTATCGGACATTTTGAAGCATCTATGGAGTTATTTCATGACATTCATCAATTATCCGTCGTTGTCGCAGATTTTCCAGTGATGTTGGCTGATTGGCATAAATTTTAGTTTTTAAGTGGCCCCATAAAAAATCCAACGGGCTTAGATCCGGAGACTGTGGGGGCTACTCAATAATTCCTCTTCTTCCGATCCTGGAAACCTGGAAACGTTTGATCCAAATACTGACGAACAGTGGTGCACCGTCATGGTGGAATATTAAGTTGTTTGCTATGTACTGATCGTCATTTTCAATCAACTCTAGTAATGCTGGATAAATAGCGTTTTCTAATAATTCCAGATACATTTCTGCGGTTAAAGTTTCTGGTAAAAAAGGGGCCCATTATACGGTTACCAAAAATGATAGTCCAAACATTCAGTTTTTCCGGATGTTGCGTATGTACTTCATGAAATATTCTGGGATTTGAATCGGACCAATAACGACAGTTGTGACGATTTACCGTACCATTTAGGAAAAAAGTGCATTGTCAGAGTAACACACATTGAAAAGAAATTGCTGATCATTTAGTACCCGTTCAGTCATAATTTCACAAAATTGTAATCGCCTATCAAATCGTCTTCATTAAGTTCTTTTACCATATGTATTTTGTAGGAATAAAACTTTCAATATCTTCCGAATACCACGTCTCTTAATAACAGATGTTATCGCCAACTGTCTTGTACTCAATATGGGTTCATGAACAACATGTCCTAAAATCGCCACCTCTGTAGCTTCATTTACTACAGAATTTTCCATTTCACGTTATTTGTTAGCTACTGACCCCGTTTTCCAAAATATTAGGACTAACTCCAAAATGTAATTTTGATGGACTTGTCGATTTTGATGTTGATTGTTAAACAGTTAGGCAGTTCTATTAGGACATTTATTGTTCGCAAAAAAGTGAAATTATTTGCACCCTCTTAGCAATAGAGTAAACTATTATCACTGATATGCCACTTTTATGCCGACTCTACAACGAAATAAACTAAACCTTACTACTTTACGGCGACCAAAGAATGTCATCTGATAAGAATAATTGAGAGCCACAGAAATAAAAGTAAAATTGTTACAAAGAATTCCTTTTTTTTTTTAATAACAATGTAAAAATTATGTTAAACCGGTTTTGTTCTTTTGGTGAGCCACTGTATGGGCTACATAGATAGTAGCGATGTAAAACTCGGGGGTTATTATCTAGGTAAAAATACCTTCAAAATAACATATCATTCGACCAATCTTTCCATTTAAGATATAACTGGTGAGTCTCACCCGATAGAAGGTTTCCGCTTAGGGGGTGCAACTGCCAAAACAATGTTCCCCGTAAAAAACAAAATTGACTGGTCCAAGCGTTTTTTAGTAGATGACCTGGTTTCTTGTCAGCAATACTAGAGAGCTGTTTCTAACTCGAAATGAACGTTTTTTTCTAACGGTGCTTGATCAGGGGCAACTTTCAAATGTTCTCCCTTTTCTCCTTAAGCATTTACTCAATGGCATATGTACAAAGATCGTATCTTGATAATTGTAGACCGTTAATAATCTTTCTTTTTTGACGTCATAGGGTTTTATATACCAAAAATAATAAACCCTTAAGTTCAACGCGTTGTCTATGACAAGTTACGGCGAGTTTTTATCACAAAAAACATAGCTCCGAACGATATTTTATTGAGGCATCTGACGCTATACCAACTTGGGCCACGACAGCTTCTACATTTCACTTATTGACACTTTTTGTCCTCGTTGTGCTCTGGGTGCTCCGCACCCTGTTCAAAACTGCTCTGGGTGCTTACGCACCCGGAGCCCCGGGGATTCGGCGCCTATGGTTCCAGCTTGTAAAACGAGTATAAAACTAAAAAAAAACACAAATAGAAATAATTTAATTTTTTTTAAAGCTCCTAGTGTAAGTAAAATAATGTATTTATTTTCAAATATAAAATTTATTGTAAACTAGTCACCGCTCGCATCTTACGGAGTGTAGTTTATTTCTATTTATTTCTATAATATAAAATTTTATAGTCATAAATTCTGACTTACAAACAATAATAACTACACGTTAAATTTAACTTATTAGAACAAAAAATTTGTTTTTTGAATTTTAATGAATGAAGAGTCACTACTGTTATTTTTTGTTGAACCCCAATTTTGTCATTGGTAATATTTTTTATAGGATCCTAAACGTTTAGAACAGTGGCAGCATATTATTCCTAGGGCTGATAAAGCACTTTCTAGAGCTACACATTTTATTTTACTGATGGTGGTACTGTTAGCAAAATAAAAATGGGAAGGCCAAAATTAAAGGATTAGGCAATAAATATCATTACATTACCAAATCTCCCTTTAGGCTTGTATTATAATAATAATAATAATAATAAATGTGTTAATTGTGTTTCATTTGGTTCTTAAAACTATATTTTGGTATAATTCAAATAAATTTTGCCGCAAATTTCTCCATTTAACAAACCTTTTCGAATTTGTTCATAACTACCTAATTTGCATTTTATATAGATAACATTAAATAATTTATCAATTAAAAAATGCAAGACCTATTAAGAAATAAATACAACAGTATTTTCTCTACCTTATTCAGCAATAAGCAAGTTTATTTTTATCATTTTTACAAAATTAGGTAAAATTCCCATAAGAAACCATGTATTTTTAACAGCACTAGCAATACCATCGCCGCTGTGGTTAATTAATTGTAAAAGCTCAATTAGCGTTCGTTTTTTGGGACCTTATTTCGAGTATGCTGATTCGCCTCCCTATCTCTAGTCTTCATAGTAAATATATAGACATTTAGTAAGCTTAAATTATAATAAATCGATCAAAAAAAATGACCTCAATGATAAACCTTAATATCCGAATAATAAATCCCAATATCCGATAAGATAAACAAAAATCATAATTAGGCCAATCAATTCCGTTACAAAATATTAACAAATATCAGGAACAGAGTTGGTCAGGGGGGGAGGCATAAAGACATAGAAACATGTCCTCTCCAAATTTTAAATTACACATTTTTTTAATTGTATAGATATACAAAAAAATATTTTTTTATGAATAGAAAATTCTTGAGAGGAGCATTTCACTATAATTTCAATCTGATCACAGATAGCAACAGGCATTTTGTTTGGTGCCCGCGACTTTTAAACTATTTTTGGGTAATTTTTAAGGAGAATCTAAAATAGCAATAAGATTTCATCTATCAGATCTAGTTTTTAAGATAGGCAATATGTACTATTATATGTACTATGGCCAGTTAAAACAAAGCACATAGAGTTAAGTATTTATTACAAAAGGTAAATTCATATACATTCATACTCACATTAGTCACGTATCACCTAAAATTTTTACTAGGGCAGTCTCGCTGAAGGCTCCAACAGTAGTCGGCTATCATGTCTTTGATATCAATTGTTGATTTAATTATTTATTTCATTTATAATGTTAAGTATTTTTGTCTATACCCTGTATTATGCTTGCATGAGTTTAGTTGGATTTGACAACTTGTCAGAACGAAGGAATTATTGACACTGATTTTTTTTTTTGAATAAAACTGTTCAATTGCACCCAGTATTTTAACTTCCTTTTCAACCAGAGCATTTTATAGAGTCTTTCACAGCCAGTGAGCTCTTGAGACGGTAGATCACCACATCGATCTTCCATAGTTTTAATATTCTGGTGAAATATTTCTCCGGGTTCTTTACTATAATCACCTACATTTTCTGGAATGAGATCTAGGTGGTTATGGAGGTAGTGAACTTTTATGCTCATGTTACAACCGAGAATAATAAAATTTGAAAGCATAGTTTCCACTATGTGATTCTCTGCTATATGATTTCCAAGAAATGTTGTACTACTAAACAAATGAACACCAAGCGTTAGATTCAGTCTTATTCATTAATGTGGTAAATTGTAAATCTTGTCTTATTTAAAGACCATCAAATATATTAGCTTTTAGTTTTTCCGTGCTAATCATAAGAAACGTATGTGACAAGAACCCATATGGATTTCCATCTCGATTTAAAGCTTTCACAAATTGCCTCTTGTGTTCCAACTTGATATTGTGATGTTTGTTTATTTTAAAACAACAGTTTAATTATTAATAATTTATTTAAACACTTATTTATTTTATAACACTACTATTCTAATTTATATATAGTTCGAATGTCTTTGAATCATTCACTATTTCTATTCACCACTGTCTATCTACTAATTAATTCTGGCTTAGTCCTCCACCAATATTTATATAAAAATTTAAAAGTTTGGAGGAGGTGCTAGAAAGTTCACCTATTCTCACCAATACACTCGAAACATTATCCCGTTCTTTCTCGATTAGTCATCGAAAGCTCCTCCGCCATAGTCGTCACATATGTTTGGTTTTAAGGGGTTTCATTATGTATAATTATCGGACAAGTTGAGCCTCAAATGCCAAATAAGACAGAGAGGGACTTGGAGGATTAGAGCATGACTGAATAATGAAATGGCTCACATTACAATATGCAAGGGTGGTGATTTTTCTTTTGTATTGTTTACATTTTGTTTTCTTTGAACCATAACATATCTTAAATGCCAATTTTGTTAACCCAGTGCTGATTTTTAACTCTGCTGTCCCAGATAAATAAAACAGGGGTATTTTATATGTCCATTTTCATGTATAAGGAAGAAGTATACTACTTTTAAATCAACACAAATTGCCTACTGATGTTCTTCGTATTTAATTTTTGTTCAAATCTATTGCTATTGTTTCATATTCCTATTTTGTTTGAATGAAAATTAACTGTTTTAGTTGTCAAATAGGAAAAGAGAACTTTTTCTTGTTCAGTACTTGGAGGATAAAAAATTTACCCATCCTTTAAAGATAACTTGTTCACATGATACAACAAACGCGTACGGCTTGGCTCAGGCGGCTTCTACGAGGATATATCAGTATATAACGAGACTGGTGCTATAACTTCTTTCAGAGGTAACATTTTATAACCCAAAAAATGAGACATGAAAGCCTTATATTTAATGTAGGCTTTAATTTAACTTTTGACATTTGTTACAAATTAATTATTGAATTGTCAGTGTTTTGCGTACCCATCGAAAAATGAAAGTGGAGCAAAGATACGCGATAAAATTTTGTGTTCGATTGGGTAAAACACCAACTGAAACTTTTGAAATGATTAAAGGTGCATATCTAGATAATAGTTTATCACGATAATGTAGAGTGTTTGAGTGGCATAAAAAGTTTAAAGACGGTTGTGAATCAGTTGAAGATGAACCTCGTCCCGGTCGACCACAAACTGCGAGAAATGACACAAAAATTGCAGAAATTGACGACTTGATACAAAATGATCGCCGGATTGGCATAAAACGAATGTCTGACAATGTTAATTTTTCTTACTCAAAAAATTATTCATGAAGATTTATAGTACCGGAAGATCGCGGCAAGATGGATTCCAAAAGTGATGACCGATGAACAAAAAGCGAATCGAGTGACAATTTGTCAGCAGTGGAAAAGGCAATTGCAACGTAACACACAGTTTTTAAATAATGTGGTTACATGTGACGAAAGTTGGTTTTATCATTACGATCCTGAATTGAAGTCTCAAAGTATGCAATGGAAGCATAAAGGCAGCCCAAGACCGCAGAAAGCCAAAACTGCTAAAAGCGCTGGTAAAGTGATGTACCTGATTTTTTTTGATAAATTTGGCGTTATTTACGATCACATTGTACCTAGAGGACATACAGTAACAGGGGAGTACTATTCTAATGTACTTCGAGGACCCTTAAAGGCAAAATTAAAGAAAAAAAGGCCGCTTTATCAGGACTTTGGCTGGACGCTGCATAACGACAATGCTCCGGCTCATAGATCAATGATTTGTCAACACGAACAATTGAAGAATTAGGGGTTGAAATTATGGTTCATCCCCCCTACTCTCCTGACCTTACTCAATGTGACTTCCATTTGTTTCCTGAAGTCAAAAAAGAATTGAGAGGTAGAA
Source organism: Psylliodes chrysocephalus (assembly GCA_927349885.1). Taxonomy (NCBI): domain Eukaryota; kingdom Metazoa; phylum Arthropoda; class Insecta; order Coleoptera; family Chrysomelidae; genus Psylliodes; species Psylliodes chrysocephalus. Next base: position 26,918,616 of record OV651818.1, read on the forward strand.
GATTTGAGTCGGATTTAGAGCTCAACAACGCTGTGATGGGTATACTAAACAGACTATCAAAAAATGGTTTCTCAGAAGTTTATGATAAGTGGATAAAGCGATGGAATAAGTGTATTCAATAGAATGGAGAGTACTTCGAAGGATAGTTATTGAATTTTTTTAAATAAATGTTTCGTTGTTATACTATAGCACCAGTCTCGTTATTTTCTGATACATCCTCGTATAACCTCTCTCCAGTCATCTGGAGTTTTAGCCTTTGCACTTTTGGAGATCAGCCCCATGTTTTTGTCGGGCTCCATGAAGGAATGGCCGCGCACTGGGTAAGACATTGTCACAGTCAAATTTCTTTAGATCACCAGTTCTGTAGTGGAGAAACTGGATGATACTGTGGTTTTTGTTTTGTCCTCTACACGAGTCGGCGAAGACATAAAGTTTCTTAACAGCAGGATCCAGGTAGGTGTTGAAAAAATCATACAGCATTGAGGCAACATCATCTGACCCTTTCTTTGCGACGGTTGTAATATTCCTTGTTAATTGTGGAAAGAAATTCGAGAATTATATTTAATTTAAACTAGCTCTTAGATATATTTATATCAAACTTATTGCTTACCTTAATAGGTCTTAATGCAATTATAAACAAAATGAGCAAATAAGACTAATTTTCTCAGTCGTGAATTCATAATTTTCTAATAGATACTTTGGGAAATATTTTTAGGGTAACTGGGCGCCAATAACTCTCTTTTTTATTTTTAAAAAGCTAGTTGACAATTGTAAATGCTAGCTTTACAAAAATAACAAAATTAATTCAATAACTCAAAGTTTTATATAATTTTAGCAAAAAGAGAAACATCGCATCAAGAAAGATTAAAAATAAGATTCAAAAAGAATATAAATAAACTATAGTTTATTATTTAGCTGGTGGAAATGTTTCAAATTTATACACTTTTACAATTATCGCAATAAAAATATACGAGTCACATTAAAAATCCATATCAAGAAACAAGCGAACTTATATGCATTTACAAACATTAAAAATTATCCAAAAAAATGACAATCGCACGTTTACGATTTCACTAATAGGAAATAGGTAAAATACAACATTACTCTCCTTGGTTGGCTTCACAAGATCTATACCAAGATCCGGAAGTGAGAATCAGGACGATGGTTCTCTACAAGTCAACTCAACGAGTCGACTGATAATTTCCTTGATGTATTATGGTAACAAACAAGGTTAAAATTTTAAAGTTGTAAATTGGAAATCGGAAATCAAAAATCGGATATCAGAGTGCCATATATTCGCTCTATAAACAAAAAGTAAATTTTGTTTCTCACGATATCCTTACAAAAAATATAGGTTAAATTTTGAAATAATTGTTTTAAAATTTTCAACAATTAATAAATTTACTTTTTCATAAAACAAAAAATTAATTGATATTAACCAAATAAAATTCCAGCAACAAGTATAGGATACATAAAAAGAATTAATGAACACATCGCACCTTTAATAATAAAGTGGCACAAATCAAAATTTTGAGATTTTGAGTTTAGGTAATAAAACGACCCAAAATAGTGTCATCTATTAAGGTAACTCCGACTTACGTTGAAATAGTCAGCTAGGAAGTGCAGATTTCTTTTGTGTCAGTTTATTTATCAGATTTTGTAAGATGGTTTAGACCTAAAGCGACATATTTTCAGTTGTGTGCCAACGGTGACAGGTATTGAAATAGCATCTTTTGCATATTTGCTTCAAAAGAGGCATTTTTTGCTTTGCTACTTGAAATATTTGGTAAATATAATCTAAAAAAGAACTAATTCAAAATAATTTAAAAATCGTTATGCAAGTTTTGGTCATAAATTGACACATTTCGTATTGATACATATTTGTTTATTACTAAAGTGACTAAACACTAAATTATACATACATCTTCAAAATATTGCTTAATCTTTTCACAAATTTCATTTATTCATAATACTTTGTAAATTTTCTCAAAGTTCAAACATTCTAAGACAGCTCCAAATATAAAGCAGTTTTTAGCAGACTCTTCGAAACTGGCATTTTTTAATTGTGTCACTTTATGATTAAAGGTGCGACATATCGAACAATTCAAAATTGATTTCCAAATATTAAACTTATAATTCAAAAAATAGGTAGAAATTTAAAGAATATTTAGATTTTTCTAATAGCATTAGAAAACACCACTTTATCGCAGTCCAGGCACTCACCGAAATGTTATTTCAACTCACCGGTCGATTTAAAAAAAAAAATAGATAATGAATTCAATCACGGCTTCGCGAAGTTTGCCCCCCCCCCCCCCCCATCACAACGCTCGTCGCGCTGACAACCACTTTTTAAATAATTTTAATAAAAATTAAACTATATATACGGGTTGGCTTTCATCCAAAATATAATTTTTTTAGAAGATGATTTTTTTAAATGTTACACGGTTTGGTCGTAGATGTAGGTACATTATCGAAGTACCAGTTGACAAAATAAATATGCACATTGAAAATATATAATGACAGCTGTCTTCTGAAGTACAATTCAGCAGAAGTTATATTCGGAGTAAGGAGATTTTTTCCAAAATCTGTAGCGATAGCCTCTACAGTTGACGATTTTCTATCTTCAGTTTTTGCCCGCCTTTTCAATTCATAGAACTAATCTGCTCTCTTCAAATAAAATGTCGTCTCAGTTTCTAGCTTCCTAACTTCCTCCTCCAACTTTACCTTTTTGTCATCACTTTTTTCAGCGGCAATTTTCTTATCCAGCTCACTAATTTTGGCTTCCTGCTCATCACACCATCAGCAAGTTTCGGTTCGTGGATAGCCGAAAGCGATGTTGAACTCTGACATAAAGATTTGCCTCAATATGGGGATGTTTAGTCAAAAATAATGCTAGAAGCTTTTTAAGATTCATATCTTCCGGGAGGTATACTCTGTTAGAGTCCTTCAAGCTATAATGCACTTTACGTCCCTTTAAGAAGCCAAAAAACTGCAGTAAAAATGCACGGGTTTATTGAGACATCTTATGAGGTCTATTGGTATGGTTTCTTCTTTCATCAATCGTCGGCTCGCCAGTTGTTCTTAAAGATGTTTTGATTTCATGTAATCGAAAGGCTTTAATTCCAAAAAGTAATTGAAACGATTTAAAACATACTGGCCCCTCTTCTGCGCTGCCATCCCTACTAAAGCTTACTTTGTAGATGTAGGAGCTTTCATTTAATACTTGGCCTTCGTCGAAAAACAGTTCGTAATGAGATAAGGCCTGTGTTGAATCCCCCCCGAATGCCAAGTATGGCTTACCACTGGATTTAAGTAATGGTTCTAATATTTCTCCCTGTATCATTTTTTGATTAAAAGTGAATGGCTATAATAGTTATTTAACAAAAATTGACATATATGTACATTTCTATTTTGAAATTTCATATTATGTCGCCGGAAAAAATAGAATAACTCATCTATCACTTATACATTTTGTAAACTCTTGACGCTTTTGACAAATTAGTTTTCCAGTATTTTTACGGCTTCACCTACATAAAAAAACGTCAAAAAATCATAACATCCGGGATATTTATAGGGTATTCAAAACATGTTTCGTTTTATAACAATCGTAAAATCGTTGCTAATTTTGTTAGAACGGCGTATCATAAAACGCCACATTTTTAATTAATTTTGTATCGATAGGTGAAATGTTATTTAGATAGTAGATAAAAATGTAGACATAACAAATAATTTACTCTCTGGAATTATATACCGTGAGATCACTAGAATAATGTACATTTCAATGATCAATTAGAAAAAATAATATTTACATAATATTCAGCTTTCTACTTTCTTCAACAGATTTATAGGTATGGTACAAGAAGTATGTATAATGTAGATATACCGTCAAAAAATTTAAAATGTAATATTGTATTTTTTTGTAAACGAATATTTTATCAAAAAATATACAGATTAGTCGGATTTTACAAGCTGTCAGTATAAAAATATCTTAAAATTTATAGTTTTAATAAAATGCGTGATCAAATTTAAAATTTAGGTTGGATTAATTTGAACACTAAAATAAGTAATCATTTTATTTGATATCTTCATCTTCAGGGAAGCTACAATACAAATTAATTTTGACAAAAGTTATATGTTGACAATATTAAAACATTTACTTACAACTCAATGAGGTTGATTATGTACATGTGATGGAAAATGATTAAAATTACGGTACATCACAATGTAGAATCGAAAAAATGGTTAAAAACTTCACAATAATATATCACATCATCATGTTCTGAAGAAAGTTCATCCAAAAATGCTTTAAATTGGCGATGGTTAAGACCGCGGGTTCTAATGAAATTAATGGTATTTACTACCACATCCATAACATTCTTCAATTGAATGGACTTAGAGCACAAGTTTTGTTGGTGAATAATACAATACAGAATTATTAAAACACATTATTGCACATTCATAGTGGTTTCTTTTTCCTTCAGAATTCCGATAAAACCTTTTTGTGAACCGACCATTGAAGGCGCATGAACTGTGCACACTCCAACTAATTTACACCACTGCAAACCATATTGCTCAAAAGTACTTTGCACAAGCCAGTAGTTCCACTGTCACTACATCTTCTTCATCAACACCTCGTATAAAAATAGCTAACTGGGCTGTGTCGGATAAGTACTCTCATCCAAAGCAATCGAAAATGCTTGAAAACCAGCTAATGTACCAATCAATGTTTTTTTGAAATAACTATCCATTGTATCTATACGTCGAACAACAGTACGTCGCGATAAGCTCACTTTCTCAAACTCTTTCTTCTTTTCTGGGCACAAAAGTTCAACAACGTCTACTAGGCACTCTTTAACAAGCTGTCCCTCAGAAAATGACTTCGATGTTTTCGCTATTTTGGAACTAATTATAAAACTAGCTTTAACAACACTGTCTAGATTTGATCTTTATAAATGTAACATTTGTTGCTGTTTTCCTAAATCGGTAATAAATTTGTCACGAGTTTTGTTACGAGTAACTCGTTGGGTATCAAATTTGTCACCTTAGTTGTTGCCAGGTTTAAAAAACCTTGTGAATAGGAATCCCAACCTAACCGGCATAGCTCAGTCAGTGTTATGTTTATTGGTCGGTGAAATTCGGCTTAGAATTTAACTAACAAGTTAATGGCACTATCTTTATTTAAAAAGACAAAGAAAATGTTATATTAATGATTATGGAAGCCATGTATTTAGGTGATTAATAAATACAAATTATGCCATTAAAAATTAAAAGAATGAAATTAAAAATACTGACTTTTAATGTAGATAGTGAACAGGAACTTGTGTGTCTACTGATTAACACAATTAGGTAATAATTTGAAAGTTTTTACAAAAAATAGAAAAGTTAGATTAAACTAAATAACTAGAAAGTGACTGAATTTACATTAAATTTACAATAAAACGTGACTCAATATACATATAGGTAAAAATGCGCAGATTATGTCGAGCTGATACTTATCTGTTTCGGTTGAACGGTCGAGGATTTTCCAACACTTAACTGAGACGTTGAGAAAGTGGCACCTCCTGGGTGTTGTCGTTCATTCTAGAGCCCCAAAAGAACGTGGTATATTTGTCTGGTTGACTCTAGTGGCAGTTTTCTTCAGGTCTACTGTCTATTCTACTGAGTACCATGTATGGTGTTCTCCTGATCTCGGATCTACTGGTTGTTTAACTACCATGTGTAGTACTTCCAGATATTCTCTTAATGTAGCTTTATCCTCTTTAGTAGTGCTCTATCATCTTTATGTCGCTTTCTGATATCCTCTTTAGTAGTGCTTCATCCTCTTTATATTATCCTTTTTACTTTTTTACATCCTCTTGAGAGTCTTGAGTAAAAAAAAAACACGGTGTCATTTACTTATAAAAAAAAAACTTTTCCATTTCTTAACAAGTGTTACATAAAAAGAAAGTACCAAAATAAGTACATTTAATACAAACTAATTAATAACGTTACAGCGATTAATTAGATTCGCAACAGTATTCAGTTACCTTGTTAAAAGATGGAAAAATCGAATATCTAGATTAAAAAACCTAATCTGGCCGCCACTTCGACAGCCTGGCTATGAACGAAGAAACCTTTTTAGTGTTAACAAAACTAAAAACAATTCAAGAAACTCACGTAATAATCTATAAGCGAGATGTTAAATCTGCAAAGTCACTTATCAAGCAATTCTAAATAACCAAATATATTAAATAATTACCTTTAGTAGCCAACAAAAGACACAAGACAACTCAATGTCACGTGTTAAATCAAAAAGGCTTCTGGTCATTGTAAAACGCGATGAAATAGCCAATTCCATCGTAAGACTGCGCAAAACCGAAAGTGTTGATTTAAAATTCCACAGCTCGTGAAATATACGGTATTATTGTTGAATGTTTTTAATATTTCGGAATTAGAACAGGAACGTTATTCCTAACGTTGCAAGTTTTTTAATTTTATCCATTCTTAACTGGCCCACGAGTGAATTATATTGGCAAAATACTTGGTGGAGTAATGCTCTCGATCGTACGTGAATATGCGATGCGAACTTTATCAGTTTTTAAGAAGTAATGAGGTGACGCGTATTGAGCGGTTTTTATATTATCCCCAATAAGCAACTAGAATACTCTCGATTGTACGCGAGCGCTTCAAGAACATCGGGCGGCTTTCTAAATTTTTATCTGTTTGTTTTATTTTAACGACTATTTTTGACACGATCTGTGGCGTTCCTCTGCGTACGCTTAATAATATTATTTCGATTTTAGTCATTATGAGTTGAAGAATATAGTGGCGTTCCATTGCGTATGCCTAATACAATTATAAATAAACTATGTGTGCTAACTCTATAATTTTTTTGCACATTATTTGAATTTTTTGAATCTCTCGCGGGCCGGATTGAAGCTGGTCATGGTCTCACAAAAGTCCATCCTTTGAATAGTATCTTTTTCGGAATATATAAAAACGGTAACCATTTTTTTTTTATATTTTGGACAGTTTTTCATTCATGTTGACTTCTTCTGTAATTTTAATACTAGAACAAGGTTCGTTAGTTTCAACAAAGGCACATATATTTATTTCCCTATTTTTACGCTCCACATTAACTGATTTTACATGTGGTTTTTCGTCAACGTTACTGAATTTTCTACACTTCTGTATACATCCACATTTCTCAATTTTTTTAAATAATCCGAATAATTGTGAAATGTTTTTAAATGCAGCAATAAACATATTTATTGTCTTCATTAGAGTGACCTCCAAAACACAATTTTAAAATATTTTGTTTTTTCTTTATTATTATTAAAATTTATTGTAAATTGCAGGAATCTATTTTATTTTTAATCGTTACGGATTTAGTAAGTACTGGATTTGCTAATGGCACTGATTGAACTCCGAATACGACAACTGCAACGTATCAGTGGTCTCTGTTTGTTTCATGTATATTCCTATTACACTTTGTCTAATGCATTGTAAAACAGAAGGTCAACCTGTATTAGAGCTTTTAAAATGTCGGTAATTTGAATGTGTTAAATACGAGCTACAAAACAGGGTCGGAACCATCCTGTTTGTCTTTATTTACTTTTTTTTATCGTTTTATAAAAAATAATTTATTTTTATTTACTTTTTTTAATAAAAGCTATCTTATCTCAGAAACCCATTCCATTAAAAATTTCTGGCTACGTCACTGCATAGCTGCCTTTAGAACTTGACCATTTTGTAAATAACAGATCATTTTAAAATTTGGAGACAACAGAAAAACAAATTTTAAAATCTGTTTTCGAAGACTGAATTTAAACATTTTAATTGGTTTTAAATTAAGAGAATATCGAAGTAAAAACTTTGATTTTTACGATTTTGGCATAGTTATTTTTTGGAATTTATCACTGTGAAAATAGCATTTCGATCATAAATAATTTTTTTTAACATTCATATTCCAGAAACAAACTATTCAATTTTTTATAAGCGCTCATCGAAACTACTTGGAATTTTAATGTGTTTATTGGTTTATTTTTGTATATTTACTGACATCTATAAAATTAGTAAAAGTGCATGAGCAGGTACATTTATTTATTTTTACAGAAAATCTTTTCTGTTTCGAGCAATTTGGCAGAACACACCGCTTGTAAATGTGTTTCGTAAATTACATTACCCTACGTACGTTTCTGATTAATAACCATTCATTTCAATATTTATAGATATGTACATACAGGATGTGCCAAAATTAAGCAATTAACACTATTTTACACAAACATTTGAAAGTTCGTAAGCTTTGTTGTCAATGGATTTCCCACAACTTGACTTTTGTTTAAAAAAAAAACTGTGAAATAATGGAGGATCTATACCAGTTCGTCTACTTTGGTGTACAGCATCATCACAGGTGATGAAACATGGGTAAACGTCAGTATGGATTTTTGAGAATGAGTCGGTTTCAACAAAAGTTGTTCATGAAAAAATCCAAAGCAACTGGACATATTTCCACTGTATCACTGACGTACTGGTAATTCAGAATGGTACAGTATAGTTCATTTGCTTGAGGCTCTTCAGAAGGTTCGCGAATGAGTATTTGAATGTCCCAAACAAAGAAATATCGAGTCATTCGCCGTATAGCTCAGATATCACCTAATAACTTCTTGTTTCCGCGGGTAGAGAATAAATTACTGGGGTTTACGTTTTATATCGGCCGAAAAAGTGGTTGCACAATACCACATACTCGAATTCGGGCAATGCCCGAAAAAAATGCACTATACTAATTTTGCGCAACGATTAATTCCCAAACCCGAAATTGTACTCTTCTACGACTATTAAGCGTTACAAAATAAGCAGTTTAGCGCAATTAGAATTGCGCAAAACTAGTTTTGTATATCGCCGCATAAAAATACAACTTCGGGTTTGGGAAATATTTGTTGCCCAAAATTAGTCTTGTGCATTTTTTCGGGCATTGCCCGATGTCGAGTATTGTGTGTATATATGTTACCGGACAAACCCGATTTTAGGATAAACTAGTTTTTCCTAGGCCAAATCAGTTTATCCGAAGAGCCATAGGATGAACTAGTTTATCCTAGTCTAAACTGGTTTGTCCTGAAATAAATTAATTATGATTGGGAAAAACTGATTTGTCCTAGTGTAAACCACTGATCTATATTATTTTACAGATCAGTGGTGTAAACTACTTCGGACCGCGATTCAACTAGTCTGAACTTGTTAGATGGTAGCTGCTGCTCGGCTTTGGCTTGCCGACTTAGTTTGCACGCGTACATTGACTGTTATGGAGCGTTCGTCTTATTGCAAAAATCTGTGTGTATTGTGCGTGTGCGTGTTGTCCATAAGATAGACATTTTGAAACATTTTGTATTGTTTATGAATGAGGCTTCATCAAGTGGGTACGAAGGTAAAAAAGAATGGAGACAGAGATTCCGAAGCAGAAGCGGATGATTAAAACGCACCTATTAAAAATATTGCGCCAAGATGTAGGCAACACGTAATAATGGTTCAAAAAGGCAGAGTTTTCTATCTACTTTTAAAAGGCACTCAGAAAGCTGCGCAGTGCGACCATTCTCCGTATAGTAAAAGAAAATCAAAGTATGTGTTGACATGTAATAACAAGTAAATAATACCCAAAAATTAATAAACATGTTTGTAATGATATTATTTTCTTTAAATAGTAGTAAAAACGTTACTTCTGTGAAAAGACTGTATGTAGACTAGTTTTGCCTAATCACAATTAGTTGATTTTAGGACGAATCAGTTTAGACTAGGATAAACTAGTTCATCCTATGGCTCTTCGGATAAACTGATTTGGCTTATGAAAAACTAGTTTATCCTAAAATCGGGTTTGTCCGGTAACATATATACATATACATTATTATTGTAAGTTTATATTAAAGAAGGGATTGTTGACTACATAAAAATTGAAATTAGTTAAACTTACAACCTAGTGATAATGTTGTTTGGCTTTTTATTTTCCATTCCAAATCAGCACAAAATAATTAAAACACAATACACGACAAAATAACCCACTTTCTTGAAAACTAAATAACTTCAACAACAATATAAATACACAAGTCGGTAAGTATAAATTAATATGATTTTCTATTTGTCAATAAAATCAATGAAGGTATGCTACAAAACTAACAATACAAGAAAGTAATATTGGTTGCATATATGTCACTATTTTTTTACCAAAACACAATTTTACAAATATTTTAATCAAAATTAGAAAGTCTATTGTATGTAAGAGGTTACGAAATGTCGTTTTGTGTAATTCGTTCATAAAATAAGGCATTTCGTAACTGATTGCATGCATAGCTATTTAAATACATTTTTATCTATTATAATTATAGGTTAAGTAGGAAAGAAAATAATTTTCCTTGAAATCATATCCAAACTTGGTTAGGGAATGATTTAGAATCCTAAAAATGGAGCTAAGTACTGCAAAATTATATGCTGGAGAAAAATTGTGGTCAGTGTCTCAACGCTTCATCATACCCAAATGATCTCGATGAAGAAAAAATGCATTTGAAATAATTGAAGCATTCTAATGTAACAGACAACGAAGATGGCAAAAATGAATTTGAAATTCAAGTCAAGCGACCAGAGGGTCGATTCTCGACTTTTATTCCCATGGGAAAATAAAATTTTCCCATGGGAATTCAGTTTTCGTATTCTCGACATAAGCGGTGGAATATTTTCCAATGAGAAGTATGGAAAAATATCCCCTGCTTACGAGCATTGGAAATTGTGATTTCCAATGGGAATTGTACTAGAGTTTGAGCATTAAAGTCGAAAAATTAACGAAAGAGTAAGACATAACCAAAGATTATTGGATATCTTGGATTTTTAGTGAAATTGTGGTTAAAACATTTTATAGATTGATATTATTTTATTTATCTAGGTATATTATTTTTACTTCTCTTTCACTAAGAAACTGTATGAACTGATTTTCTTAAATCAGTTAGAAATTGTGGGAGCTGCTAAGGGACTGGCTAATAACACAAATTGAGAAATTTGTAATAAATTTAATAAGACCTTCTCGAAAATTTTATTATTTCCGTTAACGAAAGAATTTCTTAGTTTCTCGAAACTTTCGTTGCTCTTCCATACAAAAGCTACTTTTCTTTTTTTAACATGTGAAAAGAAAAACTAAAAATAACTCGACAAGTTTTAATAATAATCGAATATTTTCACTTGTTCCTAGGTCATGCTAGCGATTGCTCGGCACGGCACCTGCTCCAGCGCGGAGGCTCGGCAGGTAATCGCGGTTATCCAAAAACCACAACAAATACAAATAAGGCCAACAGTAAATTTTAAAATATCTTTAATGTTATTGGTTATTTCGAAATTGTTGTGGACTTAATATCAGACATACGTGAAGCCAAGCACAGCGGATATTGGCAGAGCTACACCGAGGCGCTTACTACTTACAACAAAGAAATCAGGAAAGCTAAACGTAACAGCTTTAGAAAATTCTGCGAGTATATTAACTCAATACCTGCGGCAGCGAGACTGCACAGGGCCCTGGCAAAAGGGAGAGTTGATACAGTTATGGCATTAACGAAACGAAATGGAAGCTTCACGGAGAGTGGGGAGGAAAGAGCTCGCCTCTTACTCGAATCTCAATTTCCTGGAAGCACACCTTTTCTAATAAGGGACACAACTAAGGTAAGCAGACCCTCAAAAGAGGCCGCTGTAGTGGCCAAACACATATGCAGCAGAAATCGGTTAAGGTGGGCCGTAAACACTTTTGAAGCGTTTAAGTCTCCAGGTGTGGATGGAATATTTCCTGCCCTGCTTCAGCAGGCATAGGAGGAATTACTACCACACATAATCCAGCTATCCCGGAGCAGTCTGGAGCTGGGATATATACCAGAAGCATGGAGAAGGGCCAGAGTCACCTTTATTTCAAAAGTAGGGAAAAAGGATACCACACATCCTAAATCTTTCCGTCCAATCAGCCTCACATCCTTTGTATTAAAAACAATGGAGAAGGCTGTTGATAATTATATCAGAAGTCCTGGTGAGAGTGCCACTCCACCACAGCCAACACGCGTACCGAGCAGGAAAATCTACAGCAACTGCCCTGGTACAGTTGACTGATGTAATCCAGGATGCACTGACAAACAAAGAAACGGTCGTGTGTGCCTTCCTAGACATAGAAGGAACTTTTGACAACACGCCACACGAATCTGTAAACAGGGCACTTGCATACAGAGGAGTAGATAACATCACATCCAGATGGATGGCTCAGCTGTTATCTAAGAGAACTGCAGAGACACAGATAGGGCAGGACACCATCTCCATCTGCACAACCAGAGGATGTCCACAAGGAGGAGTTCTATCCCCACTAATGTGGAGCCTAATCGTTGACGAACTTCTATGCAGATTGACCGACCTCGGCATACTCTGTCAAGGTTATGCCGACGACATAGTCATATTTGTGGCAAGTTTAGTAATATCCTGTGTGATATAGTCCAACGAAAACTAGAACATACCAAAAGATGGTGCCGTGAAGTGGGATAAACCCTACAAAAACAACACTAGTAGCCTTTTCAAGGAAAAGAAAACTTAATCTCAAAACCGTTAAATTAGACGGTATAGATATAGAATGGAAAAATAAAGTCAAATATCTAGGCCTAACCCTGGACCACAAACTTCTCTGAAACACATATGAGAAGGAAGTAGTAAATAAGGCCACAAAAGCCCTAATGGTATGCAGAAACATTGCAGGTAAACGATGGGGATGTAACCCAAACATACTGCGATAGATGTATACTGCAATAGTAAGACGGGGCTATAGCGGAGTAACAGAACTAGTCTAGCTACTACGAGAGCTAATATCTCAAAAGTACAAAGACTAGCCTGTGTTTGCATTACTAGTGCAATGAGAACCTGTCCTACGGCCGCAATGGAGGTGATCTTAAACCTCATCCCTCTACATTTGATGAAAAAAAAAATCAAGTAACCTAGTTGAAAATTTTTTGTTATTTTTTAATATTAATTTCTTAATAAATTCCACGGTAACCTATATATTTTATTGTAAAAAACAAAACCTAAATATTTCAAAAACCCTATTTTTAGTTTTTTTTTACTCTGTCTAATCAATAAATAATAGTATACTTAATTATAATTCGAAAATTTTTGTTAAAGTCTTACTTTCTCGTAAGACACTGTACAAATACCCACATTTAAAAAAAAAATCTCAAAAATTTGCACGGTAAGGTATAGTTAAAAGTTCACTATTAGATAAATAAGGACTTCAACTATTAGAAAAAAATTAATTTTAGTCATAATCTAATAATTTTTATTTAACATTGGTGGCGAAAGGACCTCCTTAAAATAAATTTGAGTACGTATTTGGAAATAGAGATTGAGAATAAACGGAAAATTTTATTTTATGACTCTGATTCAGATAAGAATTCTTGTTTAAAAAGTAAAAATATAAATTTAATAAATAAATCTCAAAATTATATCATTATTAATAATATCAATTATTAATTTTAGGAGGACCTCAACGAAGTTGTTATTAAGTGAAATGTTCATAAAATAATTAAATCTAGAAATAGTATAGCACCTACTGAAAGACCTGCAATAATGTTCGACATACCGTCACTTTATGGAGCAAAGAACTATTGTGTTGAAATTCCAAATTTTACTGTTGATGCCCTTTCCGATGACTGCACATTCAACGAATATCCATGTGACAAAGAGATATAATGATTTGTGCAGAATTTTAATTTCAAAAACAGATACCCACTAGTGAAAGAATATAATTCGGCATTATATTTATAATTACATACAATTAAGAAATTTAATTGTATTATTAATTAACTGACTTTTTACTTTGTATCGAACAGATAATAAATATGTATTTTAATAAAACTTACTTTAATAGTTGTATTTTTTTTTTGATATTTGGAATAAATACAAAAATTAGGCAAGAGTTTTTAATTTAATTAATGAAAAACCTAAAAGTATGAAAATAAAAACAAGCTAAACATTCATGACTTTTAAGGGTACCCTGAAAAACCATTAATGAAAATTATAAAAACAAACAAATTATACAATAAACAACAACAAAACAGTAAACAAACTAAATAATTGTGATTTCAGACCTCTGAATTTAAATTCCGAGTTGTATGTCGGAATTCCGAGGTATGAGTCGAAATTCCGAGATACAAGTCGAAATTCCGAGAAACAAGTCGGAATTCCAAGTTACAAGTCGAAATTTGAAAAAAAAATTTTTGTGGCGGTTCTACGCCTTCGTAATATCGTTCAATTTATAAAAAATGTACAGTTATAAATACAATAACTAAGTAAAGTTAATGACATAATGAATAATGAACACTTGGTAATTATAAAAAATTCATTAAAAAAATAAATTAGGAAGAATATACTTATATTAGATCTATGTGACAGTGCTTGGATACCCATAGTTACCGCATGCAAGATAAGGTTCGTTGCAAATCATTCGCCAAGTAACGCATGCGGGATCACTCGCATACGGCAAAGCCTTTCAAGAATACCATTTTTCTACTCGCAGACGTCACCGCATGCAAGATGACGACGAACGCCGTCAGGAATTAGGTCCCTGGTCCTCCGCCGAACTTTTCAAATAAATCCAAATGTAATTTAGAGCACTCAAAACTTTGACCTTAAACATCTTGCTTCGAGTCATTCAATAAGTCTTTTGAGCAAACTTATAAAATGTCAAAATAAAGATTTATTTAAATTTACAGCTCATTATCTTTCATTCCGAGATTGAATCCCTATTTGACTGGAGTATAAAGTTTTGGAATTAGTTTTGTCAAATTTGAAGTATTTACTGTATTTGGCCTTTTTCCTCTAGTAGTAAAAGTGATCGTCTAGTTAATTAATTAATAATTTATATACCCACGTTGTGATAATGTTAATTAAGGTAAACCAGAATTCGATGCAAAGTTTGGTGAAAATTGATAAATAAAACATACAAATTCATATTTAAACTCTTTTATATTTGTCATACTTAAATTTGATACAATTAACAAAGCATATTACAATTGGTACTATTTACTGAGATCTCACTTGAGTCCCGTTCAAACGCAGACCATATTCATTTGCTATCAATATATATTTTATTTAGGTTGATGACCAACGGAGTTAACGAACAGCGTCAATTCGCCAGTTGCTTAACTACTGTGTTTATGTTTATATTCTTATTTAGGTTGATGACCAATGAAGTTAACGAACAGCGCCAATTCGCTTGTTGGTTAACTATTGAGTTGATGTTGATTTGATTCTATTGTAGATATATACAGGTTGCACCCTCTTAGGTAAATATTACGATGAGTATAGAGGTGATGAACAACGGAAGTAACAAACAGCGCCAATTCGCCAGTAGTTGATTACCTTACTATGTTGATTTAATATATACTTTGTTTCAAACCTTGTAGAACGGGTTGCTTAGCTAACGAACAGCGTATTCGCCAGTTGGTTAACTTACTTTTAAATTTTACCATCTTGGTTTGTACAATTTATCCAAGATAGCACATCCCTGTATATTTCTAAAATATTGATTTTTATAATTTCTATTGAGTTAACTTAATATAACCCTGTATATTTCTTAATATTGATTTTTATAATTTCTATTAAAATACTCAAAATTTCTTTCGGGGTGTATGACCTGAAGGCCATGTGGTTTATTGATATTTTACAGCAAATGTCAAGCCTGCCCTTAAACGAAACCGGGGTGGTATCTCAAAGAAAGATACGTAAATCTTCTGACTCACCACTGAAAATACAGACATTAGATTATGTACTAATTTCATCTAGCGTCGTGGAAGGCGTCGATTTAGGTACGTCGCGGCGTTGGGCGCCGCCTCGCGTCGAGACGCCTAGCGTCGTGGTGGAAAGGAGAGCATTTAATACGGTACTGTATTGGGACAGATATACGGTAGAATTATGTAGGTGGTGCGGGACGTGATATGAAGGAAATATTTATGGACGGCAAGCGTCGGAAATAAGGCGTGGGACGTTGAGCGTCGAAATTAGTGTACGGTAGGAAATACTTAGATAGTGAGGAATGTGACAGCGTTCCAGACGTAGGGAGCAGGACGGCAGGACATTGGGCGTCGAGACGTTGACACCTTCGGGGATAGGAGGTATTGTAGAATAGACGTCGTTTAGGAAGAGAGTTTAGGAAGAGTACAGACTATATAACTGGGTACAGACAATAAAGTGATTGCTTGAATGTAAAATAATAAAATGTATGCTTGCACATCAAATGATAAAAATTGAATGAATCAGAGCTCCTTTTCGTCAGACTTTTTATACACAGTTTAATTGTTTCTGTGACGTCTCTATCGTTTTGGTTCTCATAGAAAATACGAATGTAGGTGCAAAAGGGGGTGGGTTATTTATTACTTGTTTTGAAATCTTTGTGTATTGAAATATTGTCGAAATCGGTCTAGAAATCGAAACTAGAAATATAAGCGAGTTAAGTGTTTTAATGATAATCACTTCGTAAACAGAAATACGCTTGATGGTGTTTTCTTTGGGCTGGTTCTCAGAGACACGTGGACTAATTTTGGATCTTTACGGACGTGGTTATAGCTATTATTTATTAGGTGTCGTAAATAAGATTTAATTATCTAAGAGATTTTTCGTTAAATGAAGAATTTTGAATTTAAAAGAATGCAATATTGTATTTAATAAATGGAATTAATAAATTATTAAGGTACCTGGGTGCGGTAGGTTACAGTAACATAAGACTTCCACTCACTAATGGGCCACCCTGTATGTTTATAGGAAACTCTGTCCTATTTTAACCTATATAATAATATGTTAAAATATATACCTCTCATTTTTGAACACCCTGTATACAGGATGTTTCACTAAATAATGGGAATTTATTTCAATATCTGGTGAAAGAAATGTAGTTGCTACGTAGTGATCTATTTTTTGATGTGTTATTATTATATCACCTAATTCAAATCATTTTTTTAGGCCTTTTAAAATGGACGAGGACGAGGCATACTCTTACGCTTTTTTGACAGGATCAAGATTTTGGGTTCAACGAGTATTGGTACCGATATTACTATGTCTAGGTCTTCTAGGAAATACCATCACTGTTATGGTACTAACAAGGTAAGAACTATGATAATCATATTTGGTAACTATTTTAAATTATGAAGCTGCAATTATTATTCTATTAATAAAGATGTTGAAATGTTCAATAAATAGGAGTTGAATTTAGAATATGGAAATCATTGGTCTAACCACTCTAACCCCCATAGACATCATGTCTAACCTAATGCCCTACCTTATGCCTTTGCTAAAAATTAATGTAATAGCTATGTTCGCGGAGCCGATCCCGAAAATATTTTGAACGCTAAGGTGAAAATTACACTGCATAATATATTATAACTGGATTTGTATTGTTTAAATGTTTATGTAGGCGTGTATGTATGGTCTAACTTCTAACTTCAGAATACGTTCGGAATCGGATCCGCGAACAAAGCTTATGTTTACTTAAGAGCATGTCAACGAGCCAAGGTCTATTATTAGTAAAAGATTATACGAGGAAACTCAAAACTTGCTATTACCATACACCATACCTGATTATGGTAGGTATGGTAAATTATCTCAGGAATATAAAATCAAATTTGTACTATTTATACTCGTGTAGATACATTTGTCTTTTAGAATTTCAAATATTTCAAATATGTCAAATATTTAGAATTTGGCTCAATTTAAAGAGGTGTTTAGGTGCTTACTGTTTTATTCTGAAATAAAAAGAGCATAAGACATATTTGTATAACCAATATACAGTGATGGACAAATGTGTGGAACCAAGTAAATATCTCTGTAATTGTTAGAGATCGAAATGAAAATAGGAAGGTAGGTATTACCATAGCCTAAAGAATAATTATTCTTTAGGCTATGGTATTACATTAAATTGCCTATTTGATTTGATTTTTTTTACCAATTTTCAACTTTCGGTTTAACCGGAAGTAATATCGATTTTAAATTTTTTAAAGAAACACCCTGTATATTATTTTAATTTCGAATAAAGTATTTTATTATGAATTCAAAAATATCGGGTTCGATATTTTTTATTTCAATGCCCACCGACATTTATCAAAAACATAAAGTAAGAAAAAATCTAATATCTAGTAGTCCATGAAAATCATTGTAGAAGTGTCATTAGATGTCAAAATAAGTAAGTAGTATTTGAATTTGATCTTAAAATGGCCGAATTAAGTAAAAGAGAAAGAATGGAAATATTAACGATGATTGGGTATGGGGACAGGAGAAGGAAGCATCAAGAAGTTTGTGATCTTTGGAACAATATTCATCCGAATCCACAGATATTACGTTCGGTGGTAACAAAAACTGTGCAAAGGTACAACACAAGTGAAACCGTCAGCAATTTACCAAAAAGTGGACGTTTAAAAAGAGCAACAACTAAAATGTTGCTTAAAATATTGCTATATCCTCATTTATCCACAATTGAACTCGCCAATATGTACGCAATTAGCCGGTCGTTCAGTAGGAAGGATATTAAGGCGAGAAAAATATCATCCATACAAAATTCGTCTTGTTCAAGAGCTCACTCAAGACGATTTTGACAGACGTTTAGAATTTTGTGAAACGATTATGGATATTTGCAACCGTGATAATGATTTTGTAAGAAATGTGGTGTTTTCAGCAAGCGCGTAGCTAGGTTGTTTTCTTGGGGGGTAACACTTTTCACATTATTGGTGAATGCGCATCGCGTTATCTTAGAATAAGGTACCAATGCAACGTCTAGAGTTCATATGTATATTTCCAGAAAAAAGAGTGAGTTTTATATTGAAGTTTTTAATTTTTTATATATTTATACTGGGTGTTTCAGAATAAAGTACCGTAATTTTGGGGATTTGTAGATCTTAATCAATTATAAAGAAAAGCTAAATATAATTTTCCTATAAACGCCCCAGTTTTCATTCTACAGGGTGAATTTCATAAATACACAGTTTCTAAATATCTTCCCTTACAGTAAAGACTTTAACTTAAAAATATGTATATGATAGGTAATCGTTATTATTATTTAACACACTATTTCGATAAATTACTAGAACCCATTGGCGTAGAATAAAGGGTTAAAGAAACAATTTTATTCAAAATTTTTTGAACACCCTACTTTTCATAAAGATTAAGATTGATTAATATTTCTCTCGCTATTTGTCACAAAAAAGGGAATTCTCGTTGATCTTTGTAGACTATTCCATTTCCGAGGTGATAGAACTGATTTATTTTATACAGAGTATTTTGAAACATGTATTAAATATGGCTAATTTTAAGTTCAATTTACTCAAATTTGTCAAATGCAACACATTGTATATTATTTTCGCATTAAATTCCTTATAAATTTACCTATCCAACGATACTAACATGTCCCAATACTGCGTAATTGACCGATAGCTGTTTTATTATTGAAAATAGGAAACACAAATTAATATAAAAGTTGTATGACCATGTTTAATAAATATTCTTAAATATACAGGGTGGTCTATAAACGAGGAGCTGACCAAACTTATACATTTTTATATTTGTTTTCACATCGTCAAACAACTTTAATAGACTTCATTTATTTGCTATGTTGTATATAGGTTGTTAAAATTGAGAAAATCGTAACCTCGTGTTTTAACACACCCTATATACAACATTGCAAATGAATGACGTCAATTAAAATTGGTTGACGATGTAAAAACAATCAAATATGTATTACTACGTGCAGGGTGTTTTGCTTTAAAAAAGTATAGATTTGGTCAGCACCTCGTTTATGGACCACCCTGTATATTTAGGAATATTTGGTAAATATGATCTTACAACTTTTATATTAAATATTTCTTCTTATTTCTAATAATAAAACAGCTATCGATCAATTATGCACTGATGGGACACCCTGTATATGTGTTATTGACTAACACTAGCTTGTGTGGGACTGTTTGGAAGCCCTAACAGAGCTGGGTAGTCAAAACAGACTAACCTTAGCCTGGGTACCAGGCCACAGGGGACACAAGGGCAATGAAGAGGCTGATTTACTAGCCCGAGAAGGAGCCTCAAATGCTCTTATTGGCCCAGAACCCTTCTGTGGTGTAACAAAAACAAATATCAGAACATGCACAAAGCAGTGGATGTTTAAAAAATCTCAGGAGTGGTGGAAAAACTCACCAGGACAGAAACAGGCCAAAAAGTTCTTAAAAGGACCATCGTCTAAACTCACCGAGCATCTACTAAGCCTTAATAGGAAAAATACTAGAATACTAGTAGGTCTATTAACAGGGCATTGTAGACTTAACAAACATATGTTCAATATCGGTCTGACAGAAGAGGCCTTGTGCCGATTCTGTCAAGAAGAAGAGGAAACGGCAGAACACGTATTGTGCTACTGCGAAGGTCTAGTAAGACTGAGATTCCTTACACTTGGAGAAGAAAAACCAAGGGCAACTAGCTATACCGGAGAACTACTTCCCAGTCTATGGAGTCTACTACAAAAGACCGAATTAGACAAGGTACTCTTAACAATGATTAAAGGATATCCACAATAGATCTGAAAAGATAGAGGTGGGGGAGGCCACATGGCTCATAGTCCTAATTAAATCTTTAACACATTGGTATTGTTACATGGGCAAATTTATAGGGAATTGTATGCCTAAATAATATACAGTGTGTTGCCTTTAAAAAAATTGAGTAAATTGAACTTAAAATTAGCCATATTTAAGACATGTTTCAAAACACTCTGTATAGAATAAACCAGTTGTATCACCTCTATTCGTTAGCTTAGTATTTTATAGGTCTGTATATTAAATAATTTTAAAATTAATGTAAATCTACCTAAATTATGATAATTTAATTTGGGGTCTGCATCATTCTCTAATTTAAAAAAAAATGTTTGGCAACACTAATATTTTTTAAAAACATTAAATATAAGGTGTTCTATTTAAAAAATAATACATTTTTATTTATCAGGCAAAAATATATCCAAAAATATTTTTAAAATATGTATTTTTCAAATCCATATAACTTTTATTAAAACTTGTTTGCTTGTCAATAACATAAATTGAAATATTGAACAATTACGAACTAATGGGACCTAAAGTTTAATTTTCAATTTGCAGGAATATTATTATTTTAGATGACAATGTTTGAGAAACTCTTTGTTTTATTGTATTTATTTTATCTCTCTATTTTTGTTTAATATAACGTTTAAAAAAATATTGATGTTGATTATGGCTTGGGGGGTAATTACTACCATTACCCCCCTTATCTACGCCCTTGGTTTTCAGACGAGTCTACATTTTGTTTGAACGGTACGGTTAATCGACATAATTGCCGCTACTGGTCCCAAAATAATCCTCATTGGGTACAAGAGGCTCATACACAACATCCCCAGAAATTGAACGTTTGGGCCGGTATTTACAATAACAGAATCGTGGGACCTTTCTTCTTACAAGAAAATTTAAACGGGGAGAGGTATTTAGAACTTTTAGATAGACAAGTGATTCCGGCACTGGAGGTAAATGGACATCTGCCAAATAATATTTGGGTTCAGCAGGACGGGGCACCACCCCATTACGCTCGCATTGTTCGAGATCGTTTAGATAATACATTTCATCATAGATGGATTGGAAGAAGGGGTACTTATGAATGGCCTGCGCGAAGTCCCGACCTTAATCCACTGGACTATTTTCTATGGGGTTATTTAAAGTCCAAGGTTTATATTAACAGACCAAATAATTTGCAAGGATTAGCTGAAAGAATAACACAAGAGATTCAGAGAATTCCACCAGAAGTAATAGCTACTGTCAAGAAGTAAACGGTGCTCAGTTTGAACATTTAATACATTAAGTTTAGTTTCGGTTTACATGGTATTCTTGTTTTATTTCACTGCTTTGTAATTCATTTAGTTTTAATTAATAATTTGTAGTACTTATTGTATATAGGCTACCAGTTCACCATCATTATTGTATAAAGGGTTGCATACCCTTCGGGTTATTAACTGTTTTAAGGTGGTAACATTTTTGGTTTCCTCTGATAACCATTGTTCAAGGGTGGTACCCTTTATTTATTTTATGTTTTATGGAATCAATCAATGTAAGTGATTTATGTCAAATGTCAATCATTCACATTCCATGTCGGGAAGCTTAAGGAGGTTTGTAACTAAATTCCGATTCTGACAACGTGGTATCAACCAGTGGCGGTTCGTGGGGTGGTTCACAGTGACAAAATATAGGTATCAGTACAGATGTATGAAAAAACTTTCAGTGTTTTAGAAAGTTTATAATATACCTTTCTAAAACACTGACAGTTTTCTGCCTATATCTGTATCGGGATCCATATTTTGCTACTGTGAACCCCCAAAATTTTGGTCACGAGCCGCCCCTGGTATCAACATCGAGATGGCGGTCTCACAATTGGAAGTCAAGTTTGTATTGTGATGTTTGTTTATTTTCAAACAACAGTTTATTTATTAATAATTTATTTAAACACTTATTTATTTTAAACAATACTATTTTAATTTATATATACTTCGAATGTCTTTGAATCGCTCACTATTTATATTCACCACTGTCTATCTACTAATTACTATTTATCTTCACTGTCCATATATCAACTGATAACTGATGGCTCTCCTCCACCAATTTATATACAAATTGGTGGTCTAGAATGCTCCCCCACCAAAATTGCCAGTATGTACCAGTAACGTTATAACGTTCTAGAAATAGTATCTCGTTGACCCTGGAATGTTCGCGAAAGTGTCTCCACCATAGTCGTCCCATAGGTTTGGTCTTAAGGGGTTTAATTATGTATAATAATCGGACAAGTTGAGCCTCAAAGGCCAAATAAGACAGAGAAGGACTTGTAGGGTTAGAGCATGACTGAATAATGAAATGGCTCACATTACAGTATGTTTCCGATAAAATCTTTAATAAAATCGGTCATCGAGAAGTGAATATTGTCTTATGTGTTTAGTATTTGTGCGTCAAAATTGTTTGAATTTGTATGTAAATGAAATATAGTGAATATAGCTAGTAAATTAAATTAATATGATAGAGAACACATTCTCAAGTTTATGGTCCAATTAGTTAGAATATCAGCTCCTGATGTTTTAAATTAGTGTAATCAACGGAAAAGAGTGAACATGGACTTTTCAATGGGAAGATGGAAAATTCCAGACGTTGAATATTCCCGTAATATAAGCTAAATTACCTGCTCTGGCTAAATACCTTAAGGGTAACATAAAAAGAAGAAGAGGTTTGTAACTATCCTTCCTCCATGAGGTTTGTCAAGAGACCTGTGCTTCCACGTGTTGAATATTATGTTGAATATATTAATTAAAGTTAAACTTCGTTTTATTTAAGAAGATACCGGCCATCCCTACAAATTATTATTATTAATTTCTTTAATTCGACTACTAGATATCATTAGATTTGTCCTTACTTTAGTTATGTTTTTGTTAAATCTCGGTTGGCATTGAAATAAAAAATATCGAACCCAATATTTTTGAATTTGTAATAAAAATTTTTATATGAAATTAAAATAATATACAGGGTGTTTCATTAAAAAAGTTAAAATCGATATTACTTCCGGTTAAACCGGAAGTTCAAAATTGTTAAACAAAATTAAATTAAATAGGCAATTTAATGTTATACCCACCTTCCAATTTTCATTTCGATATCTCTAACAATTCCAGAGATATTTACTTGGTTCCACACATTTGCCCAGCACTGTAGAACGTTGCCATTTAAATTCACTTCTAAAAAACAATAAAAATCCAATGTGTCCAACACATAACTTTCCTATCTAGTTATTACAGGCTTTTTCGGTTATTTTGTTCAACCTATTGTATCACCTCTGTAAATTTTTAGTGGATAAACTAAATATATACAATATACATATTCCACTTACATCTTACTCGAAACATTTTTTATATATATTTATTGCCAACAAAAATACTGAAAAATTTTAATTTTACACTTTTCTTTAAATTTTTTTCATTACGGTCCATTTTAGAGAAATCATATTAAAACAAAAATTATAGAGAATAATATTAGAAGCAACTTTTATTTGAAGAAATTTCTTCTCAAAACGTAAATAATAGTTATATTCCATAAAATATAAAAATTACCCCCCAGATGTTCCGACTCTGCCAAAAATCTACTCTGGTCACCGCATGCCAGAATAAAGGTTTAGTATAAAATTTGGTGTTTGGCTCTATATCCGTTTTTGAGTTTCCTTTAAAATTCGAAATTTACACATTTTCTCAAATATCTTAATGTAAACGCAGTGGTGTATCAATACTTGCTTGGTTCCGTCCTTTTTTACTTATTAAAACAAACTTATTTTTCTAGAAGGAGAATGCGTAGCTCTACAAATACATACCTATCTGCTCTGGCTTGTGCTGACATAATTCACTTATTGTTCGGGTTTTTGCTGTCATTCGAACACTACCCGAATATACACGACAAAAAATACGAACTTTACTGGAGATTCTACGGCTTGACTCATTGGTTATGCGACGCTGCAAGTAAGTACTTAATTATACTTTCAAATAAAATATAATTCCTAAACCTAAATTCAGAACTCGCGTTCACCAAATAAAACGTTTATGTAGGGCACGATCAAGAAGGGTTCTATATGGGAACCTTGTAGAACATCAGAAGTATTGTGTTCTAATTTGTTGAAAAGGAAACTTTTATATTTCTAATTATTAATAAACTGTGTAACTACTCTGGCCATATGGTTGCACAAAGGTGGTAAAACCCATGAGATTCCTGGAAACAGGGACCTCTCATACAGACTGAACTCGTCAGGTATTGGAATCTTTGGATCTAAGTCGAAAACAGCGACTTCGCTTCGGCTAGAGTGTAGGAGAATATGCAATATTGTGCAAGAAAAATAATAAATCAGCAAGTATCATGCAAAACTATTGCTGTCCATTCAGAAAGCCAAGAAACTCTACAGACAATTATCTCACTAAAAATCAAATCACGACTGGTAAAAGACTACCTAGAAGACCTAACAGAGCTAAATAGTCAACAGAAAGTGACCTTAGTCTGGGTATCAAGACAATGAAAAGGCCGACGAACTAGCCCAAAAAGGCTCTAAGGCCATGACAACCCTTCTGTGAAATTATTAAGGCATCCATCGAACAATGGCTGTAAAGGAAGTCTCAGGAATTGTGGAACAGATATTCAGGATTAAGACATGCCAAAAAGTGAATTAAGGAACCGTTGACCAAGTTCACGATATACCTACTGGATCAAAAACGAATCGTTAGAATAACAATAGGTCTTCTTACTGGACACTGTCGCCTAAGAAGGTACATGAATGTCATTAATCCAACAGAAGAAGCAACATTGTGCAGGTCTTGTGAAGAGAAAGAAGAGGAAACATTATTTCACGGCCTGTGCCAGTGTACAGACTTGGCTAGATTATGGTTTCAAGACTAGATGAAAAAGAGCCAGAAGTATATAACTATGTACGAAAAGATACTAAGTCTAAGCTACTAACTCGAAGCTACGAAGCTACTAAGTCTAATGAAAAAAGACTATATAGACGACATATTATAAATAACGGAGTCCCACAATAGACCTAAAAAAGTTCGCGGTGGGCAAGGACAAATAATGTCTAACTCCTTTCAAATCAAATCAAAATCGAATCTAATTTAACCTACACTAATCTAATCTAAATATATTTTTCTTCCAGGCGCAACGTCAGCTTGGTTAGCAGTTTCGTTCACCATAGAACGCTACATAGCAGTGTGCCATCCTATGAAAGGCAAACTCTTTTGTACAGAACGTCGGGCCAAAAGAGTTATAGTAATCGTCTACATTTTCTGCATTTTAACAACAGCCTCCACGACATTTGAATACCAACTGAGTTTCACGGATACCTGCGTACAAGAATGTTCAATTGATGCTCCTCGAAACAATACTACAACAGCAGAGTCTGAAGTAAAAACTAGCATCAGTAGGATAGAACCTACTAATCCGACATTCGAATACTCAGACCTTAAGGGATACGATACATACGTCCGAAAACAATTAAAGCATATATTATCTAACTGTACTAGTCATCCACATATCATTTTAGTACCTGTTTATCCTTACCATTTGAACACGACTAAGGACGTGGAAAAAACCACTCTAACCATGGAAGAAGAATTAGAGAAAGTTTTAAATACATTTGATCCGAATAGTACAATTATTAGAACATTAGTAGATATTAATAATGAAAGTATAATTGAAGATAATCCTAGATTAACTACAAATAAAGTTATCAGATCAGCTGATATACAACCAGACGACAATATCGATTCCAGCGCAAATGATACTGTTACAGATATTTCATACCCAGGCATCAATTCTACTTATTGTTGTGTGCCTTATAAACAGATTAATGTAGAGAATACAGAATTGGGAAAAAGCAAAACCTATACGGACTTCATATACTGGTATAGTGCGGTATTTTTTGCTATACTTCCATTGTTGTTGATAGGTACGTTCAATTGTTTTTTGGTTCGAGCCGTTTATTTGTCGCAGAAGACCAGAAGGGTGATGACAAATTCCCAGGTTAGTTTGAAGGTCATTTGGGGATAATTTTTGTTGTGAAAACTTCTTATAGATATAAAGTGTCACTGTTAAAAACCAAATCATATATCTCCTTTATTATTTAGTTTACGCAAATTTAGAGTTCATGGACAGGTTTTGCTTCGAAAATAATTTAAAAAATGACGTTGACGATTGGTTTCTGAGTATAACTGTCAAATTTCGAAAAATGTCAAATGAAAATAGTCGTTTCTCTTCGGTTTTCTACTCACCTACCAAGGACCAAGCAGTCGGCTTATGAATAAATGGGCTTAGGTGAAATTTCCTTAATTTTTGATATATTATGTTGTAGTTCTCGATTTCCTGAATAATAATAGCGATGGGAACAACTTAATCTTATGACTGTTTTTGATATACAGAGCGATGCAGTCTTAACAAACTGCTATAATTACAGATATTTTTCGACAATAATGCTTTACTGATATTATACAATATTTTCAGTACATCATATGATGTAAATCTAATTTTAATTTTATCATGAAAATACTCTCCAATTTAATATCGCACTCAAATAGCCTTGGCTAAAATAAATAAAATTAGGGACTATTACATTCTGAATAGGGTCAAAAAGTTGATAGACCCTATATTGTGTTTTTATTAAAATTTTAGTTATTAGATATTTATTAATAATAGACCTTAAACTATTTAAAAATATGTATATTTTATAAACCATATACAGTATGAGTAAAACCAGGAAAAAATGTTTCTTCCATGTCTCGCTTTATAAGGTTTGTTCCAACACAATAGCAAATCGGTTTACGTACTGTCAGGATTCTGCGCAGTCTAGATTTGGTGTTCCAACAAACTTCGGACTCAAAACTGTACAAAAACCTAGTGTTCCAACAAACTCAAACCTAATCACAAACCAGTTTCTGTACTGTCAAATCAGTTCCTGGGTCTGAATATGAACGAATTGTCAAGACATGCGCGAAACGAAAGTGAGCTCGTAAATAAACCACGACCAACTCTGGAAAATTGAAAATTTATTGATTATATTTGTTTTGATAGCATCGATTGTAGTCTTGATCCAAAGATTATATTACTATTATCGATTGTAATTTAGTTTTTCTTCATTATCATTATTTAGTCTTCTATTATTGTATACGTGTATCTGTTGACTTATTAATAATGAGTTTTGGAGTGAAGAAAGTGAAAAGTACTATTATTCTGACTTAAATATAGTACACAACTAAAATAAATAAAGTTTATTGTACTACCCAGGCAGCAAACGTACGTCATAATGACGTACCTTATAGGTCATATCAGACGTCATATTAACCCCGAAGTTGCCGTCATTCGGACGTCTAAATGACGGTCAAATGTCAGCGTCATTATGACGTCAGTATATGACGTCATTATGACGTTAGATATAGCTTGTATATGACCTTCTAGGTCACATACCAGACGTACATATGACGTCACTTAAACGTTATAAATATCGTCATTAAGACGTACTTTTTCGGTTAATTTTGGGATTTGCAGTAAAAAATGCAACACTGATTTTAATTTAATAGCAAAATACCACAACAGTTGCAGCCAATGCCGCGATATTCGTTTTTTCTTATGGAAATAGAATCACAATCACTATAAAAATAGGAAAATTTTAAGGCAGTGTACTGGATGACCATCTACTAAAATTAACTAGATTAGAAAAACTTAATGTGGTTGTATTTTTTAATGCAAGGGATATTAATAAAAAAACTCGTAATCATGGAAAGAATTTCTATTTATTACAATGCAAAACAACTTAGTTATTAAGAATAAAAATCGGTTTTTCAGTGCCGAAAACTAATTGGTTAACCATCCTGAAAACCTTAAATATATTTTAAAAGTACACTTTAGTTACAATATAAAAAAAACTATTTAAAAACTTAGTTGTGCAGATCATTCTGAAAAAATGTAAGTCAGAAAAGTTGCTTAAAGTTTTTCTTTTACTAAAAATAGCAGTAAATATTTTATATGGGAATACTGTTGCAATTACAGCATTTAAAAAAATTCAATTAACATGTATAAGTACTTACTAAATTATGGAACCACTACATGGGAAGTATCATTATGACTATAGTTCGTTATTTAAAAAAGCTCTTTCGAATTTTTGTTATAATTATTTATTGATTGTTGTTTTTTTAATGTGTGGTTTATTTGGTATTTATTCATTAATGTGATAGTTATTGTATTTTTGCATATATTTTCTTATATTAACTTAGGCTGTATAGATATTATGCAACAATGGAAACGATGCTAAGGTGTTATCTTTAAGGGGAAAAACGATACACTTTGTTAGAATGTCGGTTATATTTATTTCTATCAGAACAGATAAATTGTCAACAACAAAAATTTGCAAATTACTTGAATCAAAAGGATAAGTAAATAAGGATTTGTAAGATAGAAACTGTTTACAAATAAATATGATATTAGTTTCAGAGTATACCAAAATATTATGTATTTGCAAGACTTTTTTTTCTTCTGAAAGACAATAAGAATTGTTTCGTGAATAGTAATAAGTACAAAACTTCACATT
Source organism: Psylliodes chrysocephalus (assembly GCA_927349885.1). NCBI lineage: Eukaryota > Metazoa > Arthropoda > Insecta > Coleoptera > Chrysomelidae > Psylliodes > Psylliodes chrysocephalus. The sequence continues at coordinate 26,947,782 of OV651818.1, forward strand.
TTGAAAGAAAATTTTGTTGTACTGTTTAGAGCCTGTACGCGAGAGCAATGGGCCTCGACTGTGCCTCCAATTTGAATTCAATTGAACATCCTTTGGTTCTGCGTTTTTATTAATTTGATTTAATTCAATTAACCGACGATAAAGTTGCTTTAATGGTTTATTAGCAGATCGTATTAATCTTTTTAATGCCCGCAAATGATTTTCAAAAGGGAAGGCTGAAATATTATCTAAAACCCCATAGAGTCGTACATCATCAACTATATGAATCAACGAATGTACATTATGAACAAGGAAATCTAAACCATAGAGATGCTTAGAATGTTTAACAAAAATACATAAAAATTTCTCTGCTAAATCACAACCTAGCATATTTAAATGTCTCTTAGACAATAAAATAGACATTGCAGATTGTAATAATAGAAAATGTTCATACACAGCTATATCCATAAATTCTTTTAATACAATGGGACCTAGGTAAAGCAAAAACGTTCTAAACTGAGTTGCTTTCCAATACGATATTTCTGTTATTTTAGAAGGCTTCCTGTTAAACTCATCGGGAAGAGCAGTACATAAATTAGTTAAATAATCAGAAAGAAGAGTAATATCCCTTGCTTTTAAACGGACATTATAAAATTTACCTTGTATCCAAGAATTAATCATTTTTTTTACCACACCTAAACAAACGCAATGCATGTAATCAATTACAAATATGTTAATAAAATCAATTGGTAAAGAGACTAATGGTGAAACAGAATTATGATGGTCACCATCTCTTTGTTGCAAAAATGATTCACTTGTACGTTTTTGGGAAGTCATACTATCAAAAATCATATGCCTGTTAACATACTGCCCAACAACTGTACACCTATCACAGGAAGAATAACCATTGTGTCCTTTAATACACTTAAGATATGCCTTTACTGGAACGTCACAAATGAAACTATGAATTTTTACAGAATACATTTTGCCATTACAATGTAAACCATTCTTTACAAGAAATGAAACCTCTTGAACAAAATCGTTTAAAAAAATATTTATCGGTTTTGGCTTGTCTTTACCACAAAAAACACCTCTGACAAAACATTTTTGTTTAATACCTACATTTTTAATAAGTCCTAGTATTGGCCAAAAAGTAATTGGTGAATTGTTGTTGGAAAACACAGGTATTCCATCTATATTGAATGAAATACTAATAATGGGAGCTGAATTTCCAAAAGGTATTTTTACTATAATTCGTTTTAATATTTTAATTAACCCAAAATGAATATATTCGCCATTATCTAACTGTTTATGATCAACTGTTGAAACGGGAGTATGTAATAGAGTACGGGCATCTAAAGGCAGTGTTGAATCAAGTGGAAATAAAATATGTAATAATTCTGAAATACCTGATAGTGTTATGTTGTTCCGAAGGGCCCATTCTCTTAAAGAAGATTGCAAATTATTAGTTTCACTACTACTTCTACTACTACTAGAAGCAGTAGTCTCACTACTACTACTTCTACTACTACTAGAAGCATCCATTCCAGGTGAATAAGTTACACAATTAGAATTCATTTCAATTTCAGTATTATTTTTTGTTCTAAAGACATTAGAATTTGAAAATAAAGATTGATTTGAACTATGACTACTATCATTTAATAAACTAGTACATGTTTCATTATCTTCAAATTGAGTTACAGATACATCTGAATTATTTTCAGATATGCTTTTTAACATTTCCACTGTACTTTTAACTTCATTAGCAACCCTTCTGTACATTTGACGATCTCCTACAACTTCTTTATAATATACTTTTCGACTAGTCGACATTTTATAAAATAAAAATATGTAACTTAATTAGGTATTATAAAAAAAATAACCTTGATTAATTATTACGATTTCGTACTTCTTTTAATTCTTGTTTTCTTAATCTCTCAGGAGCATGCTTCAACCAAATTTTTATAATGTTTTCAATCTCCCTTGTAGAAGTATTACAAGATATTTTAACAGCATCTAAAACATACAAAATATTTTAGTATATAATATGGAAGCTTGACTGTACAAATGTAGTTCACCATGTTATTTTACTACTTTTACAGTGCCTAAAGCTACAACTGGCAATTGTAATTTACACAAAATACAATCTTGTTAATTGATAATATGTGTATACCTACACATTATTTATTTTGTAAGTATAGTTTTACTTTTATTATAGCAGAACCCTTTGCAAGTTCTATAATTTTTTTTAAGATTTTATAAATAGGCTTTATTGCATCTATATGTCAAATAAAAATGAAATTAGTTTCTAAAATATCATGAAAATAGCAAATAATAAAAGGTAAACTGTAATACTTATTAACATCTTAAACTGAATCGATTATATTCAGCTTAAGATGTTTATAAGAATAAGTACATATAAATATACTTACTAATAATTTCTGAATTGATTTTTAATTCCGAAAAAGGTTTCTTTGAGTGTCTTCCATAAAAATTGTATTTCGTTGCTACTGAGTCATGCAGTACTTCTCTCAAGATTCTGTTTGTTTTTGAAGCACAATCTTTACCTCCAAGAGAAGACCAATATAACACCTAAAAAAAATATGTTTGCATACCTATATATTCACTCACACTACACCTTTTATTTGGTCGAACCAAATTACTTTTCTCCACATCTACTTCAAGGACCATTTTTTACAATCTTCTGAAGGAGATAAAAATTGGTCCTTATCTTCATAGGATGGTACAAATATTACAGAAAGACATGTCAAAGACTATCTTTATTTTCTTCTGAAGATAGTAACATGTGTCAAGAACTAACCCAGCTAGCACATAACATTCCCAAGCCTTTTGGCGATGTTGTTTTAAGGCAACGTAATAACATAACAACATAAATGTAACGTTCATGAGAGGTTTTTGAGAGAAATAAAACCTCGCAAAACTTCTATTTGTTACCTATTATGTTAGCAAAAGGTAATTATGTAATTTGCTATAAAAATGTATCCAAGAGAAGTTTAGTAAACAGCGCATTGTGAACGTAGCTTTCATTTATGACAAATTAAATAACCTAAAAAAATATTGTCAATTATTGTAATTTTTCTTGTCTTTTCTTGAGAATTTATAAATAAATAATGCGTTTGAATATATTTGGTAAATGGTACGTTTTCTCAATTAAAAGTACAGTTAAGTCTATCCGTGGACACACTGTTTAATTCTGTATAACTAACTCACATTATAAAATCTATAAAGAACAACTTTCAGGGAAAAGTACTGTAAAAGTGCTAGTGTGTCGTTTTTCAAACTTCACTTCTGAACATCTGAGATGTTCTATAAATGTCTTGCTAAAGCAGACATTCGGTAGTTACAGGGATGTAAGGGTTACGTTAAAAGTATGTTGCATGCAAGTTTAAATATCCCGGAATTTCAGCTTATTAACATAGATGGGGTTTTTTATGCACTAGCTGGGAATTCAGTAGTAAATGTAGTGTAATGACACTATTAAGTATAATAATACATCCAAAATATAATTAATTAATAAAATGTACTTACAACAGCTTTAGCTCCTTCAACATTTTCTTGATTTGAAAGATATGCTTCAAATTTATCTAGATCATGACTACTTCTAATGGGAAATTCTATATTTAAATCTTCAGGTAAAGACTGTGGGTTTCTGTCAGTATTTTTCTTTTCCAAAATAATTAGAATTTTATTTTGTTGCTTAATCTCCAGCAAATTCGTTAAAAGTATTTCAAACACTAAAACAATGAAAAACCACATAATCTAAATACAACATTAAAATGTATTTTTTTTTTTAGAAATTGACCCGAAAACCCTTTAATTTGAAAAAAGTAAGTTTTGCTAAGTATTGGATGAATAATTAAAATTATTACTTGATTTTCCTTGACCTTCTACACAGTTATTCAAATCTTTAGACGTGGAGGGCTGTGAAATTCGCCGAGGAGTAGCTTCTTGCAATAGGAAATCTCGGGTAGTGCCACTTGTTATTTTAACAGAACCTTTTGATGTTGTAGACTGTGAAAAACTTTGAGGTGAAACTTCATACGCACTACGTACATCACTACTACGTGATTTCTCTCCACAGGATGGTGTGTACTCTAAAGTTTCTGTGAAATTAATATGCATTTTAATTAATAACCTCAAACACTAAAATAGTATGAATATAATTTTATAATAATAATAATTTTATACACAAACAGGAATGTTAAATCTGCATCACTTTTTATTAGGTGAGAAATATTTTATGGTAGAAAAGTCAACTTAAGTTTGTCTAGTTTCTCTTAATACTAAACACAATTTCTTCATTCTCAATAAAAATAATGATTGTAAGTTATTTTCTGTAAGTTTCTTTTTAAAATTAGCATAATAATGAGGTATAGTTTCAACCTTTCCATATCTTACCTTCAAATATATTCTTTCCCTTTATATGTGGTGGCCTTGGAAGGAAATTCCGATTTGGCTCTTCTTCTTCTTCATCATCATAGTTCGAAGATTTAGACACTTTTCTTTTAACGTTTGTGTCTTCCTCCTCCTCAAAACGAAGAGGTCGGGACACCTTTCTCTTTCCTGAGGAATATTTTGAAAACTCCTCTTCTAAATCTGATTGTAAATCGGAAGTTACTTCTGCAACTTTTAGTTTCTTATGGGCTTTTTCATAATCATCTGCAAGAAAACCCATATTATGAGGCATATGGCTAAAATTAAAAGTACCTATAATAAATTGTCGAAAATTAAATTATTTCTTTGATAAAAATTCACCACTGTGTTATCGAAGAAATTCAGCAATACAAGTTTATTTAGGGTTCTTTCCATATTTTTTAATTCAATTCTCACTCACCATTAAATATAATTTTTAGAAATCAATAATCTCAAACTACCTAGTACGTACCTGTAGTGTAATAACATTTTGATATAGACAATAATTTCCATTTATCAGAAATTTCTTCTCCTTGTTTTACCGCTTTAATATAAGCTTTATTGTCTTTGTAAGGCGGCCAAAATACTTCCTTTTTAAGTGGGGTAAACCAGTTAGACTTGCGTATCGGCGACAACACTAATCATTTGTAATTGCTGTGATGGGAGGTGTTTGTGTGAATTCGTCTTGTTTGTTTTCATTTACACCGTGATTAGCAGTAGTATTTTATAAACCTTAGATACAAATTTAACTTACATGAACAAATAATAATAATGCCGTGACAACAAGAAGACGAAGCAACGACTTCACGTAGGGTGGCGGCTTCGCCGCCACTAGAAAATTTTAAACCATATCTGGCTACGCCGACCGGCATAAACACCAACGGCCTGGACACAGCTCACCTACTCTGTCAAAAAGAGACGGATATACAAATAAAACGCTTACGACATGCGCACTACAAATGATTAGTGTTGTCCCCGATACGCGAGTCCAGTTAGAGTTTACTATTGCAAGCCCGCCTCCAGATTGTTCATTAAACTCGACTACAGAAAACATTCTAACTAAACACTGTAACCACTGGCACAACCGAATTCAAAAAAACTTATTTTTATAATAAAATTACTAAGAATAATCATATAATTAGAGACGCCACGCCACGCGGCATCCATAACAACTTGAAAAACACCAACTAACGCTTAAGCTTAAAAAACGGCACGGCTCACGGCATCACCTGTCACCTGCTGTTGTTCGTTGTTCACAGAAGAAGGAAGACGGCGGACATGCCAAGTCGCTTAAACTTTAACCAATCCGATGCGAGCGTGTCGATTTCTAACGACTGCGTGTTACTTTCGCGGGAATTATAAAATAACGAAAACAATTAGCAATTTGTATAATATGCAAATTATAAAATTTTACAAATTATATAGGAATTACTTATACCATTCTTATACTATTCTATAGTCTGAGAGCATGTCACGGGATATATAAACGTGATTAGACAATATATAATTATCCACCAAGTTGTTGATTATTTTATATTTTTAAAGTGACTGAAGTACCTAGGTAATTTTGACTCTATCAAAACCACTGTATTAATTTTCTGAAATATCTGCTGTAAAGTTGGAATTTTATGAGACATAATAATTATCTAGATTTTTTTAAGTTCTATTTATTGGTTACATTAATGACCAAAAAAATAGGTCATAGTGACGTCATGTGAAGAACGACATAATAACGTCCACTTAATGACGTCCGTAAGACGTTATTTTTGCGTCGAAGACGTCCATCGTCAGAAAATCACCAATTAAGTACGTCATTATGACGTACGCTTGCTACCTGGGTAACCAATCGAATAATCTAAATGTATAAATCTTTTAATAAGTTTTATAATTTTTTTATTTCCCAAATTCAAAATTTAACATTTGTTAAATTTGCTTTGACTTTGACGTTATCAACAGAGAGTGTGTCTGACAACACAAAAATGTGTTCCAACACATCCAAGTTCCGAATCGCGTCCTAATCCTCGACAGGTCGTCGACTATCAGTCGTCGACAATAAGTTGTGGACTGGTTTATGTACGGTCCCAAGTTTGTTGTTGGAACAAACCTATATTTAAAAATTTCGTAGATTATATTGCGTAATTTTTTACATTTACTTAAATAAAGTTTATGAACTTATTACCATGAGATGACATTCTTTAAGGTACTTAATATTTTGTTGTAGCCGCAAGAGGATTAAGATCGATTTCTGAGTTATTCATTTCCATACTGCTGAATTTCCCATTAAATTATCTTTCAAATAAGGTAAAAAAATCATAGATTACGCCATCAGTCAAATAATGTGATGTAATATAAAAATAAACATTGTCGTTTTTTAGGATTTTTCGAAATAATCAATTTATTCTATATTTTTGCTTTATACTGTATAATTTAAAGTAGGTATTGTAGATAAATACTGAATATTTTTTTGTCCAGCGTATAAAAGAACCTCTGGAAATGAGTAGTAGGGAAATTAGTTTTATTGTACACATCTGTCATTACCAAGTTTTATATCCCATATCTCAAAAACTAATCATACCCAGACAACACACCAAATCCCAGGGATATCCACAGAATATCTTTTTTGGATATCCAATATATTCACAGGATATCATAAATATCCCGTGGATCTAATATGGATATCCAAATGTCCGTCTATATCCAGGATATAGAAGATACCCTATGGCTATCCAGGAAAATATCTAATGGTTATCTCTCAGACAATACAGGAAATCCCAGAGATATCCACAGAATATATTTTGTGGATATCCAATATATCCACAGGATATCATAGATATCCACTGGATCTAATATGGATATCCAAATGTCCGTCTATATACAGGATATATAGTAACCAATGGATATATCCTATAGATATTTAACATATCCAGTGTACATCCATTATTTGATATATTAAGATATCGAAAATTATATGTCTATAGGGTGTCATATTTAATGCTTCATTAATTTTTTCTTTTGAAGTATTAAGTATTGTTCCACTTATCTTTAAAAAAAAACATTTTAGGAAATATCAATAATAACAAAACTTAGAGAGCGGAAAGATTGAATGTTTTTGTAAACCTTGAAAAAGTATTTATTTTAAAATTTTTTAATAAATATCTAGTAGTATTTAAGTTTGAAGATTTCCCACGGTCCTCTGAACGAATTTGGACAACTTTATTTCTTTTCGAGTTTTCTTAACCCAAATATTTTTCGGCCCATTCGAATTTCTAAAATCTGAAAATACTAGTTAAGATGTAGGACTCATCTTCAGAAGTATTCTTTTTGTCAATCGTAGGTCAAAATTGACATATTTAATGGTTGGATCAACAGAAAAAAAACGTCAACGTAATTTTTTATTATTTTCGAATACAGAACTGTTTATAAACTCTAAATTTGCGCAAATTAAATAAAAAAAAAAATCAATATAATGCGGACTTCAAGTAAGAAACTTTTTTGAGAATTAGTGACATAATTTCGATGAGAAGCAAATTTTTAAATGACATCCCTGTATTAGACCCTCATCTGACTGCAAAAAGTGGCACGTCGTGTTATTTGCTTGCTATTTGTAGTTGGGTACAAGGGAGGGGGTAAGCAACATGTACTATGTCCTGGTGGTGGCAGCTGTCGTGTAACCTGTCAAATTGAAAATAATCTTTCTTATCGATAGTTAATTTTTTCGTTTTTTGCTGACAATGACATAAATTGCTTCTAAACGTCTATAACAATAAAAAAATCCCTTTGCAAGCATTTTTGTGACGTCAGGTTCTGCTACTTTCAGTATAAGTGTAGGAATTTCCCTACATTGATAGCAGCAAAACCGGATGACAGAAAATGCTTGAAAAGGGATTTTTATTGTTAAAGCAAATTATTTCATTTCCATTAAAAACGAAATAATCCACCGAAAAGAGACATTATTTTGAATTGAGCAGATTACCCGATAGCTCTCACCACCTGGACATAGTACATTTTGTTCATCCCCCTTCCCTGAACCCAACCAAAAATAGCAAGCAAAAAATACGACATGCTACTTTGTGCAGTCAGATAAGGGACTATAACATATACATCCTAGTAAGGAATATAAAAGGGCTTTATTAACTTGATACAATGGTGTGAAAAGACAAGAAATAATTAAAATTCAAAATAAGTTAAAAATAAATTAAAATTAATTTGAAAATATATTAAAAATAAATTAAAACTATCTCAAAAAGTTATTTATATCAATTATTATTTTTTGGCAACAAAAATATATATCTATTAATTTTTGCTGTGTCGTTGGCGAAATAGTAATAAATAGAAATAAATGGAAATAAATAGAAATAAATAAATAGAAATAAAAAGAAATAAATAGAAATAAATAGAAATAAATAGAAATAAATAGAAATAAATAGAAATAAATAGAAATAAATAGAAATAAATAGAAATAAATAGAAATAAATAGAAATAAATAGAAATAAATAGAAATAAATAGAAATAAATAGAAATAAATAGAAATAAATAGAAATAAATAGAAATAAATAGAAATAAATAGAAATAAATAGAAATAAATAGAAATAAATAGAAATAAATAGAAATAAATAGAAATAAATAGAAATAAATAGAAATAAATAGAAATAAATAGAAATAAATAGAAATAAATAGAAATAAATAGAAATAAATAGAAATAAATAGAAATAAATAGAAATAAATAGAAATAAATAGAAATAAATAGAAATAAATAGAAATAAATAGAAATAAATAGAAATAAATAGAAATAAATAGAAATAAATAGAAATAAATAGAAATAAATAGAAATAAATAGAAATAAATAGAAATAAATAGAAATAAATAGAAATAAATAGAAATAAATAGAAATAAATAGAAATAAATAGAAATAAATAGAAATAAATAGAAATAAATAGAAATAAATAGAAATAAATAGAAATAAATAGAAATAAATAGAAATAAATAGAAATAAATAGAAATAAATAGAAATAAATAGAAATAAATAGAAATAAATAGAAATAAATAGAAATAAATAGAAATAAATAGAAATAAATAGAAATAAATAGAAATAAATAGAAATAAATAGAAATAAATAGAAATAAATAGAAATAAATAGAAATAAATAGAAATAAATAGAAATAAATAGAAATAAATAGAAATAAATAGAAATAAATAGAAATAAATAGAAATAAATAGAAATAAATAGAAATAAATAGAAATAAATAGAAATAAATAGAAATAAATAGAAATAAATAGAAATAAATAGAAATAAATAGAAATAAATAGAAATAAATAGAAATAAATAGAAATAAATAGAAATAAATAGAAATAAATAGAAATAAATAGAAATAAATAGAAATAAATAGAAATAAATAGAAATAAATAGAAATAAATAGAAATAAATAGAAATAAATAGAAATAAATAGAAATAAATAGAAATAAATAGAAAAAAATAGAAATAAATAGAAATAAATAGAAATAAATAGAAATAAATAGAAATAAATAGAAATATAGAAATAAATAGAAATAAATAGAAATAAATAGAAATAAATAGAAATAAATAGAAATAAATAGAAATAAATAGAAATAAATAGAAATAAATAGAAATAAATAGAAATAAATAGAAATAAATAGAAATAAATAGAAATAAATAGAAATAAATAGAAATAAATAGAAATAAATAGAAATAAATAGAAATAAATAGAAATAAATAGAAATAAATAGAAATAAATAGAAATAAATAGAAATAAATAGAAATAAATAGAAATAAATAGAAATAAATAGAAATAAATAGAAATAAATAGAAATAAATAAAAATAAATAGAAATAAATAGAAATAAATAGAAATAAATAGAAATAAATAGAAATAAATAGAAATAAATAGAAATAAATAGAAATAAATAGAAATAAATAAAAATAAATAAAAAAAATATATAAAAAATATAATCTATATAGATACCCAAAAAAGATCATTCCAAATATGAAGATCATTCTATTAGCAATATCTTCTAATAAAAAAGAATTTAAAAAATTGCTTGAAACAGGTAGATTTTTATTCCAAACGTGACACCTTCGTCTCCTTCACACTGAATTCTCTATAAAAATACATTTTACATGCTTTATATTGTCTCTATTTAAATTGTATTGGTGACATAGGGGAAGGAATAGGATAGAAAAGTATCCAAATGGAATAAAAATTTGGCTGATACAAGCATTAGGAGAAATGTCCGTTGGGAAGTTTTTAAATATATTTAATTTCTCATTTTAATTAGGCATTCCAACGACCTGTCCAAATGGCTACCAGTGGGTACTGGTTTAGATATGGCAACCCTGTTGTCATCTTGTCATTAACGGGGTCAATGATACATATATGTTATATACATTGCTCAAAGCTGGTCGTTTGCGAGCAGTCATATTGCCTGGCAAATATTTATTAATTTAAATCAGTTTAGCAAAAATGTGTTTTAAAACCAATTTTCAGACTTTAGATATTTAAAAAATAATAATTGCTTATATTTTTACTTCAACGCATAAGCTTATGTTTATTTTAAAAAATAGGGATGATCAATCTATGTAACTATCTATTTCACTCACCTTGTCTAATCACCAGGCCTACAGAGTTGCCATAACTTTGCCACATCATAACCTGTCAAAACCCACTGGTAGTCAATCAGTTTGGAATGCCTAATTGATACATTTCTGACACGTTTTTAGTATAAAGGGTGAAGATTTTATTTGCGGTTTTTCATATCGTTTTTCTGTTGATTTTTTATATTTTTTAGGACAGAGTTTCTTGGACAAATGAAAAAAGGATAACAATAATGTTAATAGGCATAGTATTTGCATTTTTAATATGCTCAATACCAACAGCAATACACCTGATTTATTATCATTTTAATGAACCAAAAAATAAGGTAGAAATTAATATAAGACTGAGTAAGTACATTTGATTATTGTTGTTGTTAATTGTCTATTCAATATTTAACACCCAGACGAATTAGAATTTCTCCTAATAATTTTCAAACCTGAAATAGAAGAAACAGATAGAATTAAAACAATATATTTATATCGAATGATTAAATAAATGTAAACATGGACATCATTTTGGTCAATGCTTAACTGATTTGTATCACAATTAAAAAAAAATTGGTTGGGATACTTCTAAATACATTACTTCAGCACCAGGACCTAAGTGTATCATTTTTTTTTCTTTTTTTTTTGTGTGATATTGTTACTAATCATTTTTGAATAACCTACAATTTTAATCTAAAAAATCTTATGAACTAAAGTCCCTATTAGGCTGTCTTAATAATTATTTTTATAGAAAGGCATCACAAGTTGGCATGACGTTTTATTAAACTTTTCAATGTTCACTACACTAGCTCAAATGCCTTCCTTTTGAGGCTTCTCTTGAGTGTAGAGTCCAGTAATTGCAGCGCTTCTTCGTTGACATTAGAGTGGAGTTGACTATCATATTTCGCAGGAAACCTTTTTATTTCTTCTTCGCCTGTTGGCATCATCAGGTCTCTATGAAGATAATCGTTTCGATAGTACCAAGTTGTATCAACGATGCATCTTAGGACTTTATTTTGGAAAACTTTTATCGTGTTGATAATACTCTTGCTGACACATCCCCATAGCGGTGTGTCATAATTCCAGACTAGTTTTAGGATTTGTTTATAAATCATCAGTTTGTTATACACTGACAACTTGGATTTTCTTCGTAGGAGCTATATAATTTTTTGGATTTAAGTTCAAGTTCTTTTCGCTTTTTTATGTGCTTTTTCCATTTAAGTCGTACATCTAGGTTCATCCCTAGGTATTTAGCTAAATTATGATACGGAGTAACATTATTGTTTATCCTTATTTGTTTTGGTTCATTTTGTAGGGGCATAAAATCAACATACACCAATTTAGTTTGATTTATTTTGATTTTTCACTTTTTTGTACATCTATTGATTCTGTTGCAGGTTTCCTGGATTTTTTCTGAAGTATCTGAATTGATTCAGCGAACTTCCAATATTGCAGTGTCATCTACAAACGTTGCTATTGTTGTTGAGGGATATCGTTGGTGTATAATAAGTAAAGGGCTGGTCCTAGTACACTGCCCAATGGGACACCTGCTTTCATTTCTTTCATTTCGGAATATGCCTCCTCTTGTTTTACTCTAAACGTTCTTCCTGTTAGATATGATTGAAGAATGTCGACACATTGTCTATGGAGCATTTTTTCAAGTTTCTGTATCAGACCAGTGTACCAAACTTTGTTCAATGCTTGGACTAAGTCAAAAGTATGCATTTTCGGGCTTGTTTTTTTTTATTTTTTCTGAAATTAACAACGTTGGCGCTTATTTATAGCTTTTGATTCAAAAAATGAATACAGCAACGTTAATTTAAGAATGCCAGGATTCAAATAAAGAATATTTACTTCAGTTAAGAATTAGTCATGCTAAATTTAAAATACGCATTCTTGGTTACATAGACAAATTTATCTCTGTGTGAGGTATGTCAATTTAACGATAGGTTGGTTTTGGAAGTTTCTTTAATATTTCTCCAGTAATAAGGTCATATCCAGGGGCTTTCTGTAGGTTGATGCTTGTCTGAATTTCATTCGCAACTTCATTGGGAGTAACATGCCTAATTTCAAGTTGTTTCATATTATGGATCGCCTCGTTAGGATTGTCTTGGTTTTCTTCTAATGGCAACGTTTTTTGTAGGTGGTCAGCGAAAATACCAGCTTTCTGTTAATTGTATCTTGTCCATTTGTTATCTGCTATTTTGATAGGAAGACAGTGGTTTCGTTGCCTTTCAGAGAGAATAATCAGTTTCTTTGTTATCTGTAAGCCCTACTAGGTTAAAGGATTCTTCTTTGTGATTTAGTATTTTTCTCCTCAATCTTTGGGTAGCCTTATTTTATACATTTGTATCTTCTGGGGATCTTGTCATCTGCCATTTCTTTCTTAGTTTCTTAGTATCATTTAATTATTAAAAAAGGTCCATTCTTCTTCAATTATAATTATAGTTTCATCTTCACTATCAACAAAATTGATTAAGCAATATACTTTTGATTTGTTTAATTTAAACATAATAAGCCAACGGTAAACACAGTACCAAATACACTATTGCTTGAGTAATTTTATAAATAGTACCAAGGCATCCAAGAATATAATACCTAAGAGTTCATCAAACTGTTGCATTTAATCCATTTTTTTCGAATATTTTTGGAGATCTGTAAATAATGTTAAGAATATCATAATACGTACGAGTACGACTCTGTTTACTAACTTTTTTTTTTGAAAATTGGCATCTAAACGTAATTTTTGTTGTCACAGACTTTTGTAAACCGAATAATTATTTATTTATATTTTAATATTTTCTTTAATTAAAAATTCAATAATTAAGTTATATATTTTCTCATCAAATGAACTTAATAAAATAGAAATACTTGATAGAAAAAGGATATTTAGAGAAGAAAGTTTTTTTGAGAATATCTGAACGATGAGAATTATGGTGGCTACAAGAAAAAATGAGGTGGTTGATATCAGCAAAATAAGAATTGTAGCATTAACATGATATATCAATAACAATTCTGGAAATGTGTGACGGAAAACCCCCATGATTTAGTTTCATCCTGGTTAAAGTCGTACAATAATACCTAGACATTTTAAAATTTGTAATATGGCGAATAGATGTTGGAAGAACAGGGTGAATAAATGTATATGAGTTATTTGAATCAAAGTGTTGCCAAAGTCCTCTTATGATAGGATTTTTGTTAATATTGCAGGAATAGTTAGAAATTGAAAATAAAATATATTTCGAGTCTGAAAGAATAATTGTTTTGCTTCCTCCGTAGCTTGTAACATTACAAAAGCCTCCGCTGTATAAACAGATGAATAATTTGGTAAACGAAATTTGGAAATATTGTTTTCATTTTCCACATAAAAAGCGCATCCTGTACCTTGTTTTCCTGTAGGACCCATCGCAAAAAAATAGTATTAACTGTATCTAGCGTTCCCACTACCGATTTTATGATTATATTATTAATTTTAGAGGAAGAAGTAAACTCAGGGAATAATATTGTTGGCTTGAACAATAAGGAGAAAAAATTAAACTGGTATATAGGAATTATATCGTAAGACTCAATTTTATTTATAAACTGATTTGAAGATACACAGGCTACAGCCAAAGGTGGACTATTTTTAAATTTCCAATATTTGTTGGTTAGGTTTTCAATATTCAGGATAAAGGAAGAATTCAGTATTTTATCCGAAAACATTTTAAATGTATTTAACTTTTTGTATGCTAGAAAATGTCTTCGTAAGTTAAGAGGAGGCTCTTGTGTTTCTGCAAGAACCGCTGGAGTAGGGGAAGATTCAAAAGCACCGAGACATATTTTGACTGCTTTAACTTGCATACAATCTAATAACTTAAGGCTTGAGTTCGCAGCTAATCCATATAATATGCACCCATAGTCGACGATTGATCGGATGTAAGATCTATAAAACATTAACGACGTTGTTGTGTCTGCACCCCATTTAAATTTTGTGACACATTTAAGAATATTAATGCCTCTTTCACATTTGGATAGAGTGTAATCAAAATGTTTTTTCCATGTAAGCTTATTGTCCTAAACAATTCCTAAGTATTTGAAGTAACTTACTATTGGAAGAGATATTGACTTAAACTCAATGACTTCTCCTTTTATCAGGCTGTGACGAGTATAAACCATCACAGCTGATTTATTTGCAGCCAAAGAGAAACCATGATCAAATAACCAGCTTGTAAGGCAATATATGACATATTTAAGATCTACAACACAATCGTGATAAGACTTACATATAAATACATACATCATCCACGTACTGATACACTTAATCGGTTGATCGAAGATCTCATGCAAGCTTGCCGTACAAATATTGAAAAAACAAAGGGACTCAGAACGGATCCTTGAGGAATACCCTGGTTGATAATTCTAGGGTCATGCAGAAGGTTATAGTGATTTCTGATATATACTTTCCTGTTTCTAAATAACTCAATAATATTGGCAGAGGAGTTTGTATCAAAACCGTAATAGGAGAGTTTTGTTTGTAAGATGTTTAAATCAACTGCGTCATATGTCCCTTTTAGATCTAAAAAAATACATGCTGTGTATTCTTTTTTTCAGAATGAATACTGAATGTTATTAACTAACTGAGTACAGGCGTCTAAAGACCTTTTGACAGAAAAATTGGGCGGTAAGATGATAGATCGTTAGGGTCTCTCATAGGTCTAATAATGAATATAATTACCACTTCCTTAAAATATTCAGGAAGAATTCCTTGTAACCACCATTAGTTATAAATTTCTACTAAGTTTTTGAATTGTCTGGTAAATTTTTAATCAAAGAATAAGAAAAGCTATCTTTTCCAGGAGCTGTGTTACAAGTGGTTTTAATTGCTAATTCTAATTCAGTTAAAGTTATTTTTGAATAAAGGTTATTTTTATTTCCCTACTCCCTATTATTTACCAGCTGAGGAATAAAACTTGGAACAACAAATGGAGGAGCAATATGGTCAAATAATTTTTCTATTAGATCTGGAACCAGAACAGTTTTGTTATTAAATTTATTTTTGTTTGAAATATATCTCCATACTGAAGATATTGGAGTATTTTTGTTTAGATTACTAACAAATTTTTTCCAGCTGTTCTATGCTTTTTGTTTGAATATCAGCTTAATTTTGGCCTGCAGATTTTTATAAAAAATAAAATTGTAAAATTCGATGTGTGACTATAGTTTCATTCAGCTATCTTTCTACTCTCAATTAAATCGGATCACTCAGAGTCCCACCATGCTAGAAGAAACCTTGAAGGAGTAAAAGAATTGTTTCTGGGCATAGATAATTCTGCAGCTGCCGTGACAGCTTCAATGAAATTTGGAAATGAAGTAGATTCAGATGATAAAGAGGTAAAAATATTGTCCAAATATGATTTGAAGGAAACCCAGTTAGCCTTTTTTTCGTTCCAAATATTTGAAGGAAACACCTTCTGTTTATCGGGATTATTTTTAATAGTTATTAAGATAGGAATATGATCAGAACCCACAGTATCAGAAATTGTTTTCTATTCACATTTAGGTACTAATATTGGCGACGTTAAAGCAAAGTCTAAAGCAGAAGGGGCCAGAAATTCGTGTGGGAGAGCCATCATTTATAATAATAATATTCCTTCAAGCTAGAATGAAGTAGAGACGACATAATCACTATTTTGCGATATGACGGAAAAGAAAATGGCGACTTCATTTAAATGAAGCTATTTAAAAAAAAAGGTATTTATTCTCACCAAAACTGACTAGCCCCACTCCATTAGCTCTAGTTTGACATATGTCAATGTGTAATCCCCATACCTCTATGGTTATCCCCTATACATTTTTAATTTCTATACGATCTAGGCGTGTACAAACGCGTGAAGCTCAAGATACCATTATGTCCTCAAGCTCTCTCAACTAACACTATAAAAATTAAATGAACTCAAGAAATACCGAAAAATAAAAAATCAAACCACAAAATTTATATGTGAATGTTACAAATGACATTAAGATGGTAACAATATGGCGCTTAAGCACACTCTGACTACTTCCTCTATGACATACGGTTGCTATTTCTGTGTGTTTATAAAATAACAGACCTGCTAAAAATAACACAGGTTGTCATCATAACCCCCAGATCCATTTTCTTAAGGGTTACAGGTTAAAATGTCAATTGTCAACAATGTCATTTTGTAACCAGGAGTGCGTTTAGAAACCTCACACGACGCGTCTGACCACATATATTAGAATAGGGTCCAGACGCGCCATGCGTGGTTTCTAAACGCACTCCAGCATTTTAATTTGGTTTTGAAGTTATAATTTGACTACAAAGAAATCCCGGAAAAATTATTAAGGCTAGAATAGGATTTTTACTCAAATTAGGGTGAATTTTATTTCGCAATGGGTGTTAAATAGAAAGCAACTGAATTATATTTATCGTTTTCTCAAGTTTTAGGCAACTTCTGCAACTTCATGGTAATGCTGAATGCTCCTTGCAACTTCCTTATCTATTGCTTGCTGAGCAAAAAGTTTCGAATGACCTTCAAAAAGATATTTTGGGAGAGACGTAGGGGCACGCAAGTGGACGCCGAGACCATTCTCCTGTCTTCCACCAAAACAAAGGATTCAAATAAATTCAGCATATACAAACACGGTCTGATGAAAAGAAACGCGTCCGAATACCGAACTCCAAGAAACTTGGAGGTAACTTTTTATTTTTTCAATAAAGGAGAGTACGTCAATACGTACACGGTTTGCGTGAAAGTGTGACGGATGGTTTTTCACATTTATCCCGCTCATCTAATTCCATCATTGGTAATTTCTATTGTGATAATAATTTAATAATCGCTTTGGCGTTCACTGGCGTAACTGGAATTCGGTCTTTTAGAACAGTAGCGGTACCTCAGAGGTGACAGGGTGGATAGTGCCCAGCCAAAGATAACTAATCAATAGTATAAGAAAAGTAGAAACGATAAAAGAAATGTGAAAAGAGATTCTAAATGGGATTGAGTAAAGTCCGTTTTAAACGAAATTTGCATATTTTTCCAAAGGACGCCGCATCAATCCATAATTATTTTGAATGCGGGTCAAAGTTTATGAAATTATCAGAAACCATACAGTAACTTGTGCGATCGCACTATGGTACAGAATCTCACTATTTTTCCCAAAATTATTTTATATTCTGAAGCTGAATTAACTTATTTATTTCAATATAATTTGGCTACTAAACACTGTCTGAACAAAATTTAAACATTTTAAAGAAGCCCACAACAAATTTATATCATTGTTGATGATGATGACAATACTTTAAGATCTAAGATAAGTTAAAAGTTTAAAAAAATCATGTGTAGATACTATGTACTGTAGTATGAAAAAAACGCATAGGTTTTAATTAAGTCAAGACTCATTGTGGATGACAAAAGTTATCTGAGTGACAATTTTTTCCACATTTAACAATGTTATAACAAAGTAAAGGTCATAGTCCAGTAACTGAAGACCTGAAAATATGCAAAGCTGTCATTAAGTCGGTCCAGATTTCCTTTGTGGCTCAATTCTTAGGTCTTGACGGTTGCTTTCAAGGGCGAAAACTTTTACCAACACTGATGGGTCGGAAATGGCTCAAAATGGCCTCTAAAGTCCGAAAAAATGGTTTCCCGCTAATATCTGCCAAAATGTACAAATTAGACAATTTTTGTTTAGATAAAAAATGAAGATCGTATCATTATCTACAAAAATGGTCCCTACCATTTTTTTCGCAAGGCGAATATTTTTTGCAAAAATGGCCTTCGAAAAAGCCCGAATTTTTGCAATGAATAGAAATGTTGGGAGTTGGGAGTTGGGAATACATTGATTTTCATGTTTTGGACTTTGGAGACCAATTGTAGATGGCGCCAGCGGCATACCTCTGCTCACTAAATTATGGGGCCTATGAATGGAAATCCGGACACCAATCGATCTTTCGACAATTATTGGCGGATTCTACGGGATTTTTTCTGTAAAGTAGCGCTTGGGGTATCTCATCTATATTGCCGAATGTTCTGTGTAATTTGCGTTGCAAAACTATTTTTTTTTTTTCATGTGGCAGTCTCAAATCCCGGCGCTTTGCCTAATAGTGGGTTACTAGTTTTAGAGTGTGATGAATATTGACCCGAGAAGACCCTTTATATTTTCTGCGTCTTTTGCAAAATTTTCGCCAACTTCTATCGGAACAATATAGGTCCAGGATTTCAGAAAAATAAGAAAATTTCTGAAAAATTTCTTTTATTATGAAAAACATGTTGAAAATACAAAATACATAGCAATGCTTATAATTTATCATACGTTAAACCATTCAATGTCACCAGAATCATACTCTTCATCGTCTTGCTTTTGCTCTATTCCTTCCCCTCCTCCACGCGTCCCTTCCCCCTGTTTTTCCAACCTCTGTGTTGCTGTCTCGACAGCTATTTCATCATACTCCCCTTCAACCCCTTCTGGGTCCCGATCCATCTCTAATTATTCCGGGAAAATACCTTCATTTTTGTTATAATTAAAACACTGTGTCGACTGACACAAATCACAGACAGGCGAGCATTTCAGTCCGGCTTTCAAACATGAACAATTCTTCTCGCAGCCTGTCTTGCACTGACAAAAAATCATCTTCAAGAGTTCCGGGGGGGGGGATCCCTTGTGGTCTGCACCGGTAGCAGTACATCTTCTGCACGTTTCCATCCCCATTCCTCTGGTTTCTCCTGCAGGTTTCGTGTATCTTTATAGAGGATTGCTTCTTTATGAATAGGTGAAAATTATCGTCCCTTTCCTTGCTCACATTAATTAATTTTTCTAAGCCTCAAGTGACATTTGCAACGTCATCCACAACTTCCTGGGCACAAAGGAAACATTTTGGAACGGAGTCCGCTTCCATTGCTGCAACAAGAGCTTTACAAAAATATATTATTGAAATGTAATAAGAATTACAACAAATTTATAGACTTTATTTTAAATCAACCAAACCTTTTCTGTTCCCCACAAACGAAAAACAAATTCTTGACGATTCAAGAATGACGTCGAATTTTTCACTTTAAATACTTCTTTTTTTTAACAACTTAATTGATAATGATAAAATACTATCAATATTTTTCTAAAATACTATTAATAATACCGACAATAACGACTCCAAAAACAACAGAGATTGTATACCAACAAAAGCAGACGATTAAGGTGTGCGCATGGCTCGTGGGTACACGTGGTTAGGTTATGATGGAATATCATGGATCTCAGGCGGAGAGCGTAAAAATGGGGGAGATGATTCTAACAAACAGTTAAGAACCACGCTCACATACGGAGATCAATTGATAGAAATGGAAAGGTGAGAATATCAGCTTCACTTCGGTCTGGGTATTAATGTTCAAAAAATGAACAGCGGGGAACAAGAAGTATTTAAAAAAAAGTCCGGTTTTCCCCGGTGTGATCAATTTTCCCAATTTCTGGAAAATGGTGCAACTTTATTAAAAAAAAAAAAATACATTCGAAAAGAAGACACTCTAAGCTTTAAGATAGTGTGCATTAAATAACAATATAATGAAATATGAGTTTTTAATTACTGCTTGTTTCAAAGATTTCTAGAACTCCGAAAACGTATGAAAAATGCAAATAAACAAATCAATTTTGTTTTAAAACGCCAGGAAGATATTGGAAAAAAATTTCTGAGATCATTCGAGACATCTCAAGATCCCATTTAAAACAAAAATGGGATAAAAAACTATTAAAAGAAAAAAAATATGAATGAATTACTATAGAGTGGTCCAAAATAGTGGGAAATCGCAAATTTGACCCCTTTTTCAATGTTCTTGACAGGAAATAACGGGCTTCAAGGCACATGGATCGATACCTATGGGTTTTCCCATTGTAATGAACTTTAAATCATCGAAAATATCAATTTTTGACCGAGTTCTGAAACAATTTGTCCACCCGTTTACAAGCTAATCAGCATTGCTATAGAGATAAAGCAGGAGCTGAACGAGGGGACTTTTGATTGCGGTTATCTCGAAACCTGTCGAATTCCCGACAAAAATGATAGAGACCATTTTTGTAGATAAATATAAGATCTTTCTTTTTTATCTTAACAAAAATTCTCTAATTTGCATATTGTGGAAGATATTGGTGGGAAGCCAGTTTTAGGGTCCATTTTGGTAAAAGTTTTTGACCTTGGAAGCGACCACCGAGACCTAAGAGTTGAGCCACAACGGAAATCTGGACCGACTTAATGACAGGTTGGTCCCTTCAGTTACTGGACTAGTCACTGAATAATGTAAAAATAAATTGTGCGAGACAAAAAAAAGATAAACACAGAAACTTTTATTAGCACTTAAATGTACAAAGAAAATTCAACTAAATATTATTATAAACTATTTAAATCGGAACCCAGAAAGCTTTCTAAATCCATATATTTAGATTTTCCGGTTGGACATATGATTGTAACAAGTTAAGAACTTCTTCCGGTAATTTTTTAATTTTAAGTTTCAAACTTTGTGACTAAGGTGATGATATTGGAGGATCTGATGTATCTAATGCTCTTTGGTAAATGTCAGTTAAGTTACTAACTGCTCTTTTTCGGGCATGATATTCTCGGTCTTGATTATAATTTTTTTTTTCTTGATTCTGATGCCTCTTCTCCCAAATACTCAACTGGTATAATGCATTTTTACATTATTTGTTTATTGTCTATAAAAGCTTTATGAATAGATGCGGGCATCGGAAACCATGGATAGAGTTCCATGAAAATATGACCGGTTTCGAAGCAAATTTATTCAAATTCAATAGAAGTTAACATGCCATTGAGATCAGTATTATCCAAAAGAGTTTAATTAAATTAAACCCCAGTAAACCTGAAAACAAATCATAATTTAAAAATGTTCTTCTAGTGGTATTTCCGTCGTTAGTAGACCCAAAGTAATCAGATTTTGGTTAATCGACATGTAGGCTTAGCTTTTCCCAAAACAACCTTTGTAAATTTTTTTTCTGCTCGGCAATTACAGCTTTATTTGTCTCGCCCCGAACTTGCCAAATTTTTAAGTTTAATCTATAGGAAATGTGGATTATTTATTCAAAAAAAAAAAAAAAAAAAACGAATCCAGCAATGAAGTGGACTGATCGTACTGAAGCGCACTTTTTTTAGGTTTAAATAGATCGGACATGAAGTCGGTGATAGTTAAGAATTTAGCAGTAACTATTACTTGACATCCATTTACTGCGAATTTAAATGTTTTAAGAGTTTGAATTTATTTTTTCCATTCATGATATGTTTTTTGGTTTCTGTCGCATATTGAATTTTGATTGGTCTACAAAATCTTGGCGACTGAGGGGTTTAGTTTTTCCAAATAACAACACTCGTAGTCAGTCAAGTATAAGCGTAGTTTCAAAAACACTGGAATCTTGCGAACCTTCGGCTTCGTTCAAGAGATTCTCTTTATATTTAGAATGTCCAGAGCTGCCATCAAAACCATAGCTTGCTACTAGAGACTAGACTTGCAGAAACTTGATGTTTGCCTATGGTAATTCTGGATATTATATCTTCCTGTAATATGAAAATTAAGTTTGTGGTATGAGACAGAAGATCCTGAAGAGGTACTTTTGCCAAATTTTTAGTAATTTCGATATTATCTGGTCGACATTCTGATTTAGCTTTTAAAACTTGCTGGTAGAACGGGTATATATCACAATTCCTATTTTTACTGCTCAGTCGGTTAGTTATCTACTGCTGCTTAGTAAATCTGTTGTCGAGTAGAAATGATAACGCTTCTTAAGTGGTGTATTTAATTGGATCCTTGGCCTTGGTAGAAAACTTTTTTAATATTAGACGCTCTTGTGAATCTTTTAGTAGTTTCCCTAAGAATACATGATAAGTATTTATTTCCACTGGCTGTTGCAGCAGCTACGGCGGCACTTGCAATTAAACTGGAATCGTGTTTATTGTCCCTCGACAATTTCAATGCATCTCGTTTTTGTGACTTTAGACCTTTGTCGGAAAATGACAATTTTGGGCGACCTACGGGTGCTGATCGCGTGGTCAACAAATTATTATTTATAATTGTGTGTGCCTCTCTACTTTTCTCAAAGATCGTATAGCCATCCTTTAAATTTACTCAAAAAGCTGATTGTTTTCTGTCAACTTTGGACCATTTTGATTTCAAATGAACGCAAAATAAACGTGATTTATTCCGTAGATGTTTAATGTAATATTCTGGTGCATTTTCATCATAATTTCTCAAAACAAAATTGGCGACAGCAACGGTGTCTTACCCTGGGTTTATAAGGCTTGACACTTACTGCCTTCGATCATGTGTGGACTGTATGACTATGTTCGAAATATGTTACCTGGGGGTAAAGGCCTTATGCTCCACCCTGTAGCCTCTGGAGGATGCTCTCGAAGTTCTGGATGATGCACTGATTTTATTCAAATGAAACTATCACCTTATATTTGAATTTGATTTATTCACGGCTTACTGATTCAACATTTTACATATTAATACTTGGTTACATAAATTATTAATTGATTACATGTTACAACTTTTTAAATCAAATCGCACAAATTCTTGAACTTAAATTTCGGCTTGCTGCTGGCGTTGAAGATTTTTGATGTGTGTTTTGTTTGACTGTCGAAACGAAAGTGAAGTTGTTCTTTCCGATGCAAGCTCGCTGGCTCGCAACGGTTTTACCGGATTTTTTTCTCATTGGCCGTCCCAGATCGCATGATTGCGTACGTGATAATATTAACTGTTTGCGAAGACACAGGTGTCTTTGCGACATAGCAGGTGTCTGGCGGTCATTTGAAAGTCAAGCGTGTTGTTCCAAGTTTAGATAATTAGTTTATACAGGGAGTGACTATTCAATACTTTATTATTTTTGTTTGCTAAAAGCGGAGGTTTATACAGGGGGTGTCTACCTAGTATTTAGCAGATAGGACATGTTGAATGTAATTTTAACAAACGGGTTTAAGGGTAGGGTTCTTTTCGGAGAGCCAAACATTGAGAAGTCCTTCATTTTTAAGTAGCAAAACGTCCAAAACAATAAGTTATTTAACTGTTTTGAGTTTCTGGTTAAATTACAAAAAGATAAAGTAGTAAAAATATTATTATAATTTAATTTTTACCCCCAGATAATTTAATAAGTCAAACTCGTGCCACAAACTTTAAGAATGCTATTATTATCTTATTTCATGTAGACAATTGCAAAATATATGAATAACTAAAAGTTAAAATTTTTCAAATAAATATTTCCATCGAATAGTTTTTTCAGAATACCTCTCATGGGTAAAGTTTTAAAGCCAAAAAACCCTATTTACGTGCTGATATACAATTTGTTTTTTATAGGAAATAAGTCTTGATTTCAAAGAAATAAAAAACACTTGCTGACACTTTTTTGTATCTTTATTTTTAGTTAATAAATTCCAAAAAAGATCATTTACTAGATTTTAAATAATTACTACTTAAAATTATGGAATGTTTTAATGTATTTTACATAAATAAATTAACCTTACCTTGATCAACATTGGCCATTAACAAAATTCATCAAAAAAAAATTGTTTTAATATTGCACATTTACAAACTTCACCTACAAACAGAATAAACAAAAATGAAATACAATGTCAACTTTCGCTTGTCTTGATGCGCGGCCTACTAGACATTTGAGTGAAATTTTTATGGAATAATATGAGCTGATGATTTGTCAAACGAATTATGCTACTAATGTTGTCAAATTGTTATTTTCATTATTTGTCAATTTTGGACAGATCCTGTACCTAGTGGATCGGTTTAATCAAAAATTACTTGTTTTTCTTTTATTTGCCGTATTTTTTGCGGAAAAGATTGTAATCTTTTTTTAATTTACAGAATGCACCCACAATTGCCTATTATCTGCTTTTTATTAATATTCTCATCCTGAAGTAACAACTCATTCCAGAACATTTAGACCCTCTTGAAAATAAAATATTTCTTGTAGAACCAAAAGCGTTTTCGTCTAAAACAAAAACGTGTTTGACTAAAACAGCTTTGTTCTTTAATATGCGGCTGGCCTTAGAGATTGCTTCAAAAACGAACGAACCTGGTATTTTTCGATTGAGGCTTTTTTCCTGGTTTCTAAGTAATGCTAGGCATCAACTATGGATTGCCTTAGAGATTGCTTCAAAATCGAACGAGCCTGGTATTTTTTTATTGACAATTTTTTCCTGGTTTCTAAGTAAAGCAAGGCATCAACTATGGTTTGCTTTTAATCATAAACATGCATTAGATATTGAAGAAAACTTCTTGGGTCAATACTGCACTTTCAAATCTGGTGCTAGAACTGTGGAATCATGTGTCCATATTACGGGTGTCATTTGATAATTAGAATAAACTAGACACCAGAAAAATATGAAATAACCGTCTATATGAATGCTACAAACGTACAATATTCATAGGTGTTTTCTAATAATAATATTAAAGGATCAACAAAACAAGTAGGCTGCGGAAAAAATAGTTATATCAGGGCTAAAATTATTTTTATTTTTTATTACTGTTAATATTGAGATAACTCCTAGTTACGCCAATGAGTTAGTAAGCATGAATAAAGTTACAGCAACTTTTGCTTGGTGTGCAAATTATGGAATAACATTTTTATCTATCCATTATATTTTCTAAATCAAACGCAATGTTCAAATATAAATAGGTTATTTTTATGCATATTTCATTTATAGATCTTGATATTAACTATTTAAGTAATTTGCTTAAAAATAGAACGTATATATCTTATTCTGAAAATTAATTATAGAATAACTTTTGAACAAATGCGTTTATCAAATTAATTGTAGTACTAACACTATGAAAATCTTAAAATAAGAAACCATTTACCCTTTAACAGCTTTTACACGTGTTGCATTACAAAGAGTGATCCACAAAAAATGTTTCTAAACAAGCCCATATGACCGACAAAGACAAAGATACGATTCGTATCCATGATAACTATGCACGGCCCTGTCGGCTCTCAATTAGGCATTCCAATGACCTGTCAAACAATAGCTCCCAGTGGGAATGTCTCATATATCTAAGGGGGTAGCGACATAGCCTTGGATATTGGACGCATTTTTATTCGAAATATTAGTCGCCAACCCTGCTAATTTTAGAAAAAATTTACAAGCTATTTTTTTAAATATTATTTTTATTGTATTCGACATAAAATAATTAAATGTAATCTATTATTCATGATTGTAGATACAATTCATTGTATTATTACGCAGTATCCTACAGCGTGCTGCAGTCGTCATAAGTAAAAGTACGAGTAAAAGAAGAAGGGGGAATATTCGAGAAATGTCATTCCATGTCAAAACCCTAAAAAGTCTCCTTGGTTCAAAGAATATACCAACCACATACTTTGAAAAGTATGTGATACCAACACATCTAAAAAAGAAATTTGCATTATATATCGAATGAGAGCAAACCACTGCTTAACAAGGTCCTACCTAAATAGACTGAAGATGATTCCCAGTGACTTGTGCGATTGTGGACAAAGTCAAGACTTACAGCATATTTTTTTCTCATAGTCAACGAATCAACACAACATAGAAGTTCTACATAAATCTTTGAAGATTCCAAAAAATATATATGGTCCCTTCTCAGTGTTCGATATAGTGTTCAGACTTTTAAACAGGGAAAATATTAAAATCATTTTTGGATTTCTAACAGCATCCAACATCAAACTGTAGTGCAACCATCAATGTGAGGTAATAAAAACAGTGTTTAATTCAAACGTGAAGCCATATGAGCCCTATCATAAAGTAGGGTTATCCTACCTCATTGCAAATAATCGTCGAGACCAATCAACCTAAAACCATAGGCCGAATAACCGTGGCAGCTGAGGCCTACAAAAATTGAAAAGAAGAAGAAGAAAAATCTGCACAGGTCGAGAATAATGTTATTAGTTGATAGTCATTGTAAAAGTTGTGTTGAAATAAATTAAGATACCAAAAATCTGCGTAACATTGGTGACAGCGGTGGGATACAAAATAAAAGTTCATGATAAATACTAGATCCACTGAGGACGAAACAGATATGGATACTTCAGGCACACCAGCATGATTTTTGAAAATGGAAGAGGAAAGGAAAGGCGTAGGAAGGAAAAAGAGGAGAAAAAGTAAGGCGAGAAGAGAAGAAGGAAAGACGCAGGAAGGAAAAAGAGGAGGAAAAGTAAGGCGAAAAGAGGAGAAGGAAAGACGCAGTGAGGAAGAAAAGGAGGAAAATGAAAGGCGAAGGAAGTATGAAGACAAAGAGAAGTAAGAAAGGCGTATGAAAGCTGAGGTAGAAATTATTGTTTTGCTACAAATCCAGGAAACCTCCAAGCAAGAGGTTGGTCAGCTTAAAAATGGAGTAGATCTTTTAGAGCAACAACAAGAGTATTTAAAAGCTAATTTAGAACAGCAGCAAGTGCATTTAAACACTAATTTAGAACAAAAACGAGATAATTTAAAACAACAGGAAAAGGCTAGAGTAGAGTTTCAAAAGCAAATTAGAACTGAACTAGTTAAAAAGAAGAATTCGTAGCCTAGCTTCAATAAGTAACAGAGAAACTGAAAACAGTAGCTCGTCCTCATCAGTAATCGAACCAAGCTATATTCAAAACCCATTTTCACAAATCCCTACTAACAAGATTATTAAGTCACCCACGTTTGACGGTCAGACAACATGGGAATCGTATCGCCCCCAATTTGAAGCTACAGCTAGAGCGAATGGCTGGGCTGAACAAGAGATGGCGGCAGCATTGATACTCCGCTCTCTCAAGAAGAACCCAGTTATTCATCTCACGTCCAAGCTTTGGAGACAAGATATGGCCAGCAGCATTTGAAACGGGTATTTCAAAGCCAGCTAAAAGTTCTTAGTCAGAAACATAGTGAGAGTCTACAGGAATTCGAGACCGACATAAGAAAATTGATTCATCTGGCATATCCACAGGCGCAAGAAGATTTCCAACAACAAATCGGATCACAGGCATTCATTGATGGACTATAAGATGTGGAAATGCAGCATACAACATCATCAGACGCTGAGGGAGAAACTGATTGCAGCCCAGGAATATGAAGCGATAAAAATCCTATCCAGATCTTCTCGCACAAGAGTGAGAGAAACTAAATTCCAGGAAAGGGAGAAGGCGAATACTAATACTATTCTCCAACCTACACTCTCACAAATCTTAAATATCCTTCAAAATATGCAACGAAACAGCCTAAATGGAAGCAGGAGATGCTTTAATTGCAAAAGAATCGGACACCTTCAAAGGACCTGCAGAAGTAAGGCTCGTTCTATAAATCAAGAATCAGTAAGTCACATAGATCTATCTTTCGAAGTCCGTCACGAAGTCCAACAAGAAATAATTACAGCAGCTATGCGTTCCGAAGAAGCCGATCACCCACACCTAGCCAGCTTTCTAGCAATAACCAGAAAGTAGAACATCGTAGAGGTCATCTCCATAGCAACGCAGACATTTTCTCCGGGCGACCCCGTTTAGAAGGACAATGCCGGTATGGTAAAAGGCTCGAAGAACGAGAGGAATCGGTTGATAAAGTTACTCTTCAGGCAATCACTATCAAGCCAAAGGGCGACGATGAAGACATCATCCTTGAAAGTCTGAAAAAAAGGCAGAAGAAAGACAATGACTTAAAGGTTGTACGAGAATGGCTCAAAAATAAAGTCACACCTACTTGGCAAGAAATAGCCAAATACAGTGGAACTATAAAAGGGTACTGGACTCAGTAGGATTCCCCGATCTTCACGATTGCCTATTGCATCGGAAGTGGGAGAGCCTCGATGGAGTACATGTAGCCTGCCAAGTTATACTGCCGAAATTACATCTCAGAAGTGTGTTAGAGGAGCTTCAGAGGTAGCCGTTCAGGAGGACATTTTGGTACTAAAAGGACAATGGCACGAGTTCGGGAAAGATTTTATTGCGTCAATTGCCGACGGGATGTAACGGATTGGTGTAAAAAATGTGATATATGAATGGCAGGACAAATGTTTACGGATTCCCTCTAGAACGACTGAAAGCCAACAGAAATAAAGCAGATGCTAGAATCGAGAGGTGCGCCACAGGGACACATTTTGAGAGAGGCGACCCAGTATGGCTGTGCAATCCCAAGCACCGAGGAGGACTTTGTCAGAAATCGCAATGGAACTGGGAAGGCCCCTACGCCATCCTTACGGAAAATCAACGACCTGATCTGCCGCATTCAGCTGTCAGCGGGAAGTAAATCCAAGGTAGTTCACATTGGAAAGTTAGCGCCATGTCGTGGTCCAGATCCCCCCGTTAGCTCCAATCAGGTCTCAGTAATCAAGTTATTCGCGGCGAATAACTATAGAGGAGCGTGCTACGGTAGTCATACTTAAAAGTACGAGTAAAAGAAGAAGGGGGAATATTCGAGAAATGTCATTCCATGTCAAGAAAAATCTGGACAGGTCGAGAAAGTTCGAGAAGCTAAATAAGTGGATGATCCTGACGTCAGTAATCAGTTTTATGATAGACGTTATATGTTATCAGTTGATGGTCATTGTAAAAGTTGTGATGAAATAAATTGATATACCAAAAACCTGCGTAACAGTATGTCGCAACCGTTAGATATACCAAACCTTCCCACTGGCAATTCATTTGTTTGGAAAGCCTAACTAAATCCAAATTGACACTTAAAACGAAGAACAATTGAACGATTCGACATTCTTGAATTTTTCCAAGGTCTACTTTAGAAACATTTATTGTGGATCATTCCTTTTTTTATAGAAGTCACTAGACATAGATTTGTAAAAATAAATACTAAAAACAGTTCAAAAGAAGTAATTCGTTTAATGTTTTTAGACGCACAGCTTGACCAGCATGCCTAGATCGAAATCCCTGATGATGAGACAGATAGGAAAGGCGAAATCCTGTGATTTGAACGTTTGAACTATATTAGTTTGTGACACAAAAGCAAGTGTTGGACTGCACCGAGTGTAAAAAGAGTTGTCTACCTCTTGAAATTGTTACTTAATTTAACTAGATTTATTGTTTCATTGAAATTTTGATGATTGCGCTTATCAAAGACCAATAATTTAAATTTTTTGTTAAAATGTGCTGTGTTAAATTGGTACGGATATAAAAAATGAATAATAATGGGTATGCAAGTGATTTATTTATTTTTTTACTTAGGAAGGTGGTGACATGTATACTCATTATACCACTAAAAAATACACTTTATATAGGTAGAGCCAACAATTTATAATAAGACATGTGAAAAAGAGCCTTCTCCAAAAATTGAAATTTTGCTGGGTAAATTGTTATTTTCCAGTCCATGGTATTGTACATAATTATGTAAATTTGTATAATTTTTAATAAATTATATTTTATTGATGTGTAAATATAAAATGTAAGTAAAAATGTTTTCTTCTTTTAACAACCTATTAAAATAAGTGTTCAAATCGTCACCAAGAAAATTTTGAAACATGTACTTATGTATACAACAAATGTTTTAAAAAAATTTAGTGAATGATAATTGATATCAAAACTAATAAGAGTTATATACAACATTGTGTTCAAATTTCAACAATTTTCGAGAGAAAAATGAAATCCATTATTTTTTAATATCGTAGACAATACAAACTTCGTCTTCGTGCGATATGGCCATCATATCCACTCTTAGTGCACAAACTACTATTGTGTACCAAGGCCGCAAAGTTGATATTTTTTGGCCGAATCAGAAATTTGTTGTTAGGCCAAAAAAGATCATAGAGCCGAGGTGAATACAACATTTTTTAGGCGACTGTCTCATCAAGTAGAGCCAATATTTTTATTACAAACTTGTTTTTGAAAAGAAAATTAAATACAAGAATTGTTTTAAATTTGTATTGAGGAATAAGAATCCATCGTTAACTAATAAAATTTATACAGAATTACTAACCATAAGTATGATAAACCTGTTTATAAAAAGTGGCCGTAAAGTAAGTGAGGACGGCATGGAAATGAGGCCATAAAGTAAATGCGGTAAAAAGTGACACTTTAAGGATGTTAATAAATCCGCAAAATGTCATTTTTTTAAAATAACTATTTGTGTATTAAGAGCGAAAAGTGATACTTTGTCGCTTAAGATGATCACATTATTTTAAGAAATAGATATAAAAACTAAAAATTTGTCGTAAGTAGTGTATAATGTGTTGCCGATATCTACGCTAATCATGAAAAAAGATGTTGATATTCAAAGTCAATGTTAGCTTGGATAATAATTCAAAAAACATCAAAGTACGTACAAATAACTTCAAAATCATTTATTAAAAAGAAATATTATTACATTGCATTTAATTTAAACTAGGCGAGCAGCAAAGCTGTCAACTTTTCCGCTCGGCGAGCGACAAAGCTGTCACTTAATGTCAGTTCGCGGAAAAGTCAACTGTGCGGTTGTGTTTCGAAGCGCAAAAGCCTAAATTTAATTTCGTTTCTATATCACAGGGTAATGAGTCATACATTTTAGAACCTAAAAGGAATAAGATTTTTGTTCAATAGCTTCATATTATGTGGAACGTATGTTTGTTTGTTACGGGTGGCATATTCATGACTTAAAGTTTTAAGTTCGACTTTGTGGTTATATTGGGTAATACCTGTGGTTGTTAAAAGATATTGTGATAATAAAACTAAGGCCTAGATCAATAACTATCAAGGAACTATCTACCTAGGTAGATGCTGTTAATACTGTAACAGTAGGATTATGGGATCATATAAAATACATGGTTCTGCACAAACATTTATAGAAAGAGCATTATTTTTAGATCAGGTAACAAATTTATTTAGGTCAGAGTAAGCCGGAGTTATTGTCGCTGTCAGGCCCGTCGAGAGGAGTGGCAGGGGGGACAAAATCCCAAGGGCTCGGGCTCAAGGGGGGCTCGCCAGCTTTAAAAAAATTGGTTATAATATTTAGGGAGCGGGCTCTTGCCAGTGTTTTTCCCCAAGGCCCCACCATGGCTTTCGGCGGCCCTAGCCACTGTTTCTACTAAAAAACTTTAAATCATCCGCGAGATTTTTGTGGTAAAATTCATAAATTTGCAGAGATTTCCGACAGTCACAAACATTCAAAGACAATTCCACAATTGTCGGCCATTAGTAAAAAATCTTGGCACCATAATACCTTACGTCACGTTATTGATTAGTAGTACATAAAATAGTAGTATTATATCTTCGATCCATTTAAAATATCTATCGTGTATATTGTAGACAAATTTGTATTATATTTAAATAAAGACTTAAGAAAGGGTATTTTTGTTTATTTTAAACCAACAAATATAAGCCTATTGTCATGAAATTCCTAAGCCGACCCTGTCTAAAGCAGCTTGGCACCAGACTTATGCTCGAAACGACGGAATCTCTAGAAACCGCTGGAACGGGCGGAGAGTGCCGTTGAGTCAGAGATGGAATTTTCGGGAGCGTCTAGAGACTTCTCGTTGCAGAGTTGGACTTGGTATAAATAGCCCAGGCTCATCGGAGCACAGTTTAGTTTAGTATAGATTATTGGACTGAACGCATAAATTGTAATAAATAAATTAGAATTGTGAGTTAGTGTATAAGTATTATATAAATTAATTAATTAATTTTTATTACACTATTGACTTCATTTTTATACTGTGACAATTTTATTAATTTCTTTTTTATTTTATTTTGATATTTTAACCATTTAGAACTTTATGTATCAGTAGCGTACTGTAAACAAATAAATATGTGAACTTAATTACATAGTTTCTTCCGTAAAAATAACTTTGTAGATAATAAATTTACTTGTTTAATTATTATTAAGAAAATAATATATATATAAAGAAAATAAAAAATATGCTAGTTTAAATCGTTGCACCTATTTTTAGTTGATTTTTACTTACTTTGTTTTTTTAAATAAATAATAACATTTATTTTGACTTTTACAAATTTGATACTTAATAATGGATGTTCAACTTATACAGAACAATGTTTTTTAGCATGCTATGAAAGAAAAAGAAATAATCTCAGATGTTATATATTCTTCTTCAACCAATTCTGTATTAACTTTATCTTCTAAAATTCCTGAGATTTTTACTAGAATTATAATCCAGCACAAAGGAAACCTAAAACACAATATTTTTAAAATTTATTTTTAGTGATTAAAATATTATTACACTAGGGCGACCATACTTACAGCAATTTTTCTGTATTGTAAAGCATTTTTAAAGTTTGTCCAGCAATTGGTATTGTGCAGCAAACGTACAGCAAAATGGCATAGGTATATATATCCAGTGAAATGCTGTATTTATCCACCAAAACGTCACTACTGTCCAGCAATGGTAATACTTAATTTACTGAAACATAAATTTAAATGTTATTTATCTTTAGTGAACTACATGAGCACTTCTATACTGCTGTTCTAGCAAGAAAGGTTTTATCTGCAAAATTAGCAGTTTTTTTTATGTGCATTTGTCTACATTTTATCTTTCTCGATACTGAAAAGAAATGTCTTATTTGCAACAAAGGTACTAAAATGTTAAAAAGTTACACAAAAAAAAGGTTTAAAAGATAATAAATATAAATTTTCAGATAGGACTTCTCTTGTTAGGATGGCAGTATATGACTTCTCTGTTTTTATATTTTTATAATTGGGAGTAGGGTTGAGTATCGGTCAAAGGTATCAATACCGGTATCATGTGAGATACTTTGTGGTAGAGGCATCGATATTATGTTAAAGATATTGATATTTATAAGTCTCGAGTAACAAAGTATCGAAAAAGTAAAAGATTTTTGTTAAACGGCTGGCAACCCCCATTCAACAGGACGGAGTAGGGAACTTAACTAATAACAAGAGTGCATCAGTAAAGTATATTCTGTAGTCGATACCTTTTCTTTCTCTACTGGTACTCTACCTGGTACAAGTTATAGTGTCAATAACTGGCAATTTACCTTATAATTAAATAACAAAAAAACAGTGGTAACGCTTAATCATATTACCAAGTTTCACCACATGCAAAAACTAAAATATTTCAGTACAAATATTTGAACAAACCTTATAATCTCTGACCACACACATAGCGATACAATATTTGCTTCTAAGTATCACTATGGCGATAGTATTGGTAATTCAGTAATTCAGTGCCTAAATATCGATACTTTCATTGTTTAATATCGTTTCTTCTATAGTATTAAGGCATCAATAAGATTCCTATTATCGTGTAAAATAAATATTTCATCATTTAATTGTATCTACTTGTTTACAATGATTTATGTTTTATTGTATTTGGAAATTGAAATTTTACCATCTAAAACAACAGACAATAAATTAGAAAATTAGAAAATTTATTGAAAAGAAGAAAACAACTTACCAAACTTATTCAAACGTATAGTTTCCAATTTCTTTAAAATCTAAAATACGTACAAAAAAAAGTGACAAGTGACATTTTTTTATGTTTTGTTGGTTATGACAAACGAATGGCTACGTTCGAAAGTCCATAGTACTTCTCGTGGAAACTTTTTTAGCAAGTTACTTAATTACGTTGTGTTATCATAACAGGCAGGTTAAATACGAAAGTAACAAATAGATGTTTCGCGAGGTTTTGATTTTCCTCAACAACTTCTCATTAACGTTGCAATTACGTTGTATGGGTATGTTATTATGTTCCCTTAAAACAACATCGCCGAAAGGCTTGGTAACGTTATGTGCTAGCTGGGTCGTGTTCTGTGTAGGCTTTGTTACTGTTTCCCAGCGCCACTTTAGGAACAGCACTGTTAATTAGAACCCAACAGTGAATGGTCGAGTGGGGAATCCTACCAAGGCATCAGAATTAATTTTAAATAATTAAATGAAAAGATCCCGGCCAACGGTGGGATTCGATCCTGAGACCTTCCGATCTCAAAGTCATGACTTTAACCACTAAGCCAACCCCCCCTTCCTATCATATTAAAATAAATTTATGATACGCCTATGTGATCTAAACGACCTCCCTTTCACCTCGTCTATCCTTCGGTTTGTTAGTATTCCGACAAAACAAACCCTGTGCTAAAAAATTATATTTACTTATCAAGATAGTTTACTTATTTATCTGAAGATAAAACCTGCATTTATAAAATATGGCTGTCTAGGATCAAATATACCACTCTCACCATTAAAAAAATTGATTGGACAATCATAACCCCTCTGCAAAATGATTCAAATAAATCGTTTTTGGAATATTCCAAGAGATAAAAGGTAAGTTTTGGATACGCCACCCCATCCTATTATCCCATAATTAAGATGTGATTCAACTAAACATTTGTATAATATTATTTTTTGTTTAAAACGCAGTTTTTTTAAGATATATTCTATATGTTGATCGTTGATCCCATCTTAAGATATGGTCTAATATAATTCCGAGGTATTTTATTTTTCTTACAGATGTAACGTTAAATGTATTTCCAACAATAAGATTATAATCCGGAAGAACGTTACTATAAGAACTAAATGGTATGTAATTTGTTTTTTAAAGTTTAATAACAAGAGCCTATGATCAAACCACATCTTTATTTTTTCTAAGTCTTGTTCTAATTTCATCTTTATAGCCCAAAAGCTCACTGTAAATTTTTACCGTCATCTGATAACGAAATGAAACATACCCCGAAAGCATGTAAAAACATTGTACTTTACCAAATAGCACCTGTGCCAATCCAGATCCTGAGCAAAGTGGTTAAAAAAATTATTTTATATTAATAAAATCAAATAAGACATGACATGGCTAGTTTTGTTTGCCTTAAATTTCCAGAAAATAAATATTTAAATATATCTTGATATATATCGTTAAAGGGAAACATTTTCTTCCTCTTAACATTGAACAAAAACATCTATCCACGATTAGTAGGTAAAAATCATTAAAAATATGAATAATTTTTTGCTGATTTAAAAATTTATTTGTATGCCACTTACTATTAGGGTATACCAGTTGCTATCTTTACAAAACAATACCGTATCATCAGCAAAACTAACTATTTTGCAATTTGTTTCTACCAGGAATAGATTATTTAAATATATATTAAAAAGAATAGGCCCTAGCACAGTCCCTTGTGGTACTCCACAAGTAATAGTTTTGGCTCAACATGTCTCCTATTTTTACTTTTTTTTTCTTAACCTACCGGCAGGCGCGCCCACAAAGTTACATGAACAGGCGCGCATATGTATCTGATAGATACACTACCATATTTTGGTATAACATAAATTAAACATCAGTGCCAGTAGATCTCTCAACTCTGCATAATCATTTTCAATATTTAGATCGTATTTCTTTTTTCCTGATGCCATTTTAAGTCCTTCAAAAAAATTAAAACAAATACAACGTACACAGGCGCATGTATCTCTCAGGTACATATAGTATCTTATCATTATATTTTATCATGTAGAATGATAAAATAAAAATATATTACAAGCATATTTATACATTAGCAGCAAACATTCAAAAACCGTAAATGAACTAAAAAAATATGAATTAAAAAAAACTTACATAAACTGTCGTGTGTAACTGTGAGATGCAAAATATCAATATCTCAAAACGGATGACCACTTGGAAGTTACATGGCATACTGTTAAGGTTGTATGTCACGATACTAAATTAAGTACTAAATTTAGAACTAAATTAATGCATTTTTTAAGTTCTAAAAAAATTCACGTTGCAAACAACAAATTTAGTACTAAATTTAGTGCTAAAAAAAGTCATTAATTAATTAGATCTTTTTCTATTTTCTACTAAATTTAGTACCGAAATGTTGCGCAGAAGTTTTTCATAGAAAAAGTTGACATGACGGTATTTTCTGTACCCTTTTATTTTTAATTAGCGACAATTTTACATTATCGCCTTGAATAAAAAGTTCGCTTGTTTGATTTTGTAGGTTTAATTGTGTTTTTTTCGTGGTTTTTATGCTGTATTTGGTTGTTGTCAAGTCAACTAGTGTCAAATTGATAATAAAAACACCATTTACTTGTCTGTTTTACACATAATATTTCATTTCTCTGTTAATTTTACGTATTAATACGTCAATGAGCGTGCGCCTATAGTAAATTTAGTACTAAAAATTGGTATCGTTGCAAACGGAAAAAAAAAATTTTTAGTTCTAAATTTAGTACTAAATTAATAACTTAATTTAGTACTTAATTTAGTATCGTGACATACAGCCTTTAGATAGGACCACTGGAACCAGGAAGGTAGGTAGGGGCGGAAGGGTCTTGCTCTTTAAATGCGGTAGTACAAACAAAAAGAAAATTACGATATACCTGTTAAGTAACTTTTAAAACTTCATGTGGAATACCCCTTATACCCATACCATACAATATATTAAGAAGGATGTTATGATCAATGGTATCAAAAGCCTTTGCTAAATCTTTGAATACCCCAGCAAACATTTTCTATAACATTAGTTATAACTCGACTTTGTTAAAGACGAATTTACTTATTGACGTAATTATTACGTAAAATTGACTAGAAAAATATACCTCTAATGTAAATTTACCAAACGGTTTTAATTTATATTTAAATTTGCGTAAATTATACCAAGAAATCTACCTTTCACACAAATCTGCTTAAAAGTAACTTTAACCATATCAGCAAGGGTAAAACTACTAAAAAAAATAACCAACAATTACTTCAAAGTTAAATTTCCTTTGTAGTAAAATTAGGTGCCGTATTTAGGTAATATCTACCTGTTTGGCAACTAAAAATCGTCTTTATAGTAGAATATCCAACTAGGTAGATTTGGTTAAAAATTCTACGTAATTTTATGCCTCCATAGTAACCTATTTGGCCGCTTTTATTTACTCTCCTTTAAAGTAATATTAGGTCGAGATCTTAGCAAAATTCTAACTATTTATCTACCTAATTTCAACCAAATAGTTGAATACTCATTTAGTTGACCTATAAGTCATCTTGGAGAAATATTTATTAACTTTGTTGTAGCAATTACCTAAAAAATCTACCACAAAGTAAATTCGACTAAAAACCACCAATTTAAAAAGAGTCATACATAACCTATTTCTAAAATTTATATTATTTAGGTTATTTTAACAATTAGGTTGTTCAGTTACTGTCTTCGTCATTATTCTTAAGAATTTCGGCCATTTTAAAAAAACCATTACAGTCTTAATCTTAATTTACGTGTGATGTAGATAGAGCTTTAAATGAGTGCAAAAAATAATTAATAAAATGAGTTCGAAAAATAATAAATCATATCGTTATACTTCCGATTTTTATCGTAAAGTGAAACGTCTAAAATCTCAAGTGCAGAACAACGTGACCTAAATATGTTATATTTACCTATAGGTAAATTTTTTATAAAACCTATAAGTTATTATTTCTTTAAATAGGTAAAGTTAACTAATATGTCGTGAAATTGAAGTTAATTCAACTTAGTAAAAAGGTATTTGTAAAATACGTAGATTTCCATAGTCATAATAACTTTTAGGTCGAATTCGCACAATACGCCATATTTTCTTAACGTAATTGAAGCACGATTCCAAATTTTAAATTTTTAAAATGACCATAACTAAAACATACGAATGAAAATACCGAAAAACGAAACATTATTGATTTTCTAAAGTGATACACAACAAACGTAACATAGTTTTAGCTCATAATATTATTATTATTTTTTTACACGATCATATTTTTTTCTTTTATTTTTTTAATTAGAGAGTATTTTGGAAGGGCATTGTTATTTTTCTAAGTAGAACTGTTAACATGCACGACAAAATTTTCTTCGCATTAATTTCAACTAGCGTGAACTGTATATTCACCGCAATTACATTACATATATTTTTGTCACCGACATTTATTTATTTTCAATCTTTCATGTGAATTAGGTATATGTTTTAGTTGTGTTGGTGACTTCTTACAATATTTCTACTTACATATAGATAAAAATACCAAATAAGTATAAAATTTCTTTTCGTACACTTGGAGGCATACGTCATCTGCAAATATTTTGGTAGTTTCTACCTAAACTTAGTTAAATCAACGTCGAATTAAAGTTATACAGACGTCAAATTTCCCTAGAGAGGTATTACTAACCAAACGTACTGGGCTACTACAATGTGGATTTATATGTAATTCTACCTATTTTGGTAAATAAAACCAAATTTCGACGTCGTCTTATTCTCCACTTATGTCGAATCCACGTCGAGCCAACGTAAATTTTACTTAATTATGGTTAAATCTAATTTTGCGACCAAATTTATTATATATAATTTAGGTAGTATCGACGTCAAATTACACCAAAATGTTTGCTGGGACACCAATAGATGGCATAGTTTTGTCAATACTATTATATGTATATTCTCAATTAATACTTGAGTGGACATGTTTGGCCTAAATCCGTATTGTGCTGCTGAAAGTAATTGTCTAAGAAATTGTTTAATCTAGTCTGGATTACTTTTTCGAATATTTTAGCGAGGCTGCTAATTAAAGATACTGGCCTGTAATTAATTAAATCAGTTTGTTCTCCCTGTTTGTAGATTGGAAACACTAGTGCGACTTTTAAAACCGATGGAAAGTGACCTTTTTGTATTGATTTATTAATTAAGTGTGAAATAGGTTTTGCAATATAGTCCTTGATTATTTTTAGTGTTTCTTCTTTTAGACCGTCCCAACCTGAAGCTTTATTATTTTTTAATCCACATGGATATTAGCTTATCTACGCACAGACTACAAAATGATAAAGTATGTCCTGGCGCTCAACTGAATGAATATTAAAAAAACCAAAAAAGGTAAAAAAAAAAAAGAAAAAAAAAGGTTGACAGCTGTGTGCACGTAGTTTAGATTCAAAAAGGAAAAACTTGTATTTCGTGCAAAACTTTTTTATTAATCAATGCAAAGCGCTTTCGGCTTATTTGCCATCATCAGTGCTCATCTACAAAAATTGTGGATGTAAACTTACAATTTAAAAAGATTTAAAAAAAAAAAAATTATAAAATCTGAATTAGACTTTTAAGTCAAAAGTTAAAATAGTATATATACAATTGTTTGAACGAATTAAAAATTACAAGAAACAGACAAAGTGACAAAAAACCTGGTATTGGGAATAGTGAGTGTGGGATAAGCCCTTACAAATCAAATCTGATCTCCAAAAGCAAGTTAGCTTGTGTGGAATTAAGGAATCATGCCACCCTCACTATTCACAAAATTGAAAAAAGGTTAACAAATTAGTTAAAATTTAAAGAAATTTACAATTAGAGGGTGACTGTGGAATATATATTGAAATTTGAATCTATAATGCAATATTTGATATATTTTATATTCATTCTAAGTAGTAAGATCACTGAAAAAAATTAAATCCACCAATCACAGTTCATATTTTGGTCACCCGACTACTATTATTTTTAAAATGTGACAATTTTGTCAAACCTAAATTGTCAGTATATTTTTTAGGTATTGAGATTAAATATACGTAAAAATGAGTAATAAATATTAGGTAGAATCAATAAATAATAGCATTTCTATTTTTATTTCGTCCACATTTACAAAATAATAATATATGTTAATCAAACTAATTTAATTACGAATATTAAAACTAAAATAGTGTGTTGATGGATGGCCTCCATGCGAGAGACCCGGGTTTAAATCTTTTTATTTATAAATTAGTAAGAGTCATAAATTATTTTGCCTTAATAACCTAAAATACTGTTTACTGACTAACCGAGAGCCCACTGACTAAACGAGGGCCCATTGCTTGAACGAGGGCCTACCGGTCCAATCCGACACTGGTGGCAGCCAATGGCCATGTAATCACGATACACATACTAACGGTGTTCTTTATCCTGTGCTAACGGTATGTTCCTGCGCATGCAGCTGACGGACGGTGACGTCACGTGGGACATATAATTATTGGCATTAAATGGGAGATAGTGTTTGAAATTCGATATTTCGCCGGTTTTAGATTTAATTCAGTTGCTTAAGCATTATTGGTTATTTTGTAATATATTCTTTCGCGAAATTGACTGTAGTTTGCATGTCGAATTACAGCGGTGTCAATTTTTTATGTAAATCAGTGTAAAATGAAGTGAATTTTTAAAAAATTGGTGAAAATAATCAAAATAATGTGAAAAAAGTACCTGAGTACAAGTAACATGAGTGACAAAAAACATCAAAGCAAGATTTACGTCATTCCAGATTGTAAAACAGGATACCAATCAAATGTAAAACTAAAGAAAATACAAGAAGAAATCAATTCAATGTCTGTTTAAAGATTCTAATGTAAGTAAAATAATGTATTTATGTCTAAATATAATATTTATTGTAAACTAGTCACAATATGTATCTTACGAAGTTAGTTTATTTTATTACAAGTTTCTATAGTATACAATTTTACAGGCATAGATCCTGACTTACAAACAACAATAATTATGCATTAAATTTAACTTACTATAAAAGAAAATATATTTTTTATAGAGTTTAATGTTACATAAAGAGTTAGAACAGTGGCAGCATACATATCGTTCCTAGTGCCGATAAAGCACTTTCTAGAGATGATGCTGTTCTATACTTTTTAGAAGATATTTGCAAGACTTATTTGGAAATAAATACAACTCTAAGTTACGTGCTTTATTTAGATATAAACAAGTTTATTTTTATTATTTTGACAAAATTATGTATAATTCTCATAAGAAGCCATGTATTTTGAACACCGTAAGCAGCACCAGCGCCCATGCGGTTAATTATAAAAGCTCAATTAGCGTGCGTTTTTTGGGACCCAAAGAAGTAGAGAGGGTAGAACGATAAGGTACCGTCTGCGCATCCATCACGACTGTAGAAATTATGCGTGATTCAACCTTCCATTTTTATTCTTATACAAGTAAATGACAAGGAAATGTTGCCCTAAAGCACTGCATGTAAACAAATTCCAGGATTGCATTGTTCATCGATTATGTTAATATTCAGCTCTGTTTTTTGTTTGTTTTGTGGCTTTGTTATCTTGCGTATATTTGTGATTTTTTGTGCTTTTATTTCAATTTAGTATTAAATTATACTTGTTAATTATTTTCCTATGCACTATTTTATAATTGTTGCACAAAATGTTGTTAAACCGCCCCTGAATCTTGTTTACAAAATGTGCAACACAAAGTTGTGCATAGTGTCTAGACTTTTTCATTGACAGTTATCATTCTACCCCTCTCCACTTCATTGTTGGGACCGTATTTTGAGTATGCCGATTCGCCTCCTTATATGTAGCCCTAGTCTTCATAGTCCCACATTACGTCACTGCGTGGTTTGGACGAATTTTGAATCGAAAGTCAGCATACCGGTAGTATGTGTATCATAGATATATGTGTATCATAGATATATGTGTATCGTGTATGCAATAAAATATTAATAACACTATTATTGCTATAGTTGCTTAATTTCGAAGAGAGCAGTGTCTTCATTTTCATTAGAGACCTTCCTATCACCTTGTCTGAAAGGTCTTTGTAACAAAACACTAATAAAAGTATGTAATATATTTTTGTTCACAATATTCTCCACTATCTTTGTAACACTGGTCGACTTACAGGAATAAATTTCATTAAAAAAACATGACATTTGGGTTTGCCGACTGTACGTACCTAGGTACTGCAAAACAATCGTTGTATCATTCCTGATTCCTAAACCCAATAAATTTGGCTTGAATCCCACCGATTTACCTTGCAACCTTTAAACGAATTTTCTTGCGGCGTTCTCAGAATCCCACAAAGACCTTCGTTGACGGTTACGATGCCCGATATGACCCTCGGTAGCGTACCTTGCGATATACCTGTTTCGGGCATTCTCAATGGTACCAATTCTGAATTCCTCGCCCACGCCGCAACCGCAACAGTCACGCAATAAGTAAAATCGTAAATCTCGATACACCTCGAACGCCTGCTGGTCTGGTCTGCGGGGTTCCGCGCAGATGCAAGAACCTACGCGCCCGATTACGTCCATTGAATAATCGATTTTTGTCAAAGAATCGATTGGTTACTTAAGTTATACCACTATTGATGGGTGTTACTAATTAAAATATGACTTAATTTATGTATTATACAGTGTGTCCCAGATTCGTTTCTCTATAAAAGGATCTCGGCTCCTATTATACCTACAGCAAAGGTTAAAAGGGAAAAGTTTTAGAGGAAACTTAGTGCATTTGATAACCGACTTCAGATTTATGATCGGTCAGTTGGTTATGGAAATATCGGCGAATAACCGAAAATGGCGGATGGTCTGTAAATCAGAAACGAATAATTTGACAGCTGTCAAAATGTGACATTATTCGGTCACTTTTTTATCCCGCAATTCACCTCATTTTTCTTATGGCCGATATATTGGATTTTTCGATTTTTGAAAAGACCGAAAAATTTCCAGTCTTGTGATGTCTGACAAGTACCTAAATGATTTGACTATCATCGAAATATCACACTTCGTAAAGTTAGGTCTCATTTTTCTCTAAGAAGGCCATTATTTATTTGTCAGATAATACGGTTTTTATAAGTACCACATTGTTTCTATCTAAGGAGGCTCTGACTTTGACGTTAAATAATTCAAACTATTAAAGTTGTGTTTTAAGTAATACGTTTTCTCTCATTAAAATCATAAATCTGTCACACAAATTATAGAAACTTGTGGAAAATGGCCGGTAATCCCTATTCCAATGAAGAATAGTTTGACATATTAGCGCTGTACTTGCAGTCACGCAGAAACGCCGACATTACCTCAGCAAGGAGTTTAGAGATGTACCCCTAACGACGGCAGCTTTATAAAACCCAATTTAGAAAAATCGCAGTTAATTTAATTAACCATGGGCCCTTTGAACAACCTAGAAACGAATACAATATTGAAAATGAAAATGGCGACAGAAACATTTTACAAGCTGTCAATGAAAACCCTAGTGCATCAGTAAGAACTGTAGAATGTAGAACGGAAAATTGGTGTGTCAAAATCAACGGTACAGAGAGTATTAAATAAGAATAAGTACCATCCATACAAACCCACAATAGTTCAAGGACTAAAGTAAACTGATTTTCCAAGAGGCATGCGCTTCTGTGAGTGGTACACTAGAAAGTGTAATGAAAATCCCGATTTTGTAAATCATGTCTTGTGGTCCGATGAGAGTCTGTTTACGAATTGTGTGGAGTTTCTAATAAGCACAACACATCATTCAGCTGTGGAAAACCCTCACGAA
Source organism: Psylliodes chrysocephalus (assembly GCA_927349885.1). Taxonomy (NCBI): domain Eukaryota; kingdom Metazoa; phylum Arthropoda; class Insecta; order Coleoptera; family Chrysomelidae; genus Psylliodes; species Psylliodes chrysocephalus. The sequence goes on from OV651818.1 coordinate 26,991,954, forward strand.
ATGGCAGAGAGACGTCTACAGACCAGGGCACCAACCCTCGACTAGTGCGTTTAAGCGCTCGCTTTGAAGAGATGCGAGTGGTTCAATGCGAAGACGCATTAGAAACCGTATTCTTAATCCTTCGTAATCCTCTTTTATAAATGCGAATGGTAACTTGGCAAACATGTATGATCGACGATTATTTATGTTAAATTGTCTGCTAGAAAGGGAAGTCAAAGTTCACACCGCTTATTTTGTGACAATTATTAAAATTTGAGCACGAAGTCGTGATTTTGGGTTGTTTTTTTGATGTACTGTTTGCAGCGTTATAAAATGGAAAATATTAGTAAAAAGACACATATAATTAACCGAAACAATCTGATGAACGCTTGATCAGAAAGTCTGAAAGGATCTTTCCTATCATCATAAACTCTTCGAGGATGATTATTGGCCTCTTCTAATTCATAATAAGATATTTAAACAAATTATATTTGTCGTCATACCTATAGGTCACGATCAATTTATGAAACAAAACAAAAACACTTTGCAATATTAAAACGTGCATCCAGTTAGACCTTCGCAAGCTCTTTGGATCTTCGTAAAAGCTGTCTTTTCTTTGTCTACTGGGTCCATTTCCACCTGCCAATATCCAGACTTTAATTCTAAGGTAGAAAATAGTTTACTTCCGGCCAATGTGTCCAAGGTATCGTCGATACGAGGCAGAGGGTAACTGTCTTTCTTGGTAACATTATTCAACTGACGGTAATCCACACATAACCTTGTAGTTTCTTCCTTTTTCTGGACCAGGACTACCGGAGAGACCCATGGGCTGGTAGAAGGTTCTATCACCCTGTCTTGCTCCATTTCTTGAACAATCCTTTCAGCTTTTTCTCTCTTGACCTTTGGCAATCTTCGAGCTGATTGAAGAATCGCCCTGGCGTCACCAGTGTCAATTTTGTATTTTACAACAGAAGTTCTCCCTGTTTTTCCTCCTTTTGGTACAAAAATGTCACGATATCGTCGAAAAAATTCCTTGATTTTCTTTTTCTCTAATGGATTCAGAGATTGACCAGCAACTGCAATCATTTACTCGAATTTGTCGTTGGAATTATCAGAAGTTGTTGTCTGACGAATTATGGAAGTTACTGGTACACAAGTTTCGATTCTGGTCTCTTTCTTAATGGTAATTGGGTGATCATTAACGTTTATAAGACGAAATGGAATCTCTTTAGCAGTCGTGAACACCCTCTTTCCGATCAGAATTCCTCGTCCAACCTCTTCATCGTGGTTCCAAGGTTCCATCATGACAGGTGTTCCTTCTTCCATAGTTTCTTGTAGCCGTGCTATTATAACGGTTTCACTTCTGCCAGGTAGCACTATATCCTCCTGTACATCAACTGGCATGGTAATGTCCCTATATGGATGTAGGAATACCTCTTCGGCACCAACTTTGATCACTCTGTTCTAAAAGTCTAACTGGAAACCATGTAAGTTCATTACATCCATTCCAAGTATAACATCTTCTTCGATATCAGCGACAATAACAGTGTGAGTGAACTTTTATGTACCAATTCCCAATTGAATCTGGATTTCCCCATGGATATTGGCACTTTCACCTATGGCAGTCCGCAGTCGCAATCTTGTGTAGAAGTTTCTTACGGTTATTTATGGTTGTTGGTCGTATAATAGTCCTAGTTGCTCTAGTATCCACCAACAGTGTATACTTTTTACCATTTACTTCACCGTCTAGGTATACACTATCATCGCGACATTTCAAAGAGGCTATCAGTATGAGAGAGTCTTTGGAACGGTTTCGGGTCGAAGCTGCCGCCTCTAGGACGACCCGCTCTAGTTTTCCTGCGGCGTGTTGTCCTAGTTTACCATAATTCCAGCACCTGATAGTCTTCCTCTTTATCTTTCTGTCAGTAAGGTTCTTCATCATATCCACCAGTTGATCGAGTTTACCTTCCTCTTCTTCCTCTTTTATGGTCCTCACTTTATTGTATCCACCAGAGGCCTGTGTAGCTGCCTCATATTCAAGGGCAGCGGACAAGACATCGACCAATGTTTTGTGACGGGCTAGACGAAGTGTTCTTTTCATCTCGTGGTCACGAAGTCCATCAACAAATGTTTAGACTGCCAAACATTCCATCATGTTTTCCGGAGCTAATGGATAAGCAAATCGTACCAACCTGGCAATATCTACTTTATATTCCTGAAGAGTCTCGTCTCGTTTCTGTTTACGATTCTTCAACTGTGACTGGTATAAATGCTCCAAGTGTTCATGGCATATCGTATATTAAGTCTCTTTTTGAGTTGTTCAAAATCATCTGTCTCTTCCACGGGTATAGTCTGAAGGACATCCAAAGCGTCTCCTCGAAGGGTGATGGTCAAATTTATTGCCTTCTCTCGTTCAGACGACTCGTTTGCTCTGGCAGCTGTTTCGAACTGCTTAAGGTAGTTCGTCCATAATATCTTCCCGTCAAAAGTTGGGGCTTTAACACGAGGAGAGTTTACAGCTCCTTCCAATTTCAACTTCGACTCCACCTCATGTCACTTTATTTCACCGTTCTTGGTTTGGTCTACGTATTTCATTTCTTATATCTTCTTTTCCATCTCTTTTATTTTCTCATCTACAGAAGACATTGCATTTCTTATAGAAGAGATATCAGAAGAGACTTTAATTTCCATAGAAGATATTTCGGAAAACATCTTTTCTTCTAAGGAAGAAATGTCTGAAGAAACTTTACTTTCTAAAGAAGAACTTTTACTATCTAAGGAAGTAATGTCTGAAAAAACTTTAGTTTCTAATGAGGAAATGTTAGAAGAAATATCGGTTTTCATAGAGGTCATATGAGACGAAACTTTGGTTTCTAATCTAAAGAGGAAATTTCATTTTTCACAGATGATATTTCGGATTTCATATCGGAGGAAATTGAAGAAATTATAGAAGAAGCGAAATCCGAAAATAGATCTAAACCTTTATTTTCTAGTGCTTCTTTAAGTCGTTCTGCCAATTCTGCTTTCTTCCCAGTCGTCTCCAACACGCGATCTTCTAACTCCCGACGTAGGTCGGTCACTTTTAAATCACACGGTTTTTTAGCCATTATTGTCCACTATTTATTTACACTATTACACTTCTCGACACCAATGTGCTGTTTGTTTATTTTAAACAACATTTTATTTACAAATAATTTATTTAAACACTTATTTATTTTATAACACTACTATTCTAATCGAATGTCTTTAAACTGTTAACTATTTATCTTCACTGTCCATATATAATTGATTCCCTGTGTTCCTCCACCAATATTTATATACAAATTATTGGATTCCAGAATGATCCTCCACCAAAATAGAAACATCTCATATCTGAAATATACCAGAAACATTATTACGTTGACTCAGGAATGTTCGCGAAAGTGCATCCGCCATAGTCGTCACACATGTTTGGTCTTAAGGGGTTTAATTATGTATGATAATCGGACAAGTTAAGCCTCAAAGGCCAAATAAGACAGAGAGGGACTTGGAGGATTAGAGTATGACTGAATAATGAAATGGCTCACATAACATTATGTATGTTAACATTTAACGTTTCTTTTTTCATTTTACCATTGTCTTTTAATTGCTAATTTTCACATTTTTTCCCACCTTTGAATTTCTTGTATTTCCCACAATAAATTTTGCACTCTTTTGTGTCATGCTTGTGTTGATAAATTGTATCAATACTTTTGTATGGCTTTTTTAAATATTCATGTTGGAGATGTCTCCTGACGCAGTATTGTTTGCGCTTATTAACCTTTTAGTCTATGAGTTGTATTTCTGCAACATCGTTTTTCTTTCATTTGTAGACCTGATGATGGCAAATGCCGAAACCGGTTGTCTTATAATCAATAAAGTATATTTATGTGGGAGTGATTTTGAGCCATTTCTAATCTTTAATTAAGATGACCACATCTTCAATTATTTCATTTTATAATGTTAAAAAAATAATATTAACGCTCCACATTGATCTTTGATATTATAATTATTACTATTCACTATTTACAGACAACGTAAACAAGTTAAAATACATAAAATTAAATCTTAATAATATCGATAAAAACAATATAGAACTATAAAAACAAAGTTGATTTCAATTAAAAAATATATATAAGTTTATTACTCATTACAATATAATAAAGTCCGATTTCACTATGTAGAAGTAAATAAAATATCAATCAAAATCAAAAGTCGATCAAAGCAAAATTTTGTAAATTTATGGATGCCAAGATCGCCTGATATTAATCCAATTTGCTTTATATTAAGAAATCTTATAGTTTTTATAAAGCAATCGATTAATTAGTTGATATAAAAGAATCGATTCAGTATCCATTCGATTCCGTTTCGAATCAGCATGCCTGTCTCGAGCTGGCGGTGATCTCGGAATAGAAACAAGCGAATATCGGTTACAAAGTTTCGGAACATCTGTAAGAGACAGTGCACAGCATCAGTTCTATTTTTTTTCCTCCATAAATTCAAAAAATCTCGTGTGCTACGACTGCTACGCTACGCGCGCGAGTTTCTTCTGTTTGTGTGCAACGCATTGCAGGAATATATAGTTTTTCGACAGGAATATCCGGTAAGTGCATTGCAGGAAAGTTTTTAAAAGGGGTAATTTAGTTTTTTGGTGCATTTTGGGGGTTGTTTCTGTAAATTAAGTCAATTTGTGTGCGATACTTTACAGGAATAACTATTTTTTGCAGAAATATTTGATACGTGCATTGTAGGAAGTTTTAAAAAATTGAAATTTTGGGTTTTTATCGCTTTAAAAAATTCGGGAGGGATGTAAAATTATTTCAATGTATAATGATAACCACAATTTGATATATTTACTGGTATTTCATTACTGAAGCGATAATTTCAAAAGTTGTATGTGTATAGATATGACAGCCAACTTAAAAATTTCGCACTACGAAACCAATCATTTAAAATAATTTAAAAAATTTGGACATTTACAAAAAGGACGCAAAAATATTTTTTTGAAGACCATAATTTAAAATCTAAACTTGTATTTGAATACTAAGAGGACTAATTCAAAATATATATAGGTATTTATAGATTTTAAATGACCAGCTAAAAAAATTCATCACTTCGAGACCAATAACTAAATATAACTAAAGTTTAGAGGAAAGGTTCAAGAACTGTATAATGAATACCACAATTTGATATCTTAACTGGTATTTAAATAAAGAAGGGATAAAATCAACAGATTACGTATTTAAAAATCTTTAAAACTTTGTCATTTAGAAACGAATTATTTTAAACAGCTGAAATTTAGAATAAATGTACAAAAAAACTAGAAATATTTTGTTGATGACAAGAAGTCATAAAATTTACTAATTTTTGAATAATTGTTCAAAACCAAATATGTATTTAGGAATTAAATGAAAGGCAAGTCTAAAAATATATCTTTCTTCTGTATAAATTTAAAAATTGTTATATGATGTAGGCGTATATTTAAATATCAAATTGAGTACAAACAGTTGAGTTGAAAAACATTAAAACGAAAAAATATATTTCCTTAAACTGCTTTCCAGGGAATTAGATTTTCTATTTTATAAAAATGCAAAATGGACGATCTTTATAAAAATCCACCATCAGGTTTTATTTACATAAACGCGTCTGTCATGTTAAGTTGGAACTTGTTCAGCTACTAGTCATTAAGTAAATTGGATCAAGTTCAAATTATGATTTGAATACATTAACTCATTCAATTTTTATATTTAGGCTAGGCCGTAACGAAGGTCTTGTTTACACAGCAATAGTAACAACGGCTGTTGTTTAAACTTGTCTTGGGGACTTTTTCCTGTGATAGATCTGTCAAATTTTCCCTTTTTGGACTCTGCATATCAGTTAGAGTGAACATTTTTTTTTATTTCTAATTCTAGTCTAGTAAAATATTAATGAGTCTTATGCTTTACCAAGTTTGCTTGTAATATTATTTTGTAGTCGTTTTGAAATTCATTTTTATTTTTAAAAATATGTACGTATAAAAATGTTATGTTTAAATAGTATATAATATAGGGTAGTGTGAAAGGTATAAGATTCATTTAGTATGGTATATTTAGAACCACCTTAATGATCTTATTCCTAATAACACTGTATAAACCTGAAGCGAGAGTTCTTGTGTAAACTTATTTCCTCCCGATTAAAGTGAAAATAAATTGGATAGAGCATTGCTTATAAGCATTGAATAAAGATTAAGTATGGTTTCGTGTTTGTTACACATAAATCATCACTTGAATTATATCGATGTGTTTACACCCACATAGTATTAGTTTGGAAAACTGATTCAGATTCAATAAATTCCATACAGTGTTTCTATTTTTGAAACTGGGTGGTTTGAAGCATTTTTTTTTAATGTTATACACAATAGGGAAAACATTGCTATTTGCTTCACTATACCTCATAATACATTCAAATAATAGATTACAGATAATAGATATACAATATAGATTACCATATTTTTATTAAAAAATTATTCCGGAATTACTTAATTAAGGTAACTAAAGTTAACTTTAAATCATTCAACAATATATTAATAAAAAAATATATATCCAAATAATGTTTTCAAATACATATACCATTTGAGAGAGGCTAAAATGGTGGTTCCCACCTTATCGAGACTGAGGCCCACAAGGGTAAACTCGTAGCGTAACAAAAACGAGAAATGATTTAACTTGGAACGAAAGACCGAAAGCCGATAGTAGTATTAGGAGGTTGAATTTTTTGGTTTGTGAAGCATTGACATTAATTAGGTTAAACCATGTAATGATTTTCACAAGCCTTGATTTTTAAAACCACTCTATATCTATATTAGGGTTTACAAACTTGTTTGAGCAATTTAACCAATAATAATTGGTCCCTTTACCTCTTAAGCCTGCTCATGTAAAATATTTGGGCTCCTTACTTCGCCTATTTATATTCTATTAATAAAGGACAGAAGGATGAGTCTTGCAACTATGTTAAAAGAAATAAATTGGCTTTCAGTTCAGAATTATGTTCAGTACATGACTGATATTTATTTATAAAATAAAAAGACAGTACCATCGCATCAGATCTATTAGAAAAAATTCAATATAATTCGCAATATCACAACTATAATACAAGAAGCCAATCTGACTTTCATGTACGGCAAGCTATCACTAAAATTCCCAAAATACAATTTTTATCAAAGGTTTAAAAAATTTAATAGACTGCCTACAGAAATTAAAAAAAAAAACAATAAATGTATTCAAAAGTAACTTCAAACAATACTTGATAAATAAACAGAACGGATATACTTTCTTGTGATAATACTCTTTAAACCTGCCCTTTTTAAGTATTATTTCTGTTTTAAAATCATGTACTTTATTTAAAAAAATTACTTGATGTTATATTAATACTACTTACTAAGTTTAAATTATTATTAGTTTTGCGACAAAAGGTTATAGCGAGGGTTATAGCAACTTATAGCCACAAAACTATATTTTTGTGTTAAAGTAGATCTATACAGAGCAATGTAATTTACAAAGACCTTCTTTTAACATACAAATAAATAACAACTTTATAATTAAAATAAAAAACACAACAAAATACCTCGGTACCAAGGGAAGAAGATTTATTTTTAAATTTTATTTATTGAGCAAATTTATGACTAGAAGTTTACTAATTATGTAAAAAATGTATATAATGTAAATAAAGACTTTTGTAACTAATTATTATTTACAATTCGCTGGTTGAATATGTAATCCAAAATCGTATAATAAAAATTTTCTTATATAATAAAAAAGTGCTTTGTATAAGAACATCAAATTATCTGTCTTGCTGTACCTTTATTTATGGAAAGCCTGAATTGAGATAAACTACAAATTATTTGCAATAAATATCAAAAGAAGTATACATTTTTAAATAATTTGACATTTAAGGCCCATTCACACATCACAGTTGACATCTTGATACTTGACAGGCACAGCCAAGCATTATATCAATTTTTTTTTCTGCTAAATAAAATGGCCATGGGGTTGCGACAGAGAGCTAGTCAATTGGATGAAGGTGTTTATGTGGCTAGGGACAAAATAGTAGTACACTTAAGTTAGCACCACTATAAAAAAGTAATTTTTAAGAAATTGCTTATATATTTTTCATAAATTGGCAGGCTTGGCGACTAATTTCGAATAAAAATAGCCTCCAGAATGGCTATGGTGTAAAGGTCGCAACCCGCCTTAGAAATTTGACCTTTACTATCAGCATCTGTTGTTTGACAGGTCGTTAGAGAATGTTTGCAATTTATGGAATTTTAAGAATGTTAGGAATGTTGACATTATAAATAATTGGAATTCTTAAAATTGTCACATAAGAAATGCATATGCGGATTTTAAGAAAATTGTTATTAAAGTAGTTAGGATGAACCGAAAATTCTGAAAATCAATAGGGTTCTAAGTTAGAAGTAATTATTCAAGAAAATCAAAACCGCAAGTCAATCAGAACTTTCGTTCTAGAGTTATCGTGCCAGCATACATACACACAGACGACCAGACGAAATTTTTTTTTGCATTTTTGGACTCAGAATGATCGGAAAAAAAGTTTTAAAAAGTAGGGGTAAGAAAATTTTTTCGTCTGCTCGAATGCAATACTGAGGCCCCATAGGAAGGGCCTCAGTAATATAGCTGGTATATTTTTATTAAAAAAAATTTGAAATGCTGAACTAAATTAACTGAAGTTAATCCTCGTGTTAATCTAAATCATTCAAATTTTGGATAAACACCAATTTAACTCAAGAATTACGAAACTTTTCTATACGGTACATATTTTTTAAACATACTGTTAACAAATGAAAAAAGTGAAGTGAGAAAAATTTCCGTTAGGAATCTCGACAGTCAATGTCTTGACAGCCTCTCGGTAAGGGCACACGTCCGGCAAACGTGATGATGAGGGTTCGACTCCCGCTAATGACATTTTTTTTTTAATCTACAAATATTTGTTTTCACATTTGGGGTCCGGGGATGGTCTTAATAATTCGTAAGGGAATTTTTGAAATTTGTTTCCAAATTTTTAAATTTATTTACAAACTAAAAGTCAAAGCCAAACAACAAAATCAAAGATTACTTAGATCAACCATTGTATTTACAATGGAATATTTAAAAATATAAATAATAAACATCAAATAATTTACTCTAGATGATTTAAGACTCTTCTGTAAATTCCTTGTCTTGTAGATGATATTTAAATGACCATTCATTCACTTCCTTTGAATAGCATGATCAATGATTCTAAAATTATGTATTCCATAATTACAAATAAGTATAATATAAACATATGCGGCTGGAGAATATCTATAATTACATGACAAAGTAGGTGTATAATAAAAAGCGTTTAATACGTGACTGATTGCTTAATAACTTTTTGTGTATAAAGGTAAAAGTGTACTAGTATTGGTTGAAACTGTATAAAATATGAAACATATGGTCAAACGACACGGTATTGCGAAATATTCTGCACGTCCTTAATGGCTTGTCTTGTCCATACCAAATATAGAAACGCCAGATCTTACGTTGTGTGAGTGGTTCTACTTTTGCGGACGGTCAGTGTCGCGCGCCCAACAAAATATATCGTTACCTCAGTTCAAAAAAATCTTAAAATGTATTGGACGAAGATGTGGAGAGAATTTTGTGAGTTTTAAAAGGAAATACGAGTGTTTATTATCATGACAAGACACTTTATTTATTTTTTTTTGTTCATATATTTATTTATTTGTACAATATCCAACGGGGTAATCCCCAATTACAGAATGAGGCAAAAAAACTAAATTTCAAAAATAACAGTTAAATATTAGAAAACATATATACAATAGAATATATTATAGCACTCTTTCTTCAAAAGTGACACAACTAAAAATTTACATATTTTGAGTTAATACCAATTATAGCCCAAGAGCCCACTGCAAATTTTTACCGTCATCTGATAACGAAATGAAATATACCTCAAAAGCATGGAAAAACATTGTACTTTACCAAATGGCACCTGTGCCAATCCCTATCCTGAGCAAAGTAGCTTAAAAAAATTATTTTATATTAAAAAAATCACATAACGCATGACAGCTCTAATTTCGTTTGCCCTTAAAGTTTTTCAGAAAATAACATTCAAATATATCTTGATATATATCGTTAAAGGCAAATATTTTCTTCCTCTTAACATCGCACAAAAACATCTATCCACGATTAGTAGGTAAATATCTTAAAAAATATGAATCAATGTTTGCGGATTTAAAAATTTATTTGTATGCCTATTGTTGTGATTCATTTTTACAGGTTGCCCTAGAAACGACAAAAAAACTACTATGATTATGGTTTAAAATAATTGTCTAATAAGAGTTTATAAATATTATTGCATATCTCTGCAAATGGTTTATACAATACCGTCCTTCTTCCTTTCATACATAAACATGGTTTAAAAGGTAGGTAAAAATATTAATAATTCAGGTTTAAAAGCGAGATTCGCAATTAATTAGGATTGTAAATTTCAGGGAAAACATAATTGTCGCTGTCATGTTTTATTTGATTTTTAGAATATAAAATAATTTTTTTTAACCACTTTGCTCAGGATAGGGATTGGCACAGGTGCAATTTGGTAAAGTACAATGTTGTTACATGCTTTTGGAGCATATTTCATTTCGTTATCAGATGACGGTCGAAATTTGCAGTGGGCTCTCGTACTATTATTAGATAGAATGTGATTAGTAAACAACTCTACAATAAACAAAATTGTTTTAACTTGTTGCAAATTTTTGAGGGTTTGATGTTTCAACTCAAAAGATTTGAATTTCCAGTTGGGTCGCTTTTGAAGCAAAAATGCATTTAGACTTAAATTGAATGCACACTTAGAACAAAAAACTCAAGACAAGAGAAAAAAGGTACTCAATTGAGTCTATTACATTAAATACCTACATGAATAGGTAAAAAACAAAAAATACAATACAAATACAATTAAAAAATAATCAAAAATTCACATTAAGGAAATACGTTCTTATGAAGACTACAATTAAAAATGTCGATCTGAGATTCACTCGCAGAATAATTTTGAATCGATAGTAGTAAAGAGAGGAAGCCTTACATAATAATATACTAATATACTAGTCCTAGTAGTCTTTTGATAGAATATTTGATTAAGGCGCGAGTTACTTGTTGAATTTATTTTCCATATGCTATATAAAGTTAATACGAAACAAATATAAAAGCCAGAAGTGACATGTATGATTCATGTCTACAGCGACAGTTCTAAAACAAAAGAAGGCTCAGGATGTTGAATATACTCCAGATCCTTAAACCTTAACATGAAATGGGCTGTAAGCATTAACGTCAGTGTGGTTCAAACCGAGTTCAAGGGATTCTTATGGCAGCAAAAGAAGTTACCAGAAACAAGTGATATTGTTTCTGGAACATACTCATCTATACAGCTCATCTATCAGGATAACAGACCAGCACTACTCACCCTGGTTAGACCACGAATTTACTCAGGGTTAGTACCAGAATGTCACGAAGCTTTGGCCGAATTACCCATCAACAATGTGGTCATCTTAAGATGGATCAAAAGTCACGCCAGCACATCAATTCGCCAACCAAATACTTTTTGGACCTGGTCCTTCCATTTGACTGACAATATCGGTAGTAAAAAACCTAGTTAAAGAACATTTTCTTGTGAAATTCAAGAAAAGATGGGATGAAACAAGAAGCTGTGGAGTTAGCAGGAAGCTTTCAAGTTATCCCGACAATACCACAACAAACAAATATTTGACTATTACTAGATATAATCTGCCCAAGCTTATTGCTTGGTGACCGGTAAAAATGTGACTGACTTGATGTCGCTGAAGGCGGGCTCGATTCTCAAACTTTTCATTACTCGTTGGAGGGGTATAGTACCAGCAAGAGATATAGTGTGACTTTAAAGCCAGCCGACAAAATACAAAAAACGTAAGGATACCGAACATTAAATATAGTAGAGGTAGAGGAGTATTCAAAATGAGTATACTTATTTTATTTTTACTTCCCTCGTTAAAAGGAAAGTATTGTAATCGTGAAAATTTAGATTTTTACGTTTTCGGATCCCTAGATTACGAAAAAAATGTTTTCCTAATTCCGTCGGTCTGTCTGCCGTCTGTTTGTTGGCGCAATAGCTCAAAAAGGGCATAAGAAAAAAAACTCAAATTTTGTATTCAGGTAAGGCTTCCTCTTGGCTCAAAACCGGTTATACTTCCGGTCAGATATATACAGGGTGAGCAAACATTTATTTTTAAAAGTCAGCAGATTTTGACTAAAATTGATTTCTGATAAAATTGTTATCTGATCAAAGATAACAGATCATGAATTACTTTTTAAAAATTCAAAATGGCTTCCTTGTTTTTACAATTTATACAGGTTGTTTTTTAATGGTATTCTAATATTGTAGGGTGTGATGCCTTAGGTCATTCATATTTAAGTTAGAAAATGTATTTTATTGCTCTACCAGTGGCGTCTCTGCAAACATGTCATGTGATATTATCTACAAAAAAGTAGTACGCCACTGACATTTTTCCATGTTGATATTTTTAACACATTTGCCTGGTCAATTCTACATTAATACGGCATCTTGTATTTTTAACTCCAGTCGCTCGGTTCTAGATTAAAATAATTAAAATTAATCGTCAATACTGCAATTTTTTTTTGTTGAGTTGATCAATGAGTAATTTTGTTATAACCTAACTTAACTAGGGTTGCAATCTTAAAAACTAAAGTTCTACTCGCTAGTATACCTTAGGGTCTGTTAACTTAATTACACTAAACTAACGTGTAACACTAAACCACACAATGTTTTGCTTTGTTATTAACACAATCACTTGGCTAACTCAAAAGATTTCACTCTCTTGAGTCTTCTTAAGAGGAAAATTTACATTACAAACTGAAAGACCTGCGGGGCAACGGTAGTTTAGTAGGTATAAAAATTACAACTTAAGGGTGGAGCCTAAATACTACAAAATTGCTTCCGAGACTAAACAAAATCCGCATTCATTCATAATTTTAACAATTGCCTGTAGATACGAGGGATACGTATTCCAAACTCTAACGCGCTAAGTTGAGACTCATAGGAACCTAAAAATCCTACAACGGCTGCCGACAGACGTTCATCAGTTCTTGCTCTTGAGTGAGTCAGAGTTACCTAAATTAGGGGAACCAGAATTATTTGTTTTTCTCGATGCATTGCGAGATATTGTTATGTTATAACGCAGTTCGATTTTTTAGAGGGTTTTACATTATTTTTATATTTTAATTTAGTGAATAGGTTTAGTTAGATTAAATTAGATTTAACAGTATAGAATTGTGAAATATAAATACAAATAACGAAAAAATAGACGATTGGTTCGAATAAGATAATTTAATACAGGATATTTATTAATTGAGTGCCGATACTTAAGGGTGTGAATCCTTGGGTGTTAAAGTCTTTAGAAAAAAATAACTATTTTATTTTGCCCAAAAAAAAAGTGTTTCCACTCATGGTGGGTTCCTCCAAATTTCAACAAAATATCAAAAGCAGTTTCAATAAACTGGTTTTTATTTTCTTACGCGAAAAGGGTGCGTCGTACGAAAGTACGTCTATAAACCAAATTTGCTCCAAAATAAATATGGATTTTAAAGATAATTTTGGTTTTTAGAAAAAGCAGTGGCGTACCATATTTTTGTTCAAAAATATTCAGTTCAAACCCGGTACGGCCGTCACTAGAAAAAATTTAGAAGTCTTTTACGACAAAAAGGCGGGATTGAAAGTGAAAGTTTAGTCTGTTGGTACATAATATACTATATTTATATATCTAATTTTTATTATTACACTGAATGTGACATGGCTTTTTTGCTTGCCGTTTTTGGATTAACAAAATATTATTTTAATGATTTAAAATAAACTGCCAGTAATAATAATTATCTGTACTTAAACATATACAAAGTGTTCATAAAACGACGCATCAAGAAGCACCAAATTAGTAAACTTTTAATTTACGTAACAAGTATTAAAAGTAATTTTAAAAAACCGACTTTAAAATCGTGGTGATGCCATCACCACATCTTAACCAAATTTATATGGGACCACCCCTGAGGTACCCCCTTACTAACGAAAAGAATTATAGAAATCGGACAAGGTGGTAAAGAATTATCGCTAAACATACATAAAAAATGAAAAGTTTGAGGATTTTCTCATGGACCCAATTATTAGATTTTGACCAAAATTAAAAGGGACCATCCCGGAAGTATCCTCTTTCCAGCAAAAAAAAGAATCATTTAAATTGGACATTGTGTTAAAGAATTATCGCTGAACATACATAAAAAAAATATATACAGGCGAATTGTGAACCTCCTCCTTTTTGAAGTAGGTTAAAAAGGATATAATAATCTATATTAATTGTATTAACTAAAAAACTACTATCTGGAGTTGTATACATTTTCTTAAATTAATTTATATGTAAAAATGTGGGTTCGGTTCCTAAAAGAGTACCTAGTTCACTGTGCAGCCAAATTTATATTTATAATACAGAATTTTTTAAATTAATAAAGTTTTAGGTTTAATTAAACACCAAGTTTTATCAGGAATAACATTTTCTGAAAAAAGTAACATATAAAAAGCAGACTTTTGCGAGCCACAATACATATTTTAGAGGACAATCCATATTATTTTAGAAAAATAAATAAAATTTTTGTATAATCACATAAATGTGATTTATCTTTTAGAATATTGTATATATTTATCAAAGTTTACTATTTTTTTTAAAAAAAGAAAAATTTTTCTTAAATATTTTAACAAGGTACAAAATACCTTAATTTGTTTATAGTTATCGATTTTAAACAAGACGGAGACCGGACATCGTCGAAGAGAAACAGCAAAATTAGTAAAGAATTTTAACTTGATTAAAGAGCGTTCTTTCTCTTTCCGTTTCCTATAAAAACTAATAGACCTTTCTGAAATCGGTATTCGGTGACTTTTCTTCTGATATGATTTACATAAAAAACAAAAACTGATTTATTATTTTTGTGTAATAAAAATATGTTGTTATTTTCACAATTTTCGATTACTCTTTGTTTCCAAAAAAGAAATACGATGTTCTTCTGTAGATATTAACACATTCTTTAATTGGCTTTATATTATTTTATTTTTTTTTAATATTCTTTAGTATTTTCATAATTTGGGAAACAGTATAGCATTGAAAATTCTATACCTGAAAAATTGTGAGTACGCTTTTAATTAATTGTCTGTTTTTTTATATCACAATGTTTAAATATATTAAATAAATTATGAGTATTCTTAAACAGAGATATATTTATTTGTATTATGGAAATAATGTTTATGTCAATAAGCTTTTTTTCGATATTTCTATCAATTTATAAAGATAACTCTTATATAATCATAAGGACTTGCAGATATCACAGTTCGAAATTCTTTTTATTGAACATAATACTTTTTTTGGAATGAAAGCATTAGTTCCTGTTTTTCAGTTAAGCTCCATAAATCAATTCATATTTTAATCTGAACGCAACTTAAGCGCAGTAAAGTTGCAACAACTAAACAATATAGTGAACTTTTCGAAAATGTCTAAGTTAAAATGAAAATTTATATTTAAAATTAAATAAGTTAACTAAAATTTTTGACCGTTATGAAGTTAATAAAGTTATAAATAACGTCGTTACAAAGATTCATGTGTGAATTTTCAATTTCTATTGATGATAGTTACTCATCTACGTATTACAATATCAATACATAACTTGGCTTTGACACAAAACTTCTAATCCGAATCAAAATCTTGACTTATTATTTGGGGACTTAAAAGCGTGGTCCACTAGCCTTTTAAAACATTTGGTATAATCATTATTATATATCATCAATTACCACTGCCACTGGTAAAATCCTAAATTTAAAATAGTGTACTATAATAATCTTAAATGGATCGCCTAATACCATGTTTTAGAAATAAATAAAATGTAATTCTTAAATTAATAAAAATATTCAAAATAATTTAAGATTTATGTTAATAATATGTTAATAAACATTAAATAAAATTTCTTACGAATTATTTAGTATTCTGTCTCGTACTTCCATCTCTCTATTAGCTTCGCTGTCAACAAGTTCCGGAAGGCATATTGCATATAAAAATTTTTAATTTTATTTTGTATCTTTTCTTCCCAAAAGCTGTCATTATGAGATATATTCTCCATTTGTATTCCTCCAGAAGTCCAAAAGCACAAAATGCAAAAATCCATTTGTGTTATGTGCAGCTAACCCTGAATTTGAAAATACCAATAGTGGTTCTCCTTAATGGTATTTTTCTTTTTCCAAAAAGTTATTTCTCTACTGTATATTTCTTCTTTTACAGTTAGCACTTCAGCTCCATATGGACATTTTAACTCTATCATAGAGTTTTGTTTTTTTTTAATTCCATCCAGACTGGCAGCAACATAATCCAATTCGAATTCAATAAAATGTCCACATTTAGAAACTTTTACTTGCAAATAATTTTCCATATCTTATTTTGCTCTGAATTTATGGTCCATGCCATATCGGGTGGCTTTACAAATAAATAAAAGATTTTAGGAAATTTTTTACAAATTTCTCCAAATTTTAAAGCAGTGACTTGTCTTTTATTGTGCCACAATGCACAATCAGCTTGTCAAAATCGTTTTTTCTCATTTATAGAAATTGGATAACTTTTTAGAAAATTTTCTCTTGCAACGCGCCTCAAAGGGTGCGACAGATCAAAGCCATGCGTGAAAGCAAGAAAAAATATTTACATTACTTTATTTAACAAATTGAAGAGATATTAACATGCTGGAATTAATAATTATTGTTAACTCGAAGAGGTATTCATTAAACAAAAACATATTTATAATTCACATCTCAGTGCATACCTTCCAATTTCGAGTATATATATATTTTTAATAAATAAATGATAAAATTACTGTATGTAAACAATAACAACATGAATTCAAATCACTTACGTACTGTTTATCACTAAATAGTAGAAAAAGATATATATTTTGTTGGTGTCACCATCTAGACGAAAAAGCTTTTAACGTATTCCTATTTTTATTGTAATAAAAATAAATGCTCCTGTAGGCAAAAATTAAATATATTGTTCTCTTCTAGCATTTTTTAACATTTCTATTTATTTTCGTTTCTTTTCTTAGATTTTTTTCAAAAGAGACTGACTCATATTTTTAAAGTGACTCCAGAGAGGTATGGGCTAAGCCTTTACCTGTACTTACATAAAATTTCTTTTAGTAAAATTAAAAAATAATCCGTAAAATTGGTGTACTATGAAACCCTTGCGTATAATATATATACCAATCTTAGTATTAAAGAAATAGTATTAAACAAATAAGTAAAATTTATTCATCCCTCGTAAAACATCAGTAAAATATATTATAAATTGTTTTCATTCACAAATATTAATTTCTTAAAAATCTAACAGAGGCGCCACTTTCCAGACGAAAAATCTTGCCATGTAAGGGTTTCGTAGTACCCCACTTTTAAAGTTTATTTTTGACTTATTCTGAAAGAAAAAAATATGTACGTGTAGGTAAAGGTTAAATCTATGCTCCTCTGGAACCACTTTTTCTAAATTCAATTTAGTTTTTTCTAAACAAAATTGAGAAAATGAGTAAAAAAAGTCGAGTTTTGTATTTTTTTTTAGAAAAAAACAGTTTCAAATTTTAAAAAAGTGTCTCCAGAGGAGCATAGATTTATCCTTTACCTACACGAACATATTTTTTTCTTTCAGAATAAGGCAAAAATAAACTTTAAAAGTGGGGGTACTACGAAACTCTTGCATGCACCGCTCTACAGCCAAGTAAATACTCCTCTTAAGAAGCTAGATCGCCTCAACGTTCACATGTTGGTCGAGCTGTTGTTCGTGACTCCTAGCGAATCTGGTGATAGTCTGGTTAACAGTGTCCATCTGAAGGTCTCCATGAAGGTCGCTGTTTCTAATGTACCAAGGAGCATCGACAATGTTCCTCAATACTTTGTTCTGGAATCTCTGGATTATTAGAATATTACTGTAGCTGGCACAACCCCAGAGCTGAATGCCATAGGTCCAAATTGGTTTGAGAACTTGTTTATATAATAGAATTTTGTTATGTGTAGATAAGCTGGAATGCCTACCAAGTAACCAGTATATTTTCTTAAATTTTATATCTAACTCTTGTCTTTTCTTTTTAACATGGACCTTCTAGCGAAGTCTAATGTAATACCTAGATATTTTGCCGAGTTAGCATAAGGGACCTGAGCATTATTTATGTTAATTGGTATTCTTTGACCATTTTTGTTAGTAAAATTAATATTAACAGATTTGGTTTAATACGCCATCTTTTGGTCCATTTATTTATTTGATTAACTGATGTTTGTAGTTTATTTGCAGCATCTTCATGATCTTTGCCTATCGCTAGGATGGCAGTATCATCTGCAAATGTAGCTATTGTGTCTTATTCTAGTTGGGGTATGTCACAAGTGTATAACAGATACAAAGTGGGTCCCAGAACGCTTCCCTGCAAAATGAAGAAATTTTAATTTAATTGATGAACGATAAGATAAACATCACTGATGAAGCAATAAAAACTTTTTCGTCTAACGTATGTGGTTTTATATTGAATTAAAAATACAAAAATAAGAGGAAAATCTCCATGGCATTCAGCAATAATACTATCTATGGAGTATACTTTTTTAAATTGTTTCGTCCGTAAAACTTTAAGAAGTTCTTCTTTCTTATAGCTGTCTTGAAAATACAAATCATTGTCCATTAGAAAATTTTGTATATCTGCTTTCTTCATCGTGTTGAATGTACTCCTAAACAATCTGCGTCTTGACTAACTCGTCGGCAGTCGAACGATTCTTACTCAATGCATTGCAGGTGGCTGGAAACACAACCGGCAGGAGCGGACTAGATTTGTGAATAAACTTTTAGAAAATTAACTTAGTTCGTTGTACATTCTTTTTCTGATTTTTAAAATGTGAAATAAGGACGAGGTGGTGAGAAAAACCGTGCAACTAAGCACAACCAAAGCTAGCCAATTTTTTTTGTATTTACGCCTTATGTTTGGAATTATCTCAAAAGAAAAGAAAGTGTTACACGTATTTAAATATTACGTTGAATATTATGAATCAAAACAAGATGTTGATGTTGCTTGAACAGCATTTTCTCGAGTTGTTTGAATCCTCTTATTGGGCGATATTAATAAAAATCTGATATGTCCAACACATGACTTTCCTATCTAGTACGAAAGAATATTTCCATATTTCTTTAAAATGAAGCGAAGTCCGATACTACGGAACTGGAAAATGTGGAAAATCAAATTGTAGATGTAAAATTGCTTCTCGTACTTTTAACAGAACTGACATGTCACCTTGAAAAATTAAATTTGAACCTAGTGGCAAAATATTGCCAATTATTTATATAGTCACACAAGAGAATTTAAAAATAAAATTATGCTTAAATAGAAGAACATGATTTTTCATTTTTCCCAAGCTGTAAGAACCACTTTAGAAAATAAAGAATTTTGAGAAAGTTTTATATTTAACTCACGTAAAATATATTGACACAATTATAGTATACGAATTAAAAAAAAGAAATGTTTAAGACTTTTTTATTCGTATTTTTGACCAAACGAATTAAATTTTCGTGCAGTTTTAACAAATCACCCTATATAATTAAAATAAGTATGCACTCCAATAATACAGGTGTCTTTAGAATGGCAAGAATGTGCAGTACAGCAAGTTTCTTTATAAAAATGTCGGTTTATTTTAAATATGGCTTTGTCTAGCTAAGAGACAACCACTCCCGTTGTTTGTTTACAATGAAGATGCGTTTCCATAGTCGTAGTAGGCACTACTATAAGGAGATTCAATGAATATACCATACCAACATGTGGGTCATACTCTAGTCTTCATAGTCATACTACTAAAACATTTCTTCTCATCTGTTTGTTGATTGAAATTTATTTAAAAATTGTTTAGTATCAAGTCAGCATAGAATTGATTTATTACCTACCTTACCTATGATAAATACCCTCTTTTAGATATCGATTATTACTTAATCTAATCAACAAATTATATCGTTTTGTTAGTTAAAGAGGCAAAATTTAAAAATTGAATATATTTAATTTGACATAAGTAATTAAGATTAACTAAGTTTTTATGATTGATGCAAATGACTTAATTATTAGAGATTAAAGGCGACCTTGAACCTCAAAAACAATTAAAAATTCGAACTCTAGATTAATCTGGTAAAAAATAGATTATTTATGTCATAATATTATACAATGCTTAAAAATAAATTATCCAAATAATAATGTGTCTCCATAATAATAATAACAATACTAATAATATCGTAACAGTAAAAAGCGTTGTAATCTGAATACAGTTTCCACTCTCTAAAGTTGCTGAGGTCTTTTGTGATCTTTCGTCACCTTCGAAAATTAAGGTATGGTATTCGCTCCGTGCGCGACAGCAGCGCCAATTTGTTTTGGTATTAAAGGAGTATTTCTGCCTATACTGACAAATACAATTTTTAATAGAATTCGTAAATAAAAAGTATATATGTTAGTTTTAATAAAAGTATATGGATTTATAAAACAATTAAAACATTAATTTAATATTATTATATATTTTTCACGCTTAAATTGAAGAAAATGATGTATAATCATTAAAAATCAATAATAAAATATAGGCAGGCAACAGTATTTACTGGAAAATGTATGAGAAGTTGCCTAAGTCTAATAAGTTGTCATTGAAGAAACCATTTATAATAGCGTGAAGTTAAAATGTATAAAAAGGATCGCTACTTATATTTTCATTTTTGTTCTAAAGAAAACATAGAATGAATGATTAAAACTGGTTTCCGATCAGTAAGTCACAAAATTGCATACCAGCCAAATATTATAATCAACGGCAGAAATCTTGAAATCTAGTCCTTGCTGAATGAACATTTAAGAATAAAGGGATATTAAAGAACATCGTAAAATGATAATTTATTGTTTATTTAAAAACTTTCTAGTTTCTGATGTCTACTATTTCCAGCATTACTGTTATTATCACAAAAATAAAGGTAATTTTTTTTCTTATTGTACACCTATCCATTTATTTCTTTGATTTAATTTCCACTTTGTTAGTGAAATTTGTTATATAAGTTTCACTGGTTTTTTTGCTAGTATTTGTACAATTTTCAACACAGCAACTCCGGTTGCTTATTGTGTTGTTTTTACCTACTTTTTTGAAAAAAAGTAAAATGTATACGTGTATTTGATATGCCAAAATTACAAAATATCCCCCTAAAATGCACGAATTATCCGCAGCTAGCGCTAGTATCGCTTTTGCTTCCCTTTCCATGACTTCGCACGGAGCGAATACGAATTCTTCTTAAAATGGTGGAATATCACCTAAATCATTAATACGTTAAAATTGGTTTGCATGATAAAAATTAAAAAATATGTAAATAATTATTTCATGACCGTCCCACAAGGATCCATCTTACGAGAGTGTTGCCTACAAAGGAATAGTCCCTGCCTAGTTAAATATTTATAGTAAATATTTACCCATTTATCTATAAGCCAATCGAAAATATGGCACAGACAAAATTTATTTACCTAATACAATTTTCTTGTTTTCTAGAGTTTTCTGTTTTAATTGACTGTAACCATGGGCGTCGTTACACAATTCTATAGAGGGGGGCAAAATTTTGAAAAAAATTAGAATGTCTATTTGTTGAAAAACAGAGAAAATGAAAAATAAAAGAGCAATACAAATTAACAAAAGTTTCTAATAAATAAAATAACCCAACAAAAAAGACAAAAATTAAAATAAAAAAAAAACAAGGAACTTAAAACATATATTTTTAAAAAACAAACAGAAGGTGTGATATAAATAAAAATATAAACAAGAAGACAGAGCCATACATAATATAAATAAAAATAAAATATTTATGAAAACACAAAAACAAAAAACTCACTCAAACACGTCGACGAACACTAGGAAAACGCAATTTTTTTCTTCCTAGACCTAAAATAGTCGTGCAAAGCGCAGTCAGATTATTTTCATTCATTATTCGCTTTGTGCGTGACAGCAGCGCCAACTTTTTATGAACTAACGGACGATATTTGCGTATACTGACAATACAATTTTTAATGGAATTTCTAATTAAAAAATATATATGTTGATTTTAATAAAAGTATACATATTTATAAAACAAGTGAAAAAATTAATTATTATATATTTTTATTACTTATTACAGCTAAAAAAAAAAAAAAATGTATAATCAATAAAAATCAATAAAAAAACGCAGGGAACAATATTTACGAGAAAATGTATGCTATGTTGCCTAAGCCTAATAAGTTGTCATTGAAGAAAATAAATAATGTGAAAATAAAAACATTACCATTAAATAATAACGTAGTATCAAAACGTATTAACAAAAATAATTGGTAAATTTGCGATTGTAATTTATATTTTCTTTATTTTTAGTTCGAAAGAACCCATAGAAATTATTGATTAAAAATGGTTTCCTATCAATAAGTCACAAGATTGAATTTCAGCCACATGCAATAATCAAAGACAGAAATCTAATCCTTGCTCAACATTTAAGAGTTAAGGGATGTTGAACAACATTGTAAAATAATAATTTATTGTTTATTTAAAACCTTTCAATTTTCTGATGTCTACTATTTCCAGTATTACTGTTATTATTACAAAAATAAAGGTTTTTTCTTCTTATTGTACAGCTATCCATTTATTTCTTTGATTTAATTTCCATTTTGCTACTGAAAATTTATATAATTTACAATGTTTTTACTGCTAGTATTTTTACAATTTACAACACAGCAACTGTTATTACTTTATCGCCTTGGACAAATTTCGCTTGTGTTTGATTTTGTTGGTTTTATGTTTTTTTGTGGTTTTTAGTAGCATTGCTGCATTTGGTTGTTGTCAAGTCAACTAGTGTCAGAGTCATAATAAAAACATTTTTTAATTCAGTTGTCTCATTTACACAGAATATTTCATTTCTGTGCTAATTTCACGTAATAATACGTCAATGCGCGTGCGCCTTTACCTAATTTAGTAATAAAAATTGGTATCGTTGCAAAAGGAAAAAATTATGTTTAGTTCTAAATTTAGTACTAAATTAACAACTTAATTTAGGGCTAAATTTTAGTACTTAATTTAGTATTGTGACATGCAGCCATTACGCGTTGTAAAGTCGTAAAAGCCGTAAAAGCCAGGGGTGCAACTGCCCCCCTTGCCCCCCTCCCCCCCCCCCCTCAAACGACGCCCATGACTGTAACTGTCTACTCAAAATCAAAATAAATTTCTATAGAATCCACCTGTTATTATTTAAATCAGTGCATCTGTACAGTTTTGTAAATACTAGGTTTAATATTATTAAAATGTACTTCGTTTCAGTCATACCAGAATATATTTAATGATATTTTTTTATACTGCATGTGACCATTAGTACTGTTGACTTTTATTTGTGAAAACTAAACATTTTGAGTCTTTTTCCTCTACTGACCTTCGTCTAATCGAAAAATTTACCCACTCAGTAATTCAATTTAACAAAATTTCCTTCTTGGAACTAACAAGTATTTGATTTGTAAAATATGTTCGACGCATAAGGTCAATTCGTTGGATTAAACATTCAAAAGATGCATCATGAATATTAAAATGCTAGAAACAAGTGAATTAAGTGAATTGTGTGAATTAAGTCGTTGTCTAGCTAAAATCCTACGCAATAGAGATCTTGATTTTATGGAAATTTAAACAAAATGTGTCAGTTTTAAAAATAACTTGACGCTATACGTCTCATTGCTGACCTAGTCTTGAAGGTATTACATAATTTTTCTCCGAGTATTACATACACGATTTGTTATTTTCATTAATATTAAATACTTGAAATTAGATGGGAGTGTCCCAAGGTTCTATTTTAGCGCCAGTTTTTTTGTATTTTTCATAAACGATCTTATTTTTTCTAATGACCACACGCATTAATGCATGAAATCCTTTTCTAATCATAATAATAAAAAACATTCTTAATAAAAGGTCCATTGCAGAAGTACAATATTCTACACCAAGCATTGACAACTTACCTGGGAATTTATTCACGAATCTCAAGGAGTAGAAATTTTGAGTGAAGAATGAGACAGAAATTCAAATTTTCTACGATGCAGATAAAAAGGAAAAACTTCTTTCTATTCCATTGAATCCAAGAGATGTTATGTTATGTTGGGAATGGGGTGTTAATACACTGCGACCTAAAATATCTATTGTATCCCCTTCTGTCGCCAATGCACTAAGGAAATGTCTCCATGCCTGTAACGACCATTCCAATCCTATTTTCTCAAGGAAGTGTAGGATTTGAAGTGGCTTCAAGTTAGGTAAATCTCCCTCTTCTATTTGATACCCTTCTAGGTATAGTGCCTTTGGATTCTGGAGTTAAGTAAATTTAGTTAGGATGTGAATGGAGGTTTCGTTCTCCTCCTCACAGAATCTGCACTCACTATCATCTACTACTCTCAGTTTACTTAGGTGTCCTTTTAGTCGGCAATGCCCGGCAAGGATCCCTGTTACAATACGTAGCCTGTTCTTGCTCAGGCAGATGCAGGCTTCCAATCTTTTCTGGTTATATTCACCCAGAAGTATCTTGGCCTGTCTCAGCCCCAAGAGATTGTTCCAATTATCGGTTCTTCTACTGTCCAATTCTTTTTTAATCTCCAATAGTATAGAAGATCAATCAAAATTTGTAAACTGATCACCATGTAGTTGACTCTTCAATGTGTGACAAACAAGCTGATCAATAATTGTACAGGAAGATGAGTATAGACAAATTTATAGTTTGTATTTTCTAAAAGTTGAATTGCATTGAAATACGTACATATTACAGTTTTTAAATATTAAATTGATTGTCGCATGTAGAGATCAGTAACCTATACATAGACTTTTAACGATCAACTTTATTTTAACTCTTTATGTGGTATATGTAGTATAGTAACTACCTTATTTATTTAGACATTCGGAGCACGTGTCCATATGCGTGAACCATAATGAATGGCCTAATACACTACTTTAAAATTAAATTTGTTAACCATATGTTTTACTTCCACTCTGATCTCATAAAACGTTATTCGTTTTTCTTTTATCCCAAACTAAAAGGTGTCAAAGTTCAAAGACCATTTTTTTTTAATTTCACTAATTATGTGTGAAATTCGATATAATAGTGGTCATGTTAAAAATAAGGTAGAACAAATTTTTTTTTCCTTTATGAATGATAGTATAATGGAAATTAATTTCTAATCGATCAAAAATCTATAAAATAAGTTTTTTGTTTAATCTGTAGGGTACAATAGACAATAAAAAAAATTAAAAAGTACCTCAAGGCACAATTTTGTTGCTGATCCTACATACCAACGAATAAAGATTCGCTCTTTTTGAAAGTTGCTAAAGCCACTAAAATAATTTCTAGATAAGTTGTAGCAACAGTGCCTAAATATGTTTATTACAACCCTAATATAAATATTTACATTTTGTATTTATTTTATAAAAACGCCTGTCACATACACACACACACACACACACACACACACACACACACACACACACACACACACACGCACACGCACACGCACACGCACACGCACACGCACACGCGCGCACGCGCACGCGCACGCGCACGCGCACGCGCACGCGCACACGCACACGCACACGCACACGCACACGCACACGCACACGCACACGCACGCACGCACGCACGCACACACACACACACACACACACATATTTAAGATATCTGACAGATAAAAACTCCTGTCTGTCACACATATATCGGACTTAGATATTGAAATACTGTCAATCTTAAATAAGTTTCTGGCCTTTTTTATTCTACATCAGCGACGTCACACCGGTAATTCTTTTGGTTTTGTTTGTGGCAATAGCATCTAAAAATGTTTATTGCGACTCTAATGTAAATATGTACATATCTCTCTCACACATACATTGAATATCTCTGACTTAGATATTGAAGTACTGATAATCTTAAGTAATTTGGTCGTATAAAGTTTGAGTTTGTAGCCAACTTCATTCTACTTCGGTGACGTCACAACGGTAATTGTTTTAGTTTTGTTTTAGAAATTAGATTCCCTCTGGGAGCGTAGATTCTTATCCTACGGACTGCGCCATCTAATATTTAGTAATTATATTTGTGTTTAATGAATGGAATGGAATAAAACTTGGATTTCCAGATTTATCATTTTAAATCTAACGACTTTCTAATCAAATGTCTGTCTAGTGCCTCTTCTTATTGTAATTACTGTGGCCTCTTGCTTACTTACTTACTTACATCCTATATCCTAACAATATACAATAAAGCAGTAACTAGTAGTAACTAGAGTAGTTTTGTATTATACCTGTAAAAAAAATTGTCATTACTGCCCAGCTTCTAATTTTCTACTTCTTTTTCACTCATCATCCGTTTATAAGACTATTTTAAGGTTTATAATTTCTCAGAATTAATAATGCTGTCATATTCACGTGGTGTAAAATGCACTTTCGGTAAAAACTATTTTATAGAAAGTAAATATAGATATTTGGCTACGGGCCAATGAATGAATAGAAAAATAGCGAGTTTACTTGACAAATTATTTTTAGATTGATTACAATTTGAACTTGATCTGGCGTACCTAAATAGTTGATAAAATAAAATTGAATGCGTACTACTTTTCAGGAAATAAAGAACTTACAGAACGTAAAAATTAGTACCTAAGTTGAACACCAAATTAGCTGGACTGACCAATTTCTACAGTATGGATCTAAAAGTTAATCTACTACCGATGAACTGATAATAAATTCTTAGATACTTTTAAGTATATCAGTCTGTTGTTGGTAAGTTCATTACGATGTTTTCAAGTCTAATTGTTTATAAGGTAATAAAAGAAATATATCAAAGATTACATCTATGAGTAATGCAATGTATATTTCCGTAGGTTACAAGGTCAGTGACATTCTAAAAATTTCAACTGTATGAAATTTCCTACAAAAATGTGTGGTCTTATAATGTTCTAAAACGACATTTTCTTGTTTGAATTGGCAACATTGCTATTAAAAGCTCGATTAAGGTAGTTTTACTATAAAAATCAAGGGTTCACCATTTCCGTTAGCATTTAAATTTCGCTAAATGTATTAAAATTAATCTTCTACCAGCTTAAATTATAAGGTTTGGAGAATGAATTTCTGTAATGTCTAGTTCATCCATTTTTAACTAGATGTCACAGGGAGATTACCATGTAAAAACAATGTTGCCACTCTGTTTTAGAGATGGTTTAAGTGGTTTTTAGTTAAGTGGAACAAAACAAACACTGCGCTGGAAAACACTCTATAACACAACACAAACAAATCAACTAAATAATTGGAAGAGTCGGAAGTACAGAAGCATCATAATAATGACTAAAAGGCTTGTTTTGGGTTTTGGTTAGTGTTGGATTTATAGTTTACCAAAAGTTGAACCCAACACAAATTATGAATACCGCCCTAAGGCCGCTTGCCAAGGGGACTGTCTCCTTTCGGTGCTAGCTGCAAATATTTTCATACGGATAATGAAATTCCAGCAACTTCGTAAAAAACAATTTATTGTGCAAAACGTTGCACGGCAACTTTTAAATTTACATATTTACACTACACTTTATTTACAAGCCCCTAGAGGCTTAACAGTGCCTTATGGTTATTAATACTTATTATTTATTATCATTTTAGTATATTTGCTCAGAGAACTTATGTATTTACAAAAGAATAATTACCATCGAGTTTTGTGTTGACACGTCTGACTTCTCTCGAAGTCCAAAACGATCTGACTTTTTATCGTTCAAAGAAAAGATATGATTGTCTACGTGCCAGAAACTGGTTGGCCTTGAGTGGTTTCGCGCTGATACGACTCAGTAAATGCGATTATGGTCACGTAGACGTTTGTGTACAGACTTCAATAACAAAACACCTGCGCACCGAGGACAGGACCGTCTCTGAATATTCTATGTTTTAAAATGTGTATTAAAACAGTTAGTTTACAAACCAGTTCAGAATCACTGAATTCCACTCGATCAGCTAATAGATTGTTATAACATAGCGATGTGTTCTTGAATAAATAATTCGTCAACTGTATTTGAGAATTCGATTTGACGGTTCTGTTTTCTCTTTAAACTACTGGTTTTAAACCCAACTTTGCTGACCGTTCCCAGATTTAGTAAAGTATAACAAATGCTTAAGGACAGTCAAATCTTAGAAATATACACATTAATGTAAACATTTACGTTTTATATGTGTTACAACTTCTCTCTCTGATGCTACCTCTATATATCCCAGATCTATGGAATATACCGATTTCCGTAACCTATATCCAAAAACTATTATTTACCTGCAACATTTTTTGTTAGGTCAAGAATCTCGTTTCCTATCGCGGAGAGGGGAACAGGGTGCTGAACTTATTTTTCCCCGGTTACGGTTTAACTGAACAGTGTTGCCATGTCGATTAGATTTCCAAACTGGGCCGATTATTACGCCATCTGTTGAACATAAGAACTATTAAATATGGAATACTGATTCATTTGTTGAACAAAAGGATTCTTAAATATAACACATAAATGATATCTATCAAAATATTGGAGTGTGCTACTGTGCCCTTAAAACAGATCTAACGTACAGTGTAGCCGTTTGGTTTGAAATATCCTACTTTGGCGAAAATTTTACGTGGATATACGATAATTTTCGGGAATTTTGTTACATATCCATTTGCATCAATAGTTGTACAGAATATGTTACAATACATAAAGAAGATTATCTCCTAGTCAAGCTTAAAAATTGATTAAGATAATTTAAATTAGGCTGTACTAATCAGTGCGGTAAATATACTGTATGTTTCAATAATTTGTTTAACTATTTTTGTCGATTTTCGTAATATACCAAGTAGCACCATAAAAAAAGTTTGATTCTATACATAAGCTTTTTATTATGAATAAGGATAAAATTAACATCTTAGCCTTATCTGGGATCTACAAATTAAATTGTAATACTTGCAATTCTTACTACGTAGGTAGGACTTTTCGTAATTTCAAAACACGACTGAAAGAGCACACTAGATATCTGAACCAAAACCATACTGGTTTTTCTCATTTTGTCAACCATCTTATAGACACAGGACATGACTTTGATTCTTCAACAGATTTCAAAATCTTACACAACACTCTTAATAGTTTTGAGAACCTAGAAATAATGAGAAATCTTAAAGCCTCCCATGGGCGTGCGGTCCATGGAAGCGGGGAAGCACCGCTTCCCTATACTTTGAGATTTAAAAATAAATATTTTTCAGTTTACAATGCATAGAAATTAAAATTAAATTAGGTACTATATTTTCTCTTAAATATTACGTAAACTTCGTAAATGTACTAACAATTCATTGGTGTAATGTGTAAACGCACGCACTACCCATGAGAAAATTAATTGTGTAAACGTCCACACCATATAGGTACTTCAAGTCCGTCGGCGGAAGCGCCTCTTGAAAAAGCCGGTTCATCTTCCAATTGATTTTGCTTCGTGTTATTGACCCTGCTTTGCCGTGAAACAGTAGTCAGTCTGTTTGGGCACGTGAAATACGGTCGAGAGGCAGCGATTTTTACGTCACCTTACGCATCTTGTAATTCGCACTGTGAGGAAAATCGTAGACCAGATAGATTTCGGTTTGTTTTGACTTCAGATAGATTTCGGTTTGTTTTTCGTAGTTGTTTTTCTTTTTGTAAAATGGAGGAACTATGCACTGTGCCTGCGCACAATAATAATGTGGTAAATTGTGTCTGTATTGTGTGCTCTTTATTCAAAATAGGATTTTCAAGTAGAAATTTTGAAGAGAAAACGGATATTATTAATTCTAGTAGACTAAAGGATCCTATCAAATTAGGGAGGAAAGTAGAAAAGTCAGCAAAGAAATTTATCAGGCATTTTCACGTAGGGTTCTATGAAAAGTATAAATGGTTAACCGACTACAAAACTTTGAAGAAATTGTTTTGCTGGCCTTGCCCACTTTTTAATATAGCCGAAAAAACACATTGGAACTCAGTCGGTATTACAGACTTGAATCATTTCCACAAAAGTGTAAAACGACATAGCAAATCTCATATAAGTGCACCATTAAAGAAAAAAACATTCGGGACCTATCGCATTGAACATAGTTTGGACAATCATTTAAAAATAAGCAACAACATTCACAATGAAAGGGTAAAAAAAATAAGGACGTCTTACAACGATTAATAGATGTAACTTGTTTCCTGGGAGAGCATGAACTAAGTTTTAGGGGTCACAATGAAGCAAGTAGATCCGCCAATCGAGGAGATTACATGAACCTTCTAAGTTTTTTAGCAAAATACGATGATACCCTCAAAAATCACTTTATTGATTTGACGACTTTCCGAGGTACCTCAAACAGAATCCAAAATGATTTAATTAAATGCACTGCCGACGTTGTGATGGATCACATTAAAAGTGAAATTAAAAAAGCACCTTTCGTATCAATTGCGCTTGATGAAACCATAGATGTAGCAAACTTAAGTCAAGTATCCATTGTTGTGCGATATGTATTGGATGGCATTCCTCAAGAGCGATTCTTAGGATTTTTGGACGTCACTAGCGAACGAACTGCAGATGCATTGTTTAAAATTGTTTGTGACATTATTTCAAATTTAGAATGTGGTTCTAAGCTTGTTACCCAGAGCTTCGATGGTGCTGCCGTAATAGCTGGCCATTTAGGAGGCCTTCAAGCTAAAGTGATAGAGAAGTTTAAACATGCAATTTTCGTTCACTGTATAGCACATAGACTTAATTTGGTTTTATCGTGAAGCATAATAATAAAGATTGCAAAGTTTTCTTTTCGACGCTTAGTGGTTTGGCTTCCTTCTTTTCAAAGTCATCGAAAAGAACTCGCGCTTTGGACATTAACGTTCAAAAAAGGTTTCCAAAAGTTGCTCCGATGCGATGGAACTACAATGGACGTTTGATACACTTTTTTCAAGACGTTTGGGATAATAAAGAAACATGGGATGCTGAAGCTGTTACTGCTGCTAAAGGGTATTTGCATTGGCTCAAACAAAACTTTTATTTCAATTCTTTGCTCAACATTTTTGCAGAGATTTTCCCTTTTACTGACATTTTATTCGACATTTTACAGACAAAGTCAAATGACATTGGCTTTTGCATTAAACAAATTGATGATTTTAAAAATAAAAATAATAAAAGACGAGATCAGTTTGAACACTTTTGGAATAAGACTCAAAACATTGGCTTAGAACCTGAAAGAAAGAGAATTAGAATTGATAATGTTGGCGTCGTCGATTATACGCCAAAATTTTTGATAATATTTTACAACAAATGAACTCTCGATTTCAAAACTTTAACGAATTAAAATTTGTTGAATTGTGCAATTTTAATATTAGTAACTACGATTCATCAAAATTTCCATCGGAAGCTTTTAATTTACTAAAATTAAATTATGGAAATTTTTTCGATATTCCAGCATTAAAGTCCCAGTTAAGTGTTGTTTACGAAACAACTGAAATTAGTGATAAAAAGACGCCCATCAATGTGTTAATTTTTCTTATAACAACTGGTTTAAATAAGTCCCTTTGTGAAGTCGTCAAGTTGTGTGAATTAGTACTAACCATCCCAGCCACAAGTGCGTCAGTTGAGCGAAGTTTTTCAGCTTTAAAGCGCATTAAAAGTTTTACACAAAATTCAACAAGTGAAGACAGACTCTCTAATTTAGCCCTAATATCCATTAAAAAACAGCTTGTTAAACAGTTATCAGAAAATTCAAAATTTTACGACGATGTTATAGACAAATTTGCAGCCATTTAGGATAGGCGAATAGATCTTAAGTATAAATAAATGTCAACTGCTGTGTCAACTGTGCGAAAAATGCTTTTTCGTTTAAATAAACCAAGGAAGCTTTTCAATGGTAAGTTTTTTATAGCTTCTAGTACTAAACTAGGTAATAAAGTAATAGTAACACTTCAAAAATCTCAATCTCGAATATCCGTAGTACTGAGGAAAAAAAGCAAGAATTTGACAAAATGGTGAATGCGCCGCGAAAAATTTTCGTCTGCCGCGCTGTGCTTACTGGCCTGCTGTATTTTTATACAATCGCTTCCCCTTCCAAAAATGTCACCGCACACCACTAAAGTCTCCCCAGGAGGTTATTGCTTGAATTCACAGATCCAATTTAAATCTTCTCCCATTTTCTCCATTATGCTTTAAATAGAAAACAACTTTTGTTCAACAACAATTATATTTCTTCTTCATTTTTCATTTCTTATTTCGCCCTATTCGTTGTTAGTCTTTTCTAAATTTCCCCAAGAATCTTTTCTACACATGGTTTAATTTTTTCATTTTTTTCCCATGTACTGTCAATTTTCAAATTTTCAAAATTTCTTAGATCTGCCATTTCGTTGTCACAGTATTACCAACTTCTCCTAAAATTAAAAATTTTTCCCCCCAGATTAGTAACTTGTTCATGGGTTTACATAAATAAATATTATTTTTTAACTAAAACTATTGAAATTTTTTGTCAAATTTTTTGTCAAATTTTTTGTCTTATGTCCCCACATTTTTTCAATTATTTAATTTTTTCGTTTTTTAGTCATATTTCCATTTTTTAAAAAACGTTTTAATGGATATTTTTCGTTACTTATTATAAACATTTTTTTTTGAAATTCATTAACTATTAGTTTTGTCACACCTCTATAAATAAAAAATTTTTTTTTTTTTTTCAAATTTAAATTCTTCAAACCGTTTCAATATTCGTTGCCAGTATACATTTTGCTTTTGTAAACATTAAAAACTTTGGCAGTTTTTTGACTTTGTACGAATATATTTTATATCTATTCTATGTATTGAGAACACTACAAAAAAATTAAATCCACCAATCACAGTTCATATTTTGGTCACCCGACAACTATTAGTTTTAAAATTTTAAAAGGGTGACAATTCTGTCAAACTAATTGTGAGTATATTTTTTAGTTATTGAACTTAAATGAATTATATTTGTGTAGAATCGATAAATAATGGCATTTCTAATAAATCGCTTTTATCTGCTAAAAGAATAATTTTTAAAAAACTATTTTTATATGTTAACAATAAGATAAATTATCTTTAAAAGTATACATGTAACCAACATTTTTAAGTCCACTTCAAAACCGCGTGTGTTTAAAATGTATTTAAACTGGTTTTAAAAGGATCTTCACAGCAGCTTTAAAATCAGTTTAAGATAATATATTTTTATAGTTTTTATTTTTGGTTCTATTGACTTCTTTCAGAGTGGGCCCTTTTATGTTGAAGGGGTATTAAAACTAATTAGTTTTAATTGCAGTTTTATTCTACAGTTTTAAAGCATCCTTGGGATAAATTGCCGCACACCATAGCTGATACTTTCAGTTATTGTCAATTTGAGACCCTACAGAATCATATCGTCGCCCTTATCACGAAGTGACCTAGCCAACAAAAATTAAAAAAATGTTTTTTTATGCGGATTAACTAGTCTTGACCTACTTTATCATCTCACGAAGTGGCACATCTACAACCTTAATAATGCGTGCAATACAGCATATTACTTGTGTGTCCTATCTGCAATAATGCAGATTATTTTCCTCACGAACTATTCTAAAAATTTCCGAGGGAGTTTGACTAATCTGGAATTACCAAACAATAAAAGAAGGCCTTAGCATTCCATGATAAAATTTTGAAAGCTCAAACTCTAAATCCCTCTTTATTATGCCGACCTGAGAATTACGTATTTTCGTTTTATTGCTTTCCTGCAAAATTTACTATTTGCTACTTATGCCACTTCGTGATGAGGGCGACGATATATTTTTTAAACGCCAGGGTTGGTGTTTTTACATGTATTAAGTCATGGCGACATTTTTGATATATATATAATGTAGTGTCTCATCTTTGTAAGCTTTGTATTAAACCTGGAGAAATAAGAGGATTTAAAAAAAGATATCTGCGCCACTGTTTGTACGAATTCAATAAAATCATTAATATAAATTAGCACATTTTTGGAGGCACAGTGTTTTCGTATAAGACAAACCTTGGTGCAGCAATAACCAATATAAATAATTTAGAAAAAAAAAGGATGTTTATATAGCAAATAACGAATCTCGCTAGACTGGAATTATTACATAACATCGACATTAAGTCCAAGGTGAAACGAATAAAATCTTTAAATCTTTGGATATTATTGAAAGCTTTGTAGTCATGGTGGATACCGCCAAAAATGTACCATCACCATCTTATTCATTAATACCGGCTGGAGTTGTTGCTTTCTTTTATAATTTTTCTATAATTCTATTATCTTTTATCTTATTCTTCCTATAGCATCAATAAAACAAAAGGCAGCAATTGATCTTTCATTGGGTTAGTACAAACATTATAAAACGAATATGAAACAAAAATAATACTTACAAAAATGTTTGGAACAGTATAAAAGGAAAACTCACCGAAGGACAACTATCTCGTAGGATTTGCTCTCTCACACTGTGGGTAGAAGTCGGGGACGGATTTAAAATATTTCTTTTATATTAAACAGTATCGCATTAGGTATTTTTTTATTATTTTTTTTTTATTGTATGTTATTATAAGTACATATAAAGCAAAGCATTTAAAGATCTTGAGAAGTTTAAATAATTTTCAGAGTAGGAATAAAGGTATGATGTTTATTTTATAGGATCAAACGAACTTATCTTAAGTGAAGTTCGATCTTGATTATACACTGCGCTCCCTTCGAAGATAATAAGTAAACATAGTATTCATTTATGAACTAGTTGTGCACCATAGTCCAAAGCTAAATCTTATAACCTCACTTTCCATGTAGTTCCCGTATTTTGCAGGCATGGCTCACTTTTTTTAAAGCTCTGTCGCAACTGCGATGATCTGGGATTCAGACGGTGGGGTTGGGAGAGATCATCTTCGAAGAAAGCGCAGTGTATAATCAAGATCGAACTCTGCGCTAC
The DNA here is from genome assembly GCA_927349885.1 of Psylliodes chrysocephalus. NCBI lineage: Eukaryota > Metazoa > Arthropoda > Insecta > Coleoptera > Chrysomelidae > Psylliodes > Psylliodes chrysocephalus. The sequence continues at coordinate 27,027,044 of OV651818.1, forward strand.
CTTCTCCAGATGATAAGTAAACGTAGATGTTTAAAGACAGTTGTGACTACAAGAAACGAGGCAATTTTCAATATACTTTTATAAAAATGTTTAAAAAGTTTAATAAACTAAACTAGAATGGTTTCTGCAAAAGAGGTGGGATCCTATAGGCCGGTTATAAAACGGCAAAACAAAATATTTACTTGTATAGCCTCCTGTGGACCTTGTATCTAAGTTCAGTCCACTTTACCCAACGACTCAAGGTCTGAAAGGGAGAGTTGAAGACTGTTGTATTTTATTGCTATCTGATGACTTAACTCTATAAGTTCTACAAATAATATACTTTAATAGTATCTAAAATAGTTCTTAATAACACTTGAAGGGTACTTTATATCATTTTCGAACCGTCTGTATTCCAGGTATCACAAAACACTTGAAATATTAGCACGCCAGATAGAAAGTTTCCTAACAGAAATAAACTACCTACTATAAAAAAATTCTTAATGAAAAACTGTTCAAATTGCTCCAAATAACATAGCCCAAAAAAGAAGAAGAAAATATGCAATATAAAATAGAATGTATTCTGAAATTGCAAAGATTACCTACACCGCTGGGCTGTTAACCCCTATCATGATAATTTACCTGTTAGTTAATCTAACACTCGCCAACCTTTTAGTTTATAGAATCCTTTTGTAATTATTCTGATTGATAAACAAAGAAATAAAAAAGTTGTCATATACTCAGAAAATAATCTAAAGCAAGAAAAAAGTATGTAATGTGAAATAGCTAAACAATAAGAATTGGCCAGGATTAAATATCATCAGTATTAATATCACGAAGTTCTTTAATGAAGTACTACTGCAAAAACTATATAAGATTTTTTATGAGGTTTTAATTTAACTAAAATAAACATAAGCAGAATCATTCAATATATCATTGCTTAATATACATATACGCTTCTACGGAAAAAACCAAAGCAGATGAGAAAGAGGCTTTCTACGATAAAGTAGAAGAAGAAATAGAAAAAATTCCAAAGGAAGATGTATTGATAATGCTTGGAGATTGTAATGCAAACAAAGGCAAAGAAGATCATATAGATCAAGTAGCAGGTAAATACACCATACACAAAAAAACAAACGACAACGGACAGAAGTTATGTAACCCCAGCTCAAACAAATATGATCATAAACTCTACAAAATTTAGGCATTCCAAAATGCATAAAGTGACTTGAATGTCACCAGATGAAAAAACATACAACCAAATTGATCACGTACTCATCACAATAAGAAAATATTCGACAATAAAAGATGTAAGGACATTTAGAGGAGCATGTGTAGATTCCCGATCATTACATGGTCACTGCTACCTTAAAACGAAAAGTGAAAAGAGCGAAAAAAACACAATGCAACACAAATGGGATGTAGGTCAACTAAACAACGAAAAAGTAAAAAATAAATATGCAGAGAAAGTAAAATCAATATTAAGCAATAAACGTGAAGAAAATGAAATAGAAGCAGAATGGAAAGTCATTAAAGAAAGCATAGAAGTAGTAGCAGTAGAAGAAAATATTGGGGTTGCACAGAAAAAGGTAAAAAAATAATGTTGCAATGAAAAAACAACAAAAAAGGTACAAATAAAAATCAAGTGGCTGAGAACAAATAAAATAGAGGATAAAATGGCCTATGAAGAACTGAGAAAACAAACCAAAAAAATGATAAGAAAAGTAAAAGAGGGTGGATAGACAATAAAATAAAAATAGTGAAACAAGAAGTAAGAAAAACACAAAAGGCTTTTACAAGAAAATTAAAGAACAGAACAAAATCTACAAAGGCAAAAAAAGGGAATAAAAATGAAAAAAAAGAAGTGATACTGGAAGATGAAGAAGAAGAATACAAGCAGGTGTGGATAGATTACTTAATCAATCCAGACAAGGAAGAATCTAAGATGGTAGAGGTAGAGGAAACAGAAGAAAGGGATATAATTGATGACCCAACAAGAGAAGAGATAGAAAAGGTCATTGGGAAAAATGCAAATGGAAAATCACCAGGAAAAGATGGAATTAACATAGAACTCATTAAATATGGAGGCAACGAATTGAAAGAAAGACTATTATCTCTAATTCAGAAATATGGAAAGAAGAAAAAATGTCGAGAGAGTGGGAAATAGAAGAGTTGATAACAATCCATAAAACAGGTGACCAACAAATATGTCAAAATTACAGAAGAATGACACTTCTTAATATAGCTTACAAAATACTTTCAGCAATAATACAAAGACGGCTAGCGTAAACAACAAAAAAGGTGATAGGACAGTACCAATATGGATTCACACAGGGGAAATCAACTATAGATGCCATCCATGCAATAACGCAAATAATGGAAAAGGCGTATGAACACAAAATAGAATTAGAAATGCTTTTTATTGATTTTAAACAAGCCTTTGACTCAATATAAAGAACAAAACTGCAGTTGGCCCTACAAAAATTAGAAATACCAATAAAGTTAAGGCGGTTAATAACAATGATGATACAAGAAACAAAAATTGACATTAAAACACAAAAAAGGAGCAACAGAAGAATTCATAATTAATAAAGGAGTAAAGCAGGGAGATTCGCTATCATCCACTCTATTTAACCTCTCATTAGAGTATGTGACGAGGAAAATTAATAAACTAACACTGAGAACAGGGGGAGGACAAGTCATTGCATATGCAAATAACATAGTGATAATTTTAAAAGCAATAAATATTATGGTAAACATCTTGAACGAAATTGTAAAAGAAGGAAAAATTATGGGACTAGAACTAAACCAAGAAAAAACGACAATCATGAGATTAGATAACAAAGCAGCATCAAAAAGCATTAAAAGAGGAAAACATGAATTCGAAGTACCGCAAAAATTTAAATACTTGGGAATCACAATAGCTAAAACGGGAGACAGAAAACTGGAAATAGACAAAATACTCACTACAAATAAAGCCTTTCATGCCAATAACAAATTACTTAAAAGCTAATTACTCACAAGTAACACAAAAATGAAAATATTCAACGCAATAATGAGACCAATATTACTGTGCGCAGCAGAAACAATGAGTATGACAAAAAAAAGAAAAATGAGAAGATCTAAGAATTATTGGAAGAAAAATTATGAGAGCAATATTAGGACCAATTAAAAAATAAAAAAGAAGAATATAAAATTAGAACAAATAAGGAAATTAACAAGAGCTAGAAGAAGATATAATAACAAATATAAAACAATCCAGAGTTAGATGGTTGGGATACGTTTGGAGAGCAGAACCCTGGAGGGAGAGAAAAGGAGACGTGGAAGACCCAGATCAGGAAGGCTAAAGGAAGATCCACGCAAGGCAGGAGTGAATAATTGGCAAAAAATACAGGATAAGGAAAAATTAAAGGATATTGTAAAATATGGATCTAGAGAACGAACAGCGGCTTAGCCCCACTAGGGGCGTTTTTGGTCACTTTATATATAAAATAAACGTACTAAAACTACAAAAATAGAAATATATTTAGAAGTAAAGTGATAAACTGACATCTGTACTGTATATACAAATCACCAGTGAGTGCTTTTTAATTAGAATATGTCTTCTCAGTCCTTCATTCAAATCAGAGTTAGTAGAATTATTTCTACATTTAAGTAGGCGTAGGACGGTATTTGATTAGTTAACAAATTATAAAACTAATTTTAAAAAACCGACTTCAAAATCGTGCAGATGCCATCACCACATCTTGATCAAATTTATAGGGGACCACCCCTGAGGTACCCCCTTACTAACAAAAAAAATCATAGAAATCGGATAAGGTGGAAAAGAATTACCGCTAAACAAACATAAAAAATGAAGAGTTTGAGGATTTTCTTATGGACCAATTATTAGATTTTGACACTATTTATATGGGACCACCCCTGAAGTACCCCCTTTCTAACAAAAAAAGACACCGTGTTAAAGAATTATCTCTGAATATATATAAAAAAATTATTACGACGAATTGAGAACCTCCTCCTTTCTTGAAGTTGGTCAAAAAGAGCTATGATTATAATACGAGCAAAACTGAATTCATTTCAAGACTTTCTACAATATTTTACCAAGCAAGTTTTTCGTTAAATGCGTTTCTGTAATTCTTAGTTATTTATATAGATCTGTCACTTATAAAAATTATCTAGTATGAAATGAAACAAAAAAAATGGCCAGAAGTCATATTCTAACTATGATAATAAATGAAAAGTGCACCATATTTCAGTAACTGATATTCCTAATTTTTTGAACACGCTGTATGATTTATTTTGCAAAGTGTAAGTAAGCATGAACAAACTATATGCAAGTATAACAACATGACATACGTTTTATAGAAAAAACAAGAATTACTTAAGAGTGTTGGAGATATATTTGAAAATATTTATTCTGCACTATTTATCTTTGATTCCTTCTAGCAGCTCACTCTATACAGCTGCAAATTTGGGGTCCATAAGAAAGTTACCTTTAAAGACCTAAAAAATAACATACTAAAATTTTAACAAATTTTGATAGTACTTAAAATCAATGCAAAAAGTGTGGGGTCCTTTAAAAAAATAGTGGGGTGACTAAAATATGAACTGGATTACTAGGTAGAATGAATATGAAATATATTCGTTCAGTTAAACGTAGTGGCATACTTTTTCGCTTTATAGTCTGTGCGTAAAATAGCAAATATCCATGTGGGTGTAGAGAAAATATTTAATAAAATAAAATTAAATTATGATTTGATGGTTTTTTCATTTTTGCATATATATAGGTACACTTATGCGTCAATTTATAGTAGGTATTTTCTCGTAAAATAACCTGTCGATTTATATAAACATTTATAGGCGTTTCTTGTCATTATGAAAAAGCTGTTATTCATTATCTAGTGAGAATAATTAGCATAGAGAAGGTGGGCAGAGAAATTCTAGAGTAGTCACGTCACAAAATATGCAATCATTGATCCGCCATCGCATTTTCAATTCACTTACATAAATGGCAAAGTAAACAAGTTTCGTATCAACCATCGTCCACCTATACAGGGTACATAAAACATTTACACCGACAATTCTATAACAACAAATAATAATGATTCAATCTGCATTTAAACTTATTGGCATTCTAGAATGGCCCTGTAGGTAGTTTTACGATCGATCTCGTCACATTTCGAAGAAGGAAAGACGGGTTCATATTTATTATGAAAAAAACAAATAATCCTCTTATTTGAATATTTAAATTTAGACCGCTAGATACGGTTATTATAAGAATGTTGAAAACATGCTTCTCCAGATGAGGATTTCCATAAACTTAAATGAATTTTTAAATCTACTTCTCCTGGCACTTTGGCCTTTAGTTGCATCAAATAATATTGGACCATTATTAGATCAACAATAACAAATTTTTCTTCTTAACTCTATCAATATATTCCAAACATTTTTAATATAACAAAAAAACCTGACAATAATCTTTTTCTTCAATATTTTGTTTGTTCCATTTCTTTCGTTTATTTCTTTTAAAAGTTTTTTTTTTTCTTCTAAAATTTCAAATTTATTATAAATGTTCAACCTCAATAATTCAGACAATCATTTCCACCCTTAAACTATCCCTTATTTTTTCTGTTTTTATTTATGTAAAATTTGACCTCCTCTTCATCTCGTTTTCTTTTATCTTGTATTTCTTTTGTCGATTATTCCAATTTCTTTTTCATTCCATCTATCTTTTCTTCTGTTTTTCATCAACTCTTTTATTTTCCTTTAATTTGTCCATTTTTTAACCATAATTACATTGCTTTCATTCATTTTCTTGTCCAGGAGCGCTACGACAAATAATAATAATAATAATAATAATAATAATAATAATAATAATAATAATAATAATAATAATAATAATAATAATAATAATAATAATAATAATAATAATAATAATAATAATAATAATAATAATAATAATAATAATAATAATAATAATAATAATAATAATAATAATAATAATAATAATAATAATAATAATAATAATAATAATAATAATAATAATAATAATAATAATAATAATAATAGCCGTCCCTTTCCCCAAACAAGCTCAGCTTTTGGGGTTAAAAATACTCGTAAGGGGGTGAATTAGGGAGAGTATATTATTATTATTATTATTATTCCATCCATTTTCCTATTAATTTTTTCATTGTTTTTCTTTATTTCGTTCATCATCAAAGCTGCCAGGCCTCTTTATTTTTTTCATTTTCTTTCTTTATTGATTCTTCACTACCCTTTCCTGCTATAGTATTCTATTCCCGTTCTTCATTTTGATTTTCCATTTCAGGAACATCTTCTTATCTTATTTCTTATGTTTCTTCAAACTCCTTTATCTGTTCCTCTTCTTCTATAATTGGTTGAATTATATATGACGCAAAAAAAGGAAATTGCGTCATGTTATAGGGGAAGTGTGCCTTTGATGGACCCCTTAAGAAAATTCCTTTATATCTTTTTTAGTTTTATAGTTTTTAAATTTATTTTTATGAAGTTCTATACTTAATTTGAAGGTGATTATACTATAAGGTGAATTTGTTACCAGTTAATTTCTTCTTCAATAACACAAGCAATTTTTTCTTTATAAGCAAGGGTGCCATCATTGGCACATATTTGCCCCTGTTGGCCTCCCTATAAAATAAACAAATAAAAGTGTCTTGAAAGCTTTATTAAACAAAATTATTGGTGTACCAACAAACTTGGAATGAAGATAAAAAAAACTATAAAAAAACTAATATTTACGTGAACGAACAACATAACATTTTATTTGCTATTACAAACCAGAACAAGCTAAAATTAAGTGCATAATTCACAAATAAATGTTTTGCAGCGGTAGCTGACATCAGCACACTTATTGTGGCACCAAGATTGACATTTCTGACAACGAATCCACTTCTCTCTCGCTCGTGATTGAGAGTATAACTCGTTGCAGTATATGCAACTAGCATCAGAGTCGTCTTTTTCCTGTCCTAAAAATTCTTCTAAGACAGATTTATCTTCATCAGAACTGTCGTCATTTGAAATGACAAGTTGGCGTTTTGTTGCCCTGGCCTCTTGTTTTCTTATTTTCGCTTCCTTCTCAGTCACTTTCTTTTTAAGTTCATACATTTCTGATGTTGAATTCAAATGACCAGTTTTTCCACGTTTTCTGGCTATTCTTCCACCAGTACCAATGGCTACAGCTTGGGGAGGAGGTAAAATTTCTTTCACAGAGTTGTCAAGAACTGACGATGAAGACATGTTATGACCAGATGTACTTGGTTGGTCTTGAAATTCCATTTGGTTTTCGTTGATATCGCCTTGATTCTCGGGAATCTGCCTATCAGTTGCTAAAGCTGCTGCAAACTGCCAATCATGAAAAATGTGAGGATTGAAAGGATATATGCCGGTCTTTTTGAAGGAGTTTATTGCGTTTGACGGCACTGCACTTTTGAAATAGGCTTGATTGAGAAGACCTGCTATTTTGAATTGAGTCACCGCTTTTCCCGGGTTTTGACACAGCCATAATTAAATTTCTTGATCGAAATACGTATGAAGAGGACGAAAGAATCCGGCGTCCTATTGCTGAACGTGATGAGAGCAATGTGCAGGAAAGCAAAACACAATTACACCATTTTCTTTTGCGAACTGCAGAGCGTCAAGACTCTTATGACTACTGTGGCCATCCAGTAGTAAAAGAACGTTATTCTCATTAGATGCTTTAGCGTACCTTACGAAATGCTTTAGCCATCTACAAAAAATTTCACTGGTTATCCAACATTTTTCTTGTGCGAATGTATGCTACCAGCGGGAGCACCGTTCATAAGTTCATCGTTCATTCTTTGACGAGGGTAAATAAGAACAGGAGGGACGTAAGTGCCTATGGCATTCATTGCACACACTACGGTTACGTGTTGCCCACGCTCGGCACTACTAAGTGCTCCAACTTGCTTGCGACCTTTTGCAGCGCAAATCTTTTGGCTCTTCTGGACCGTAGTCAAACCTGACTCGCCCATATTATAAATATTTTCGAGGAGAAACTTATACTGCTCCAGAGTATTAGACAGTGCGTTAAAATAGGCTTCGATATTAGGCTTGTTAAATGCCTGGGCTCTAGCTAATGATGTACTTTCTGGACTTCTCAAAGATATTCGCGGATTGCGCTTTAGGAATCCCCTAATCCATTTCCAACCTGCCATTTTTGTTTCGCGATTAAAACCGTGTTTTATTTTATTTTTTTTTGGCTACTTCAAATACCATCCGCCGCAAATCTTTAGAAGTTATCCAAAAAAACGTGTTTCTATGTCAATTATATGAGTTACAAACTCCTGTTCGACAGCTTTAGAGAAAGTTGCTCTTCGTCCTCCCAAATTACCCTTAGAACTGTCCTGTTTAGCCAAACGCCTTTTTGATTGGCGATGTTCTGTGAACATTAAAGGTTTTTACAGCCAACTTATAGCCCATATTGTTGTTTTGAACGTTGAGAATAGCCTGTCGTATGTCATGCTCGTTCCACTGTTGTCTCTTCTTGGATGCCATATCTACAAAAGAACGAGAAAAATAACTAAAAATGGTCCCCTGGTCCATCATAAGACACAGTTGAGGGGTCCATCATAGGCAATATTGCATAATTAAATCATTAAAAAATGCCAAGCACTTATGATATTTGCCATAACCTCAATTTGTGCCCTAAAATTAACATAAAACAGTTCTTTCAAACTGCAGTAAAAAAACTGATTCTAACTAAACGTAAAAAGAGTTACCTAACATCATGCCAAGCCGCTGTGTTATATCAGTACTTACCAGTTATATCTTTATTTTTTATTTTCACAAAAACGGCATATATTCGCATAGTCACCTGTAAACAACTGATTTTATACTTCAGTCATCCTAACCAAGATGGCGGTAGTCTGTTATGCGCGGTAAATTTGAAAATACAGCTGGTGGTCCGTCATAGGCAGTGGTCCATCATGGGCATATTTCCCCTGCTTGAAGCTTCAGTGTCGAAGCCCACGAAAAACTAGTCAATATTTATTAAAATTGGCATATATTGTAAAAATACACTGCTATTTAATTTTAATTTTGTATACACGTAGCACGTAGCATGCAGTTATTTTTATTTGTAATATTATTATTATTATTATTATTATTATTATTATTATTATTATTATACTGTTTGTAGTAAATATGTTTTAAAAACCTATTTTAGTTATCTTACTTCTGAACAAATCCTCATTTTTTTCATAAAAAAAATTATATCGATTTAATTGGGTAATATAATGCAGGCAAGTAAGTCACCAGTTGCGAATTCCAAGTCCTCATTTCCGAATGAACCAATAGAAGTAGTGCTAGAACAAAACTTTGCGGCACTTCACTTGTAACTAGCAATAATGATGAAAAGTCTCGTTGAAAAAACTATTGTAACTGAAAATTTAACTATTTAGTTTTTCTTGCCATTAGACGAGTATTAAAAAAATAGTTCGTTTTTCGGTTTTCTCAATTACTTTCTAAGACATCGACGGTGGCGATATTAACTAAATTAGTTAATGGTAGTTTCTCTATACACTATTGATTACTTCACTAGTGTAAAAATCTAATGTGTCCAACACATGACCTTCCTATCTAGTTATTGCAGGCTTCTTCCGGTTATTTTGTACAACCTATTGTAGAACCTCTGTAAATATTTAGAGGATAAACTAATATATATATATATATATATATATATATATATATATATATATATATATATATTTTCCACATATTTCTAAATTGAAACATTTTTTTTACGTATATTTATTGCCAACCAAAATAATGAAAAATTAAAATTTTACACTTTACCTACAATTTTTTAGTTTAACAATTTTTTTAAAAATCAGAATTTTGCACATTTTGTCAAATTTCACGATTATGGACCATTTTAGAAAAGTTTTCTATAAAACAAAAATTATAGAGAATAATATTAGAAGTAACTTTTATTTAAAGAATTTTCTTCTCCAAACGTAAATAACAGATATATATTCCATAAAATATAAAAACGACCCCCTATAAAGTTCGTACCCCCCTTCCAGATGTTCCGACTCTGCCAAAAATCTATTCAGTTCGCCGCAAGCCAGAAGGTTTAAAAATTTGGTGTTTTTCTCTTTATCAGTTTTTGAGTTTTATTCAAAATTCGAAATTTACACATTTTCTTAAATACCTCGAATACAGTCCATTTTACAGAAATTGTTATGAAACAAGAATTATAGAAAATAACACCTTTTATTTGAACAATTTTCTTCAAAAAGTAAATTTTTTAACATTTTGTAAAATTTCTCGAATACGGACCATTTAAGGTAAATTTTCTATAATATAAAAATTATAGAGAATAATACAAGAAGTAACTTTTATTTGAATAATTTTCTTCTCCAAACTTATATAACGGATATATGCCATAAAATATAAAAACGACCCCTATAAAATACCCCCCAGATTTTCTGACTCTGCTTAATAAGTTTAAGTTGACCTCAGGCTGGAATTAAGATTTAGTTTAAAATTTAATGTTCTTCTCTTTATCCGTTTTTGAGTTTTTTTTTTAAATTCGGGATTTACACATTTTCTCGAATATCTCCAATACTGACTATTTTAGAGAAATTATGTATAAGACAAGAATTATAGAGAATTGTATCACAAACAACTAATATTTAGACAATTTTTATAAAAATTTGAATTTTTTACATTTTGTCAAATTTCTCGAATAGGGACCATATATTTCATAAAATATGAAGTATCCCCCAAAATCTAATTAGTTCCCGCAGGCCGGAGTAAAGCTTAAGTTTAAAATTTGGTGTTTTTCTTTGTATCTGTTCATGAGTTATCGTGGATACAGACACATAAACACAGACATCATCGCGAAAATAGTCAAAACGGATTCAGGGGACCCCAAAACGTAAGAATACGTCGAAAACTCGAGGTCGAAAAAATCATGATTCCTATACTTTTCCTTATCTGTAAATAGATAGGAAAGTAAAAATTATTAAACGTTCTTTTCTCGAGTGATAGAAGGATAAAAAATCATTCCCATGGTGTTTAAACAGATTTATTGCTTACTCTGGGACTGGGGCTCTGTTATTTATCAGTAATTCATGCATGTAATATTTATTTGAAAGGGCACACTAATTAAAGTTTGACGAGTGAACGTGTGTTCTACACAGACATAAAAACCGTCTCATATCCTGCCCAGACTTATTCATCCGATGAAAAATGCTATTTTTGACTTGACACTGGGACTGGCCCACATTTCAGTCACCGTATCAGAAAATTTGGAGCATAATAATAAAAAAAAACAAACAATATTTGATGGTGATTTTTTATAGTATTAAATTATTACAAAAACACCTGTTAACATATTTAAAGAAGAACGGAAATATAATCTAAATAAATATTTTATAAAAAAATATAAAATGTGTTGTATCGTAAAGCGTGACAATATTTATTTTTTTAGTAAATTAGCTTTTAAGCGGCGCCTTTTATGTTCCTGTTTGCTTCATTCTAGAAACGGGTTGGGCTTTAAATATAATATAAAGAATGTCATACCAGATTATGTCCGTATAATAACATTATTAAAATTGTATAGGGTGGTCAGACGAAATCAAGAACTGTCAACAATTTGGAAAAACTCTCGGACCCACGGATGTTTTATTAAATAGGAACAACATTTTATGCTGACCCAAAAAAAATTGTTGATGAAAAAAAAAAGAGGTTATAAACGATCTAATAATAAAATATATATTGTAAGGGTATATCTTTTTTCTCGATATGTTTAAGGCCCTTCATACAATGATTACACTGATATTTAATTTTATTTTTATGTAGGTATGTGAGATAACACATTTCAACTAATTAAAAATACCTTTAATTTCTGTAAATTAACAGTTAATAATTAAAAAACGTTTTATCTCATCCATTTATGATTTTCTTATTTTATTGTGCAAAGCTGTTCTAGCTTTGCAATTTTATGATGGTTTAAACCTTCAAGGAAGTAATTTAAATTTTGGAGGTTACCTACGTTAGGAATACATTTACTTTCTTGGACGTTGACTAAATGGTGTTTAGAGTGCCGCTGATTTGGATAAATAGATCTACCTGTCACCTCTGAAGGAAATAAATTGACCTATTGATTCGATATAGTGCGGTAGAAGATTGTCCAGAGCTGGTTTTGAACATTAAAATAGGAAAATAATGAATACAATGGATAAGATAGGACGTTTTTCAATTATAAACTATTATTTTACATAAATTAAAGGTTTTTAAATATCATAACATTCTTAAATTTAAACATAACATTTTATAAACCCACCCCTTTGTTTAAGACAGCTGCGATCAACCCACGCATTCAAGATGTAGTACAAGCTAAATATATTTTTTACAAGGCGTGATGAACGTCACGCACGCTAATCATACCGCTTGCATCGCAACATTTCTCTCTTTTCCACTCAAAAGAAATAAAACATATTTCTTACAAATTTCACGTGCTGATGTAATGATTCTTAGTTGGACACGTCCCTTCACAAATAAGAACTAACAAGTGCCCCGGCATCGACTGTCACGGCACATCGTCACTCTCGTCAACTCCCATTTTCAAGTTTCAAACAGTCAAAATATCTCTGGGTCGGAATACATTTTTCGATAAACACACACTCCGCTTTCAAACTTCGAACAGTCAACATGTTTCGGGGTGAACTACATTTTTTGCGAAACACTTATTCCACTTTTAACATTGGACACGACAGAATGCCTGGAGTCGGTTTTTATTTTGTCATAGCTAAAAAACACTTTTTAAACTTCGATCAATTCAGTTCGTTTACAAACATATCTACTAGCGTGAGATTTGAATTTTCTGCAAGCAAATAGATGATTTAGTCGTGACATGGAGTAAATTATAAATATGTAAATAATTTGTGTTCTCATTCTTGTTGTCGAATAATTAAATAAACCGTTGTGCTGTCCGTCAGTTTTTATGCCGTCTGTCAATGTTTCACAAGAAAGATACAGTTCACAAATATGTGACGGGTTCTCCCTTTGAAGAAACAGTAGCTTTATTCTGCAAAGTTAACAAAAGGTATTTTTAATTGTAATCATTGTATGAAAAGGCTTTAAACATAAAAAGAATAATAACAAAGTTAAAAGGTAACCATAATAAATCTGACGGCTTTGGAGAATCAAAATCAACTAAATTACCAGCGGATTACTCCGATTTGTAAAATTAAATTTCCAGTGTCGAAATTCAGAAAGAAATGACAAAGTCCAAAATGGTTATCGATTGGCAAAACACAGAACCGTCATACCAAGAAAAATGAGACATTAAAGATAAGAGAAAAATAACGGCATCATAGATATACCGTTACAAGATAGAATTTGAAGGGTCATGGGCATCGATACATTTCCTTGCTGCATTAGCGATAGAAGGGGACGCAATAGATCTTTTAGGTCGTAGTGTATTAACACCCCATTCCCAACATAAAATAACAAGGATAACACTCGACAATTTTTTTATTATATGGAGACATCTTTCTATTCAGGATTGCCAACATTCCGGCGGTGCTGAACCGAAATAAAATTGTAGAAGAAAGGGAATTAGCTATAAAAAACATATTTAATAACAGTAATATACTGTGACTTACTTCAGCAAGGTAGCTTCATAAATATTAATTCCATTTTAATAGAGTTTCATTCATATTGAATTCAAATGCCTTTATTTTAACGATAAACTCTTTTAGATACATAAATAAATATTATCTACGATGTCTAAATAAATAAAATCAATCCTGTTCGCGGAGTATCTAACTTTTTCATGTACAAGCCCGATAACTACATAACATCACCCTTTTCAAGGAATAATAACCTTTAGGATAAAATTGTATAATACGAAATCCTAGCCCGGATATCATCCACCACATCGTTAATAATATATCGCATTTTATTAAAATTACTATAAATACCCAATATTTAGTATAATTTAAATTTTAGTTCGACTCAGTTATATTTAAAATTTAGTCTACTTCAGTATTCATTACTTCTTCTACCCGACACTTCTCCTACCTACTTCTTCTCCTATCTGACGCTTCTTCTCTCCGACGCTTCTTCTATCCGACGTTTCTACGTCTTGACGCTTTTACGTCCCGATGATTTTACGTCCTGACGCTTCTACGACGTTTCTGCGTTCAAAAGCTTCTCTTATCCGACCCTTTTACGTCTCGGCGTTCTACGCCCGACGCTTCTGCGTCCCGACGCTTCTGCGTCCAAAGGCTTATCTGATCCAACGCTTTTACGTTAAATTACACAAGCAACGCTTCCCGTATCAAACAACAGAAACAAATGTAAAAAATAGCAACAAATAATGTACATCCATCGGATAGACGATGGTCAGTTAATAACCTAATTAAAAAAGGAATTATTGTAGAAATTTATTCTTAAATAATACGAGTGTATTATTCATTATTATGGAATTAATTATTCAATAACGTCACATTTACGGTTACCTAATGGACACGCTCCAGGTTGCATTTGCCCTTAAATTATACCACCATAGATTATTCAAGTTTTTGGTATACCAATATGTAAATGAAACCTCACTAATAGCTAATAAATTAACATATTGGCTGATTGCGATGATGACAGCTCGGTTGGCTAGATTCATACTGTTAAAACAGATATATGGTTGATGTTACTATAGGACAAGGATTATTATGTGCATATTCAACACGTAACGAATAAAATAGAGAGAGACATTACATACGAATCGCATTCTGTGGAACGTCCCAACACGTGCCGTATTGAAAGATGAGAATCCCGATGCAGGATTGGACTATCTTAACTATTTATCCCTCAATCTTCGCACAATTGAGATAGAATAACGAGGAGATATGACGATGCTAAATTGTCCGCACCCTTGCATTACATTTTTACGTCAATGTCAAACTCGAAATAGTGTAGCTATTCAGTTTTGATGAGAATAAATATCATTTTTCTAACAGCTTCCTATAAATGATATAAAATCATTTTCATTTCGTCAATCTTCAAATATAAAATTATTGACTTCAAATAAATCATTTTTATCACACTTTTCCGTCATATCGCAAAATAGTGTTTATGTCGTCTCTACTTTATTATATCTCAATGCTTCGCACTGTAGGGTAGTTCTCATTATAAACAGCAGTGGGCTTATGACTTCTTGTTTTATACGCGACCTTTTGAACCAATCGAGTCTAATTCACTGATTCTGAACTAGTTCGTGAAAAAAACAAAACAAGCTTTAACTGGAAATACAACTGTTTGTTTTGACAGAACGCTAGCACATGGGCGTTTCAATTTGAAACTTTCAAATCCCAATGTTGTAGTTTGTACCTAGTAACAATATGGTCACGCAATGGAACACCTACACGAAAACAATAGAAACTAGTTCGAAAGTTGACATTAAAAAATAAACTACTTCCCTACTAACTAGGTATTTGAGGATGCTTAGCCTCTTTTTTTGTAGTCCGTTTATTTAATTTGTGTTTATAAAATGTAAATTTGAGGTTAAAGTAACTTCTGCTATGCAAGAAATTCGCAAAAATATTGGTCTTGTTGCGCCCAGGAATAACAAACAGGTTATTTTCGTCCAAGTGCTGGCGTTTGGTGTTACAATAATAATTAGAAAGAAATCGTGTGTAAAGTCGTGCTGGCGCTGCCTTGCGACTTAGTCTGCCGATTTTAAATGTTAATCTTGTTTATAAACTATATGCCGGATTGCGATATCAATTAGAACTCGTAAATCTAATTTGTCACTCGAAAACATTGAATTATTGTTTCGTCCACCGTATGTTCCTGATTTTGTACTCATTAATTTCTTAATGTTCTCTTATGCTACACTTGTCATTGCCTGAAGAAGCAAAATATAAATCGCTCAAAAAATTTTCTGTTAAACCCATTTCCAAAATGATAGCAGAAATGATCTTCCTTTATCCTCTTCCTTTTGGGTTCTTTTGGCTTTTCAGGCGTCGGAAAAGGCTTCCTTAACCTCTTGTAGGTACCCATTTTTTTCAGGACTCTCTTTCTCTTACCAATGTTTTCATCTCATCTATTGTTTTTTCTTTTTCTTTGGTCTATCCTTTTCTTCTTGGTCTTCCTCTTTGTTTCTTAGTTGGTTTTCCTAATTCTGAAATTGCTCTTATTATTCTCTGCCTGTCTTCATTGTTAACAAGCTACCATGACAGTTTAGTTGTTTCTGTTTTATCTGCGTATCTAAGATGTAATTAAGAAGAAGTTTACTTAATCTTACAGGTTGTAGATTACAACAATATCGTTCTACTATTCTCGATCATGAATTTTACTAGAAAACTCTACCAAATCAGAAAAATCCTTGCCTTCTTCCATTACTATATTCCATATTTTTTGTTTTGAAAGATTGCTCTTCAATACTTGCACATCTCTTAAAAGTTCTTTTAAATATTTGCCTCAAATATATCTGGAAATGCTCTAAAGTCTGTACGGTATTTAAATAAATGTAACATTGCACAATATCGTCCAATCTTCAATATTAGTAGTTTTATAGGTAAGGTGTTTAAGATATTACTTCAAAACAAGACTTATCATCAAGTCAATGATATATTGATAAAACAACATGGATTTATGAAGGGCCGGTCCACCATTACCAGTCTTGATATTATAACATAATAAGTACGTTGCAGAAAATATTGACCTGATGGTAGTAGTTTAAATTATAATATTCGGTGTTATTTCTTTAAGAATGTTCTTTCAAATCTTCCAAAAAATTATCATAGCTTTTTTTCACCTGCTGTGTAGTATATTTGAAAAGTATTTGTATTATCTATAATTGTACTCTTATCTTTCATTGACTCTTGACTTTTTGAGTAATGTAGTAATAAAATAAATTACAAAAATTATTTATTATTTAATGAATGACAAAAGAAATAAAGTAGGTGTGAGGTTAAATATCACGTAAACTGATTTAAACATTATTGTCAAATTTTAGAACGATTCGTAATCAGTTCGGAACAAAATTCATTCGTTTTTGAAACACTGTACTTTTTGGAGTAGTTAAATGACTTTCATCAAACTCAGTAACTTCTGAATTTTTGTTGGAGCAAACCATTTCTTTCAGACTTCCACTTCTTCATAAAATTACCTAAATCTCTTAATTACATTCTTCAACGGCCAATTTTTTTTGGGAGTATATATAATATAAATATCCATACCGGCACACATTATATAATGTCTGCTTATTCTCATTAAGGTTCATGGATTTGGACATTTATAGGCTGAGGTCACTTGTTGGTTTAAAAATCATACAGACAATGGGCGCCACCTGTCTTACAATTATATTGACTTGTTTTTAGTCGTTTATAAGCTTTTTGTTTATATTATAATATATGTCGGCGGCGCTGATGTTTAACTTTTGTTTATAGTTTTTATAGTTTGATATATTGGTAGTCGGTATTTTAAGATAAGTTGTTAGCTTCTATTTGATTTTTATAAATGATGATTTAGCAAAATGATACACACTTGCCTTTCATAGTGAGGGACAAGGGGAGCGGAACGGAGCCAGCAGGATGTTGGTAAAGAAAATAAAAGAATGAGAACGGTTTAGAGAAGTATAATCGATCGGAAGGTAATATGCTGGCTCCGGATCGCTAGTATCATTTCTTTAATTGATTAATAATTGATATCGTATTATTATCCGTACTTCTTTAATAATTATTTGTGTAGCGTCGTTTAAAGTGTTGTCAACATTGTTTATTGTTTTATATTGCATTAACAAGTTTTACAAGTGTTAAATGTAGTGTTTTGTCATAACAATGTCTGACGGTGACGCCCTAAATATCCGATATCCGACATCAGAAGTGGGATTACCTATTTATGAGGCTCTGGCAACATTGTTTGCGTGTCACGTAGTTGCCAATCGCTCGAAATCGGCCGGTTAACTTCTACAGTTAAATGTTCCAAAAGACTTGAAAAGTGTTTGTATTGCACCGCAGGGTACCATGGGTAAAAGGCCGGCGCTATTTCGGTCAGATCATCATATCTACCCGAAGCGTCGCACTTTTAGCCCACCCGACAAAAGCCATCAACAAGCTTTTCTGGGAACGTGTAGGTCTTGTGATAAACTTGGACACAAATCTTTTAACTGCCGTTGTCAAGAACAGAGGGTAGTAGGAAGAAAGTGTCATTGACATGCTTTACATGTGGAAAACCAGGCCATGTCTCCACACATTGCCTAGACAAAGAAAACACTTCTAATCTACTACAAAAAAAAACATGAGAGACGTGTGAATTTAATTAATGCGAAGACTCTACTAGAGGGTGAATTGAAGTTGAAATGTGGTAAGACAGTTAAATTTCTTTTTTTTTGATTTTGTATCAGATTGCTCATTAGTTAAGAATAGTGTGGGGCAATGCTTAAATGACAAATTGCGAAATTGTATGATTTCTTTAAAGGGAATTGGCGAGGGAACTTTGCTCTGCACTTTGCAAATATTGGTACTGGTTGAAATACGAAACATAAAAATTAAAATATTGTTGAATATAGTCCCTGACGCCAGTATTTTATTTGATATTATAGTTGGATGTGACGTAATTGCTTAAAATATTAATATTACTTATGAAATAGCGGCTTTCTCGTTTGCTTGCGAAAAATGTGTTCAGCTATGCAAAAGTGCAGAAGTTGCAAATTTCGGAAATAGTGATACTGATCTGTTAAAGGTAGATAAAAATAATTTAATTAATTTATTTGAAGGAAATATAAAGTAGTTTTGTTAATGAGATTCCCACAGGTAAAGTTAAAACAGGAATTTTAGAAATTCAGTAAAAATCTTAATAAATTAAATTTGTACATCGTAGGCAATATCGTTTAGCTCCAGTTGAACCAGATATTGTTCGAAATAAAGTGTTAGAATTAGAAAATGTTGGGATTATTCGTCTTAGTTGTTCCCCTTTTGCTAGCCCAATTGTACTGGTTAAAAAAAAAGATGGAACTGATCGTATGTGCTGTAATTACCGTGAATTAAATGATAACACTATCCCCGATAAGTATCCTTTACCATTAATTAGTGATCAGATAAATCGTTTACATGGCGCTTATTTCTTTACATCATTAGATATGGCGGCTGGATTCCATCAGATTCCAGTAGAAAATGAAAGTATTGAAAAAACGGCATTCGTTACACCCGACGGACAGTACGAATTTTTAACTATGCCATTTGGTTTAATGAATGCACCATCTGTATATCAGCGGGCAATTGACAAAGCTTTGGGAGACCTTCGTAATACGATAGCTATTGTTTATATTGATGACGTGTTAATTCCATCCGAATCGGTGGCAGAAGGATTAGAACGCCTTGAGATTGTTATTAAAGCGTTAGTCAGTGCCGGGTTTACGTTTAATTTAAAAAAATGTAAATTTTTAAAGACACAGGTTGAATATCTAGGCTATGTGGTACGTGCAGGCGAACTACGGCCAAACCCTCGTAAAATATCAGCTTTAATTAATTCTCCTATTCCAAAAAGACCTACACAAATTCGACAATTTTTGGGTTTAGCCTCGTATTTTCGTCAATTTATTCCAAATTTTTCCAGAGTGGCAACGCCATTATATCAACTTACTAAGAACAACGTTAAAACAATAAAATGGTTATCGCAACATAAGACTGCACGTGAAACGTTAATTAAACATCTAACGTCCGAACCAGTTCTTACTATTTATGACCCGAATTTGCCTATCGAATTACACACAGATGCAAGCTCAGAAGGATACGGAGCGGTGTTATTACAAAAACAAAATAACAAGCTACATGTTGTTGCATATTTCAATAAACGCACTACCGAAGTAGAATCGAGATATCATTCATACGAACTCGAGACGTTAGCAGTTGTCAATGCTGTAAAACATTTTCGAAATTTTTTGTATGGTCAACACTTTACTGTAATGACAGATTGTAATTCATTAAAAGCGTCCCGTAATAAAATTTATTTAACGCCTAGAGTTCATAGATGGTGGGCCTTTTTACAGGCATTTAATTTTGATATTCAGTACCGCGAGGGTGTAAGAATGAAACATGCAGATTTCTTTTCTCGCAATTTAGCCGTTGAAAATAAAACCCAAAATAATATTCAAAACATTACTAATCATTGTACAAAAATTGTCCAGGCCTTAGATTTGCATAAGGATTGGCTAAATGTTGAACAGCAAAGGGATAATGAAATTATTCAACTAATTGCAAAATGGAAATCTCGTGAACTATCAAGTGATCTCTTAAAAACCTATGACGTTCGGAATAATGTTTTGTTTCGCAAAATAGAAAGGGGCTCAAAATCAAAATGGTTGCCAATTGTTCCTCGCTCTATGGCGTGGTCAGTTATAAATCATATTCATGTGGATTTAAAACATTTAGGCTGGGAAAAGACGTTGGAAAAATTATATGACTTTTACTGGTTTCCTAATATGTCTAAAAATGTTAAAAAGTTTGTCGATAATTGTTTGATTTGCAAAGCTTCTAAGGGTAAATCAGGGGCTTCACAAATTCAATTACATTCCATACCGAAGGTTGCAAAACCGTGGCATACTATCCATATTGACATTTCAGGAAAATTAAGTGGGAAAAGTGATAGGAAAGAATATTTTTTAGTTATTATCGACGCTTTTACTAAATTCGTAATTTTATATCAAATAAATTCTTTAACCGGTAAGCAAGCTGTCGAATCTTTTAAAAATTTTACTTATTTATTTGGAGCTCCTTGTCGAATTATTTCTGATCAGGGTAAATGTTTTACTAGTTCAGAGTTAAATTATTTTGTTCCGATAACAATATTGACTTACATTTTATTGCACACAGTGCAAGTAGAGCTAATGGACAGGTTGAAAGAGTAATGCAAATTCTAAAAAATGTTTTAACAGTTGCCGAAATTGAGGGAACTTGGCAGAATAGTTTAGGTGAAGTTCAGCTAGCATTAAATTGCACAAAACATAAAACTACAGGTTTTAGTCCGGCGGAATTATTATTTGGAACTAATATTAATTCGCTTCAATTAAATAAAGTAATACATCGAGCTATTGATATTCACGAAACAGTTTCTTTAAATGACATCAGAAAACAAGCCAGCGAAAACATTTGTAAAGTTGCGGATGCGGACGCTAATCGATTTAATGCCAACAAGGCAATAATTAGGCCGTTTACTTGTGGTGATTTTGTTTATGCTAAAAGCAACGAGAGAATGTTATCAAAGTTAGATAGAAAATTTAGAGGGCCATATAAAATAGTTAAGGCATTGCCAAATGATAGGTATGAGGTTGAAAAATTAAATGGTAAGGGAGGTATTAGTAAATTTGCACATGACCAATTGAGAGCTGTACCAACCGGTCAGGGTACAAGTGATATGTTTGACTTTAGCGATTCTTTAGATTTGGATGGTCCCGTGTCGGCGGGAAAAACTGATGATGTAGTTTGAGTAAGATTACATAATAGATTGCTGCGGTAGTCTATTTTGTAATATCATGCTGCGGTGTGACATGATATGTGAATAGTTGTTTTTGAAAGATTGCTGCGGTAATCTGTTCATTGAAGGGCTGTTGCGATAGCTGCTTCTGGTAATTGTTTTTTTTTAAGATTGCTGCGGTAATCTGTTGATTGAAGGGCTGTTGCGATAGCTGCTTCTGGTAATTATTTTAAGAAAGCTGATGCGGTAGCTAGAACTGTTTTTGAAGTTGTTATGAAAATCAAGAGCGAATTTGTTGTTGTGCTGCTGCGGTAGCTTGTAAATAGTATTTTAATGGTCAGGAGTGGCCGAGTGATTTATTGTTATTTTCATTTCAGGTGAAATGAAGGAGTAGCGCACGAGGACGTGCGACAGGTCAGAATGGCCGTGTCGGCGGCGCTGATGTTTAACTTTTGTTTATAGTTTTTATAGTTTGATATATTGGTAGTCGGTATTTTAAGATAAGTTGTTAGCTTCTATTTGATTTTTATAAATGATGATTTAGCAAAATGATACACACTTGCCTTTCATAGTGAGGGACAAGGGGAGCGGAACGGAGCCAGCAGGATGTTGGTAAAGAAAATAAAAGAATGAGAACGGTTTAGAGAAGTATAATCGATCGGAAGGTAATATGCTGGCTCCGGATCGCTAGTATCATTTCTTTAATTGATTAATAATTGATATCGTATTATTATCCGTACTTCTTTAATAATTATTTGTGTAGCGTCGTTTAAAGTGTTGTCAACATTGTTTATTGTTTTATATTGCATTAACAAGTTTTACAAGTGTTAAATGTAGTGTTTTGTCATAACAATGTCTGACGGTGACGCCCTAAATATCCGATATCCGACATATATATGGTTATTGGACGACGAACCTTGACCGTTTTTTAGTCTTCAAACGAGAATTACGAATTGTTTTTGATATAAAAATATGAGTTTAATTTGTCGTTTGAAAAAAAAAGATGACACAGACGACTAGATTTCAAACTACTATCAAAGAAATGTCCGTGGGTAATCTGACAGTGATTTACTGACAATATAGTATGAAAATATTATTTAAAAAAAAACAGCTTATACATTTTATATAAATTGACAGTCTTGGCGACTACTATGTCAAATAAAAATAGCGTCCAAGATGGACGGCTATGTCATAACCCCCTTAGATTTACGAACCCTTCCCACTGGCAGCTATTGTTTGACAGGTCGTTGGAGTACCAAAGAGTATTTCATCTGTAGAGCCTTTTATAGTCTCAGATCGAATGAAAGTTGCCTAAGACTATTTACTTTCTTAAAGTAAAAAATACACCCTGTTAAGCAAGCAAGGATTGCGGTATCATCTCTGGTATACAACAAGTAGAGTACTGGACCTAGTACAGTACCTTGAGGTACTCCTGCTTTAATTTCTCTTAGGTCGGAATAGGCTTCTTCCTGTTTAATTCTGAAATACCTTCCTGATAAATAGGATTTTAATAGCTCAAATTATTTTCGTGGCAGGAACTTGTTCAGTTTTTGAATCAGGCCTTCATGTGATACTTTGTCGAAAGCCTGAGATACATCCAAATAGACGGTGACGCGAACTTTTTTCTTCTAGGGACTTTTCGATATCTGTGATTCTATGAACTTGGTCGATGGTCGAGTGTTTTTTTCTGAAGCTAATTTGGTGGAGGGTATTAGGTTATTTTTTTCTATTATAGGTTTCAATCTTTTAAGAAGCAATTTTCATAGAGTTTCGAGATAACAGGTAACAAGGAGATGGGTATGTACGATGTAACTTCATGGGGAAGTTTATCGCTTAGGTATCATTATAACTTCTGCCACCTTCCACATCTTCGGTTCGTACTTTAGTCTAAAGGACGCATTGATGATATTGACCATTTTAACACTAGCTTTCCGTGGAAGTATTTTCAAAATTTCCCCAGTAATGAGGTCAAATTCGGATTTATATTTGATTGGATTTCCATATAAACTTCTTTTGGAGTGGAAGGTTTAACGACTGTCTCTGCTTGTGCTAATTCCAACCAGTCTTAAAGATCTTCACCATTATTGGGTTGGAAGATACTTTCTAAATATTCCGCAAATCTGTTTGCTTTTTACAAATTGTTTCGGACTAAGCTTCTATTTATGATTGATGTGTTATGTATAGTAGGGCTTTTAATTCGTTTGGTAGCTTTCCAGACAAAAAGTTCAACTTCTTGGTCTAATTGTTCCTCAGTTCTTAATGGAATCGAGAGATCAATTAGTTATTCTACGTTGATTTTAAAACTTTTCCATTATGTGCCTTTGTTGACTAGTTTGTACAGTATCACTCAAGAAATTTTGTTCGAATCTCTGGGCCAGTATGTTATTTACCTTTGGTTGTTGTCAGTTTTGCATCAAAGTCTCCTCCCACTATGAATCTGTATCCTTAGCTATCCAGAAAGCCAAGGTATTGTTGCTTCTTTATAGCATGTCTTGGTGGTCTATATAAAGCTGTGATTACAATTTCATTACCCTGAAAAGGAGGAAAACTCCTATATCAGGGAAATAGGAAAATAAAATGTCCTAGAAAATGTAAAATACCTAAGAGAAAATCGATAATAAATTAACAAAAAAAAATTCATAGGTTTTTGTTTTAATATTAACAGATGTGGCCTGTATTTCTACTGTTTTGTAACCAATTTTTTGATAATATGTAAAGTGAATTCCCTAATTATAACTGCACCTCCGCCTTTTGCCGCATTATCTGGATGGATTGTATGGTACACTTTATATCCTGAACGTCTCTTTTGTGAAATTTGTCTCAGCAATCAGACAAATATAAATTTTTTTCTAATTCTAAAACTGTATGCAGCTCTTGTTGATGCTGCAGCAGTCCATTTGCGTTCCATTCGAAAATTCTAAGATGATTGGCCATTTTTAGTTTTAAGGATCCTTGAGTACGATGTTTCAAATTTGAAATACGCCAATTGATCTTGTCCAGTCTATCTAAATTTCTCTGGAGCATCACATCAATATTTTTTGTGTTTTGTTGAACTTGCTGTTGAATATATGGTTTTTTCCACATGTTTCCTTCAGCTTCATGGCTATATGTTTTGTTTTTTTTTTTTCATTATCTATTTGAATTGTATTCTGTGTTTATTTTTTATTAATATTTGATGTCTCATTTTTATTAAAATAAATTGAGTTATTGTTTCAAATGTTTTCGGGGGTGAGAGAGGGACGTTGCCAAATCGATAGAAATTTCAAAAACTAAGGAATTGTTAATAAGCAAAGTTGTTTAAATTAACGAAGATTTTAAATTAGATACTAATTATTATGTTTTGTTACAGGGGAATGGTGCAATATAGAAAATGTCGAAAGTAGAGAGAAAAGAATATCAAGAAACGAAGGTGACGCGAACATTATCGCCCACAAGGAATTATAGCTCGAATCAAAATTTATCGCAATTCGATAGCAACTTAGGTAAATGATTTAGTCCTATTAATTAAAACTCCATTACAACATGAGAACGTTAACAACCATTTTTCCATTTCAACACGCTTCTTTTTTGTAGATTATCTTCTAGAAGATCTCCAGAACTCAGTTTCGCGACCCGGTAGCTCCCTAGGATACACCAATGGAGGAACTGGGAGTCACGCATACAGGGATACAACTCGCGCAGTCGACACAGGCAGAAGTAACTCGCTAAGTAGAATTAGCAATATCAAATCTTCGAATCCAATGTCAGAATACTCTTCAGATGATACATATAGTTATAAAGTAAGTATATAAGTCGATCTCTCAAGAAATAAAAACAATGACAATTATTGCAAGAGATTAACGGTAGGGGAAGGGTGTACATAATGACACACGTTTTATAGAACTATAAAAATGTAATTAAAAAATAGCTTTTTTTTAACAAATCTTGAAAAACACAAACATTTCAAAAGATACTTTAACTTAAAAATATAAAATATGGACTTTTAGTCAAAGAAATAAAAATAAACAAGAAAAATTCATTTTACCCCATCCGGATGGAAAAATGACACAATACTGTTTAATATACTTTAAGACGGTACAAAGCTCATAAACAAATATTTTTGTTTTTTTGTCCACCCCGGCACAGTCGGCATGCACCCACTTTTTACACGAACAACAACAGCCACAGCTCACCTTTTTTGGAAAATTTGTACAATTCTGTGCAATAAATGCAAGCACAATCGTCTTCTTCATCTTCAGAAAAAGGTTCTTTTTCTGATTCTGACTCGAATTCTGCAAGAACTTTTCTTGTTACCACCCTTTTTATCTTTTCTGGGATCTTTAGTTTCGGCTTGTTTTTTTCTTTGGCCTCTTCCAAGTTTGGAGTAGAGTTTAGGACAGAAGTACCTTGACGTTTCCTTGGCTTTCGTTTTCCCTGGCCTGAAACAAATGGTCCGATCAGAACTGGACTTAAATCAGCTGGTGAAACCAAAATTGAACCACTACTTGTGGAATTTTGCAAGTTTTTCTGAACCACTGTAGGAATGGCAAGGGGAGGTTCTGGTGCGGTAGCGGAAGTTCCAGGTAGCGCATTATTATCAGTTAGAACATTCGGGCCTTGTTGGATACTTTTATTTAATATAATATTTGTAGTTTCAGATGCTTGAAACATATAGTCGGGGAAAACATCAGGGTTTATTGGGTAGATGCCTGTCTTGGCAAATCCATGACTAGCGTTCAGAACAGTAGCTGCCTTTCCATATGCTTCATTTAACAGACCACCAATTTGAAATTGTGTCACAACTCGACCAGGATGAGCTTTGAGCCATTTGCTTATTTCTTGGTTATATGTAAAAACACTGGACTAGTCATCCAGCCGGACTCTTGGGCAATGCATAAAGTTCCTGCAGGTGTATGGTCGGTTAATTCTTTCTTCATATTTTTTCGCGGAAAAATTAGGGCAGTCGGTACATAGTTCCCATTGGTACACATGCAGCAAACAACTGTTACATGAGAACCTCTTTCTGCGCTAGTAATTGCACCTACTTGTTTCCGACCGGCTGTAGCAAATACTTTCTGCGGCGCTGTACGGTAGATAATGAAGATTCATCTGCATTATATATCTTCATTATATCAATGTTTTCCTTTTGCATGGTCTCATCTAACACGGTAAAAAACTGAGTAACTTGAGGTTTGTTAAATGCCTGCGCTCTTGCTGCAGATGTGGCTTCGGGTTTACGCAGTGTTATATCTGGATTTCTTTTGCGAAACTCTCTTAGCCAGTCCTTTCCAGCGGCCTTTTTCTGGTTATTAAAATTATGTTCAAACCCATTTTTTACGGCTAAATTATAGGCTAACTCTAATACGTCTCGTCTTGTTAGTCCAAAAAACCTTGATTCTAGCAGTTTTAAATGGTCTACCAACTGCCGTTCTACTTCTATGGGAAATGTGGGTTTAAAACTGCCGAGTCGTTTTTCGCCTTTTCTTAAAATTTTATTTTTTTCCAAGGCATGCCTCCTAAGGGTTGCTTGAGGGATTTTGTAATTTTTTGATGCCTTGAGCCATCCCATTTCACCATTTTTAACGGCTTCTATTGCCTTTAACATAGAATCAGCATCCCACGATTGCCTGTTAGACTTTCTTGCGTAATTTCGCGGCATTATCTGTAAAAAAAATGGATATTTCTCTCTATTTATTGTCATTTTGCCTTTCACACTGTATGCCATTTTACCCCACATGAACCTAATATAAACAAATGCAATTTTTGACAAAATAACAACATATTTCTTAAATCAAAAATGTGCAATCCTAAAATCAATAATCCAATAACTCGTCATAAAAATTTTAACTTACCAGTTTTTCACACTAAAAAGTTATAGCAGATTTTAATATTACGCGCCAAAAACTTTTTGATGGTAAAAATAAGATAATCCGACAAACACTCTCTCTAACTGACGAAGCGGTACTAAATGTGGACTAGCTTGTCCGAGACCCATGCCATGATAGTATGTTCGTTTCCGAGCACTTCCGAATGACGATTTGTGTGATTACAAGCAATGTGTCATTATACCCCACTAAGTAATTTTGTACACCCCTCCCCTACAAGAAAATTCCCATTAATGCATCTCCATAAATTTATCTGATACCTACCCAAATCCAAGAAATTTTCATAAAATCTGTAACGTCTACTATGTATCTGTATTGCCTTCAAGCCATCTGGTTAATTAAATTGCCCTTATAACCATTTACATTATTTCATGACAAAAATGCCAAGGATAGAGTGTAATATTATAAACATTAAACTATAATGTGGGTGTTTGTATTGAAAGGTTAACTTTGAGAGAAGGTATAAATAACTATACATATTTATATTTACTACTATTTTCTTGCCTTCGATTACTAAAATTGATCCTTCCGTTTACAGTATAACCTACGCATGTAACATACATTTTTAATAAAATTATTTGCTTACATACCATAGTATTATACGAGGGCTGTCTTTTAAGTTTTGCATACCGTGCTTTAGAGGGCGTTACGAATCAAACGGCTCTAATAAAAATAAACTGTCGCCTTTAGTTAACCTCATTTCCAAGTTTCAGTCCGATTCATAGAGTGTTGTAGTTACACCAAATTTTCAAAGTTGACAAGTTATTCAAGAAATGGATTTAAACCGAGAACAATTTCGTGTCATAATTTTTTACAACTTTCGAGGACAATTATCTCAACAAGAATGCCTCGCCGAGTTGGTTTCTGTTTTCAGTAGTGATGCACCACATCAATCGACAATTTCTCGTTGGTATGGAGAATTTACACGAGGACGGGTTAATCTTAGTGACGAGCTAAGAACAGGTGCACCTAAATCGGTAATCACCCAGGAAATCACTGATGCTTTACCCAGGCTCATCGAGGAAGATCGGCATGTGACATATCGCGAGATTGAAGCATCGTTAGGGATTTCAAAGACCTCAATCCAATAGATTTTGCATGAAGAATTGGGAGTAAAAATATTAGTATCCCGTTGGATACCGCATCTGTTGACCGAAGAACAAAAAGAAGCTAAGTTAAATTGGTGTCAAAAAACTCTGGAGCGCTTCAACACTGGAAACTCTAAAAACGTGTACTGCATCGCAAGTGGTGATGAATTATGGATTTACTCATATGAACCTGAAAATAAACGCCAATTGTCTGTTTGGGTTTTCCAAGGTGAAGACAAGCCGACAAAAGTGATCCGTTCTTGAAGTGTGTCTAAAGAGATGGTCGCAACATTTGTCTCCAAAGCAGGTCATGTTGCAACAATTCCTCTGCAAGAGCAAAGAACTGTTACTGCCGATTGATATATAACGATTTGTTTTCCAGCAGTCACCGGTAAGCTTCGGGAAACCAACCCCAAACGGCGAATCATCCTCCATCAAGACAATGCAAGTGCGCATACAGCTCGCAAAACAATTGCCTTCTTAGAGCAACAAAACGTCGAGTTCTTAGATCACCCTCCTTACAGTCCCGACCTAAGTCCCACCAATTTTTTTACCTTTCCGAAAATCAAGAACGCACTGCGTGGGCAACGGTTCCAGTCACCAGAAGATGCAGTTAAGGCATTCAAAACAGCCGTTGGAGCTGTGACACCCCAGGAGTGGAATAACTGCTTTCAGAGCTGGTTCGAGCGCATGCAAATGTGCATTAATCTTCGTGGAGAATACATTGAAAAACAATAAAATGTTTAAACACTATCTGCTGTTTTATTCTAGGTCTATATGCAAAACTTAAAAGACAGCCCTCGTATTACACATAATTTACAGCAGGACTGTCTAAAATAAGTCCCGATACGCCATTTTTTGCGATCAAAAAAATATATAAATATGCCTAAAAAACAAAAATATAAAACTACACAAGCAGGTCATTCGTACACCATGAAATAAAATAAGTAAGACAAAGCTATTATGGGCTCACTTGTACCAAAATCGCCGCTAGATGGCGCCACCTGTCATTGGTGGACAATTGAAACTCGCCTAAGTGGTTTGCGACTCAGCTAAGCGATCCAAGATGGTGACCATCGTTTACGTGAACTTCTTTTATCTAAGGATGGATCCACATGCATCCGTGATCACGGACGTACGTGTGCGTTTCACGGATAGTCGAAAATTTGGACATCTACATGGTTCAATCCGTTTAACTTATGCGTTTATGTAATCAAAGTATGTGGTTTATGGTCATTGGCGTTGTTTATCGTACTTAACCTTAAAATATTTCCATATTTTTGTGTAATCACCGACCTTGTCTAAATTTTGAGTATTAATATTAATTGGAATTTACTGATTTCCTGTTTAAGCAGACAATTAGTAGAGGCTCCTTCCTGGGCGCAACGCGATTTAAGAAAAAAAATTAAAATATACTGCAAAGCAAAAGGCTTATCGAACAAAACCCTCACAAAAGAGCAATGTGGACAAGAAACATTTTTTTGGAGGAAAACAGATTAAAATATGGCTGTGGGAGAGCGATCCCATTAAGTATTTTAATTACTTTAGGATGAGCCACACACTTTAGTTAACGAGTTGTGTGAAAAAATTAAAAAACAAATTTCAAAAGCTATATGTTATTAGAGCTCCCATTCCATCTGAAATATGTAGTCAGTGCGCAGTGACAGGCCAAAAAGACCGAAAACTGATATCTTCGTTATTATTGGTCCGACTGGAATGGAGAAAACGGGCGAGTGTGGGGATTTATTCTAAATCTCTATTAACGTTGAATAAAAAAATCCTGCGCAATAGCAATGCCAAAAGAACCGAAGGGCGTATCTCCGTTATTATTGGTCAAATTCAAACGGAAAAACGGTATTATGTAGAGAATTTGGTATAGATTAAAACGATGAAGAGAAAAATTTTGCGTAGTAGCAATGCCAAAAGGACCTAAACGTGTATCTCCGCTATTATTGGTGGGATTTAAAGGAGAAAAACGGCATTATGTAGAGAACACGAGAACGTTGTATAGAAAAATCATACGCAATGTCAAAGTCAAAAGGGCCTTAAGTGTGTATCTCGGCTACAATTAATCATATTTAAACGGAAAAAACAGTATTATGTAGAGAACGTAGTATAGATTAACGTTTAAGAGAAAAATCATGCGCAGTAGCAATGACAAAAAGACCTAAGCGTTTACCTCGGCTATTATTGGTCAGATTTAAACGAGGAAAATGACATTATGTAGAGAGCGCGGTTGAATATAAAAATCCTACGCAGTGGCAATGCCAAAAGAACATTCACCACTGACAGGCGGCGCCATTTAGCGGCGACTTTTGGTACAAGTCTATCTACTAAAAACTGTGTTTAGGCGAGTCTTAAAAATTTTTTTAAAAAAAATATAAATTGTATAAGTAAATAAATTTGACATAGCAACACTACTGGCGATGGATATAAGACAGCAATGAAGTTACTAGAAAGCTGGAACACTGGAGATCTTGATTCTTGCTGGGCTGCTATCGAACATTCAAGTAGCTATTCGCGCGCAAATAATAATGATGGGTCAAGCTAGATGGGCAGAGTAATATTGTGGAATAGAAACTCATGGACAGAAAAATGTAGAATACGATTCGCGAAGTTCACTGTTACGGTCTAGTGTTTATTTGTTAAAAATTGTAGTTATTTTGTTTTGGAGTGCGGAATGCAGCAACTCAATTGAAGCTTATTTAAGTGAAATATGTCTTTGCAAGAAAGAAAAATAACGAACAACAAGTTTATAATGACCATTGGAAATCAGACTATTTAATACCAAACAACAATAATAAACTTCAGTTCATTTTTTGTATGCAAGTACTCTATTAGTTTTTAAAAAATATAATATGTATACAGGGGAGTCTAGAAATTACGGATTATAAGCAAAAGCTAAAACAGCAAACACATTTCTTCAAAAAGTCTGAGAATGCAAATGCAGTATTGCCGCTTCTTACGAAGTAGCGCTGGAAATTATTGTCAAAACCTTTTAATGATAGAGTGTTTATTAAGAATTGTTCAATGAAAATGGCAAATTAATAAAATGAAAGAAAATTTTCGAAAAATTCGAATCAGTCTGTGTCCCATCAAACAATTGCAAGACGTGTAGACCACATTAATCAATAGGTATCCAAAAATTTCAGAATTGAAAAATGTTTTTCACTCTGCCTGGACAAAATATTATCTGCAAGATTTAAAAATGTAATAATAAGATACTAGAGTAATTTTAAAATTTGATAAACCTAAACATCTTAGTATGGACTTTTATCTTCAATGTCCTGCCAATTTAATGGCTCACCCAAAAACTTTGTGTGATTATGTGAAATTTAGACCCTTATCTACCAAGTGTACCCTATATAAATGATATTGGATGAACTAGAATTTTTGAAAAATATGTTAATATAACAGCGAATTTTCTTTAGAGTCCAGATGGAAGACAGACAGTTAGTGGTTACAAAAAAGAAAAATATATGTATGGAACCAGCACTTCGGATATTACACCTGAAAAATTAAGGGCGCAAAATAGTATTAACCAATTAGACAATCTCCTAGATGATTTACAACAAGTCAAGAACTCATCTTTTTTGAAAACAGGTAAAACATTTAAAAAAACATCACCAAATGTAAGGAGTGGTCCACAAGTAATGTTTCTATAGTGGGACGTATGTCGAGCGAACAATTCTTCTTCTTTTTAACTGTCAGTGTGGTTTTAATTCAGAGCCGATCGTAGTTATCACCAACATGACTCGTATCTCTGTCTTTGTCGGTTACGGCCTACTTTGGAAACATTGTTTGTAGATCACTATTTATATTAGAGAGATATTGCAAGTTCACATAACTGCAGTGGGGAATTAAGTGGGCGCTAAAATAGTACTTATTGTTAACATACAATTTTTACTTTATTTCTAACCTTATTTTTTTATAAAAAAGACATTGATTAGATTTTTGTTTTGAATACAAAAATAAATATTTAAGAGGAATTAGAAATTGATATTTTAGTAGATTTCGTTATGAAGAAATGGAGAATGGAGTATTTAATTTTAGCAAATGTGCTAGTGGACAGAGATAGTGTAATTCTACACCCTCATTTCAATTTGCAAGATGTGACTGATGAAGAAATAAAATAAAATGACTTTTATAACCAGTGGCGGATCCAGAGTTCAAGTCTGGGGGGTTAGTGGTAATATTTCGCAGGTAGCACACTGACGTTACAGCGACGTCATTTATTGGTCATCCGTCACGTCATTTTTCTCCATAGATGGGACGTCAAAATGACGTACAGCTTACGTCATTATGTCACGTCCCAGCGACGTCATTTTGTGACGTTAATTTGTAATGTTACTATAACGTCAATTGGTAACGTTACTATGACGTTTGTTTTGTCTATATCTAAAAGGATGAGGCTCTATTGGGCTCATGGGAAATAATATTACAGTTTGATAATAATAAACAGTTTTTATTATTAAATAGTTTTATATAAAAATTATTAAAACTAACCATTAAACCCCATGAAAACTAAAAATAAAGTTCCAGATGAAGCTGAAAAAAGAAACTTAAAAATGGGGGGTTAAGGGGGAGGGGGTTGAAATAAAAAAATCCAAACTCAATAACGAAAAATTGAAAAATCATGCCCTATAAGCGAACAAAGCCTATTTCTTGTGTTATTTTTTCTTTTTACTTTCCATTACTTAGTTCTTAGGTTTATATATATTAAGTAAATAATTTAAATTAGGTTGAGTGGAAAATTGGAATCGAATTCCAAACTCAGCCTTTTGACATAAATTTGTACATAACTTATAATAATGTATATATTTTTTCTTATATATTTAAATGTCAATAAAATAGATATTAATAATTTAAAAAAAAATCTGAATAAAATGGGGTCAAGGGGGGGTTGAAATAGTGAAAAGAATCCTAACTCAGAAACAAAAAACGATATCAAATTGAAATCTTCAGGAAAAATCAAGCTTTATAAGGGGATGAAGCCTATTTATTGATTCTGAAAAACTCTGATTGAAAACTGTTAAACTGTTAAACTGTGAAGAGTATAATATAGAACGCCAAACATTATATATCTTCTAATCTGTTAAACTGTGAAAAGTATTATATATCTTCATTATAGTTTGAACTTGCAATAACTCTAACTCTCTATTATTGTGTAGTATTTAATGATATAAAATCTGTTTACGTTACATAAGTATATTTCGTTATTTCTGAATCCGATTTTGTATTTTGTATACATTTTGATGACTGTATTTATATAAAAAAACGTTTTTAAAATGTTAAAAATAGCTTCTTTATTTTGCAGAATCTTATAATAGCTCTGGACCTGATCCAAATTATCAGTAAGTATTGTTAAAATCATCTGTGACTAACAACACTTTGCCAAAACACATGATATGGAACAAAATAATGCGAAAATCATATTTTTGACTAATTAACTTTGAAGAAAAGTTTATTTAACAATATTTTAGACAAAAAAAAAGTAATTGCTTCTAGAAAGAAATAGTAGAAATTATAAATAACCTCCATATATATTAGAATATAACTTGTATCCTATCAACCTGGCTTTAATGGATAATTAATTACGAGGTTCTACACAAAAATTAACGAATGCGCTTTTATGTGTTTATAATTTCATATTGTCAACTTTAGTACCTCTTAAATGGAATTCATCCAGGCTATACCTCATAAATGAATAGATATTCGAGTGAAAATTGAGTACGAGGGTTCTTCGCCAGTAGCCCTATACATCACTGTTCTCAAAGTTTTACTGAAAATCAATTAATTCTGTCCACATATCGAAATCTCTAGCATCTAGCACTTGTGGTATTTTCCAGTTCAACTTGTCACCTTTATTTATCCAAGATAATACAATAAATCAGCGAGGAACAAAATTCCAAATGACTTTAGATAATGAACTCCCGTTACAAAAATGCCACAAGACATCAGCTATGGGTAACATTTAATGAAGATCCTATAGAAGATATTTAAAATCTAATTTTAGGTTCATATTGCGGCCATATTATGGTAGTTGCGTTAGATTAAATTAGATTTGAAAGAATTTGGACATTAGTTGTCCTTGTCCACTGTGAAATTCAAATACCCTCCAACAATACCATTGGATACAGTGATAGATACTAGAGATGTCGATGAGTGGGTAGAAGTAACAAATTTGAAGTAAAACTTTGAGAACAGTGGTATATAGGGAGGGCTATTGTCAAAATATCACCTTAAAAAATCTAACGCGCCTGATTCGTAACCTCCGTAGGGGTATGGAACCCTAAAAGCGTTTCTGCACGCGTGTTAACAAGATATTTTTCGTATTTTCTTTAACTAACCCTATAAACTTGCCCACCAAACTTAAACTCAAACCAAGGTCCATAGGTTCCTTTTATATTCATCCACAATAATAATAATTTGAACAAAAGAAAATCTTACATCCAATCTTTCTCTAATCTAATTAATATCAGGTATTTAGTCCACTCAACGTTTTATGTTCTCACAATTCAATCTTGATAAGTACTAAAAAACAACTACAAAAGTATTAATTTATATAAATGTATAGATTTCCAATGATTTTTCTTTCTGTTACACTTCGCCCTCCTTCTCCGCTATCTCTCGCCATACTTAAAACTGCTTCTATCCCTGCTCTGTTAAATGAAGTCTGCAATATTTTGGCTAGCCAAATACTGCCGGTTATATTGAAAATGACCCCAAACCACAGCATAGGCATCTACATAAACAAGACCAGTAGACCAGAGATTGAGATTTTTGAAGTGTTACTATTACTTTATTACCTAGTTTAGTACTAGAAGCTATAAATAAAAAAACTTACCATTGAAAAGCTTCCTTGGTTTATTTAAACGTAAAAAAATATTTAACTGAAGTTTTTTTTATTTTTTTCAAGCATTTTTCGCACTTTTGACACAGCAGTTGACATTTATTTATACTTAAGATCTATTCGCCTATCCTCAATGGCTGCAAATTTGTCTATAACATCGTCGTAAAATTTTGGATTTTCTGATAACTGTTTAACAAGCTGTTTTTCAATGAATATTAGGGCTAAATTAGAGAGTCTGTCTTCACTTGTTGAATTTTGTATAAAACTTTTAATGCGCTTTAAAGCTGAAAAACTTCGCTCAACTGACGCACTTGTGGCTGGGATGGTTAGTAATAATTCACACAACTTGACGACTTCACAAAGGGACTTATTTAAACCAGTTGTTATAAGAAAATTTAACAAATTGAAGGGCGTCTTTCATCACTAATTTCAGTTGTTTCATAAGCAACACTTAACTGGGACTTTAATGCTGGAATATCGAAAAAAATTCCATAATTTAATTTTAGTGAATTAAAAGCGTCCGATAGAAATTTTGATGAATCGTAGTTACTGATATTAAAATTGCACAATTCAACAAATTTTAATTCGTTAAAGTTTTGAAATCGAGAGTTCATTTGTTGTAGAATATTATCAAAAATTTTGGCGTATAATCGACGATAGGAGGTCTCTCTGTCGCCGACATTATCAATTCTAATTTTGTTTCTTTCAGGTACTAATCTAATGTTTTGAGTCTTATTCCAAAAGTGTTTAAACTGATTTCGTTTTTTATTCATTTTATTTTTAAAATCATCAATTTGTTTAATGCAAAAGCCAATATCATTTGACTTTGTTTGTAAAATGTCAAATAAAATGTCAGTAAAAGGGAAAATCTCTGCAAAAATGTTGAGCAAAAAACTGAAATCAAAGTTTTGTTTGAGCCAATGCAAATGCCCTTTAGCAGCAGTAACAGTTTCAGCATCCCATGTTTCTTTATTATCCCAAACGCCTTGAAAAAAGTATATCAAAGAATCACGGTATTGAAACACTGTTTGCACTAAACGTCCATTGTAGTTCCATCGCGTCGGAGCAACATTTGGGAGTTATTTTCGATGACTTTGAAAAGAAGGAAGCCAAACCACTAAGCATCGAAAAAAAAACTTTGCAATCTTTAATATTATCCATGCTTCGCGATAAAACCAAATTAAGTCTATGTGCTATACAGTGAACGAAAATTGCATGTTTAAACTTTTCTTTCACTTTAGCTTGATAGCCTCCTAAATGGCCAGCCATTACGGCAGCACCATCGTAGCTCTGGGCAACAAGCTTAGACCACATTCTAAACTTGAAATAATGTCACAAACAATTTTAAACAATGCATCTGCAGTTCGTTCGCTAGTGACGTCCAAAAATCCTAAGAATCGCTCTTAAGGAATGGCATCCAATACATATCGCACAACAATGGATAATTGACAGTTTGCTACATCTGTGGTTTCATCAAGCGCAATTGATACGAAAGGTGCTTTTTTAATTTCACTTTAAAAGTTTCCCTACTTTTATTCCTCCAGAAGTCCAAAAGCACAAAAGCACAAAATGCAAAAATCCATTTGTGTTATGTGCAGCTAGCCCTGAATTTGAAAATACCAATAGTGGTTCTCCTTAATGGTATTGTCCTTTTTCCAAAAAGTTATTTCTCTACTGCATATTTCTTCTTCTATAGTCGGTACTTCAGCTTCATATGGACATTTTAACTCTATCAGAGTTTTGTTTTTTTTTTAAATCCATGCAGACTGGCAGCAACATAATCAAATTCGAATTCAATAAAATGTCCACATTTAAAAACTTTTACTTGCAAATAAATTTCCCAATATTATTTTGCTCTGAATTTATGGTCCATGCCATATCGGGTGGCCTTAGAAATAAATTAAAGATTTTAAGGAGATGTTTTACAAATTTTTCCAAATTTTAAAGCAGTAACTCGTTTCCGTCTTTTATTGTGCCACAATGCACAATCAGCTTGTCACAATCGTTTTTTTTTCTCATTGACTAACTTTTTAGAAAATTTTCTCTTGCAACGCGCCTCAAAGGGTGCGACAGATCAAAGCCATGCGCGAAAGCAAGAAAAAATATTTTCATTACTTTAACGGATTGAAAAGATATTAACATGCTGGAATTAATAATTATTGTTGACTCGAAGAGGTATTTATTAAACAAAAACATATTTATAATTCACATCTCAATGCAATTTCGGATATATATTTTTTTTAATAAGTAAATGATAAAATTATTTAGTTTAATTGAGCGAAATTACTGTAAAAAATAACAACATGAATTCAAATCACTTACGTACTGTTTATCACTAAATAGTAGAAAAAGATATATATTTTGTTGGTGTCACCATCTAGACGAAAAAGCTTTTAACGTATTTCGATTTTTATTGTAATAAAAATAAATGCTCCTGTAGACAAAAATTAAATATATTGCATTTTTTACATTTCTATTTCTTTTCGTTACTTTTCTTAGATTCATATTTTTAAAGTGACTCCAGAGAGGTATGGGCTAAGCCTTTACCTGTACTTACATAAAATTTGTTAGTAAAATTAAAAAATAATCCGTAAAATTGGTGTACTATGAAACCCTTGCGTATAATATATATACCAATCTTAGTATTACAGAAATAAATTACGTAAAAAATAAGGTGTACAAATACGTAAAATTTATTCATCCAACCACTTTTTCAAAATTCAATTTTGTTTTTTCTAAAAAAAATGGAGAAAATGGGTAAAAAAAGTCGAGTTTTGTATTTTTTTTTTTTAGAAAAAACAGTTTCAAATTTTAAAAAAGTGTCTCCAGAGGAGCATAGATTTATCCTTTACCTACACGTACATATTTTTTTCTTTCAGAATAAGTCAAAAATAAACTTTAAAAGTGGGGTACTACGAAACCCTTGCATGCTCCGCTCTACAGCCAAGTAAATACTCCTCTTAAGGAGGACAAAACACTGTTAACATTTATGAAACACTTGCGTGACTGAGTTTCCTGATAAACGGCTCGCTGTCAAGTGCGGCGTACCATCTGTCGGTATAGATGACAATACGCTGGAAATCCAACTCACAAGGAATTATCAGTAGGAGAGAACACTTCAACTGTAGCGAGAAGTCTCTCGAATTGCCAAAATTTGTACGAGCAATAAAAACCCCTAATATAAGGGGTTCTATGCAGATAAATACTTGTGGACAATAATCAGCTAGATGGTTCCAATATCAGTCTTACACACAGGCAGTTCTAGCCTTTAGGAAAATATAATTTTCACTAACCACAGTGTGTTGATGACGTGGACATTTACAAATCTCTTTATATAGGTAAAAATTCGAGGTATTATAAAAATATCGACACCAGCACAAACTACTACACTCGAATTTATTTTTAGTGATTTAAATATAAAATCCCAATTACGGATGATTCCAAAAATCGAAGATTTAAAAATCACAAATGATGCTACACATCGACAGCCCGAAGACATCAAAGTGAAAGGTGGCAATATAAGCACCTTAAATTAAATTTTTGATATCGAACAACGAACCCTATAAAATCGCGTAAAGAATTAAATTCGCACATACATGGTTTTATTAATAACCTGAAAAATAATTTGAACTGTAGATAAAGGAAAGAATATTGGAAGTAAATAAATATTCTTATTTAGGACAATTAAAAATAAACCGTTACAATAAATCAAAATGAGAATGATAAGATATTTTACTGGGATATCCCAAGGCGAAATATTTAAAGCAAAAAGGCAAATTAGAAAGAGGAAGGGTATTATTGCTACAGACACCCCAGAAATCCATTTGATAAAAAGAAGGTCATAGAAAGAAATAAGAAAAAGTAAGCGCAGGATATGAGGACACGTAGAAAGATAATTAAAGCTAAAACCAGACTTTTTGAATCATCAAGTGATGATAAAGACGCTGATTATCAATGGTAGAACTTTCGACGACCTGAGCGAGGAAGAACCCACCAAGAACCTCTTTGAGTTCACCGAATTAGAAAGAGAGCCGATTATTAACGATTTTGTCTTAGTTCAATTTACTGAATCGTTAAAAACAACTAAAATATAATACACTGGAAAACTTTTAAGGTAGGAGGAGAACGAGTTTGTGATTACTTTTCTACGAAAAAGTAACAAATCCCTAAATGCCTTCGCGTTTCCGTTGGAAGAAGACGTAAGTTCGGTCACCGAAGAAGGACGTAAAATTGATTCTGCCAAAATATTTAGTGGTGGGTAAAACTAAACGACACCAAAAAATATCATTCGCTTTGAGATAAATCTGTATTCCTCAAACATTCGTTAACACATAAGTTTTATTTTTATAGTGTTTGTTTAGTTAATTATGTCAAATAAAGTTAATTTTTGGACCTTACGTGTATTTTTATTCATGTTTCACAATGAGACATTCTTATTTTTTTTTTAATTAAGTTGACTTTCGTTATAACTATAATGTGGGCAGTCTTCTTGTTCACCGGAGTCTAATTTTTCCTTTATTATTCTTATCGTAGCACTAAATAAATGCATGTCTTATCGTGGAACACGTTTGGTCCACAATGAGACAAATGTAAGGTTTTTTAATAAAAATCATACTTTATTAGTCTGTGAAAAATCCCCTTTTTTTATTGATTAATAAGGTATAGCATATGTTGAAGTAAACGTTATAACGAATTACAGTTTTAAAATTGATTTTAAAATAAATAAAAAAAAAATGGAATGTAATATTTTTTAATAATTAAACTTAGTTGCAAATTGCAAATATTTTATGCATATTTTTTTTGTATGCATTAGTAAACATTAGATCCAATTTGGGAATTAAAAAAAATTGTATTTTGTTCACCAATACTATTACAGTATATGGCTGTGCAATCATGAAAAAATACTTCAATATTTTAATTACAGTAAGACAATTTTTGACGTGTTTAGTTTCTTAATTTAAAACGCAAGAATTTCTTAAATACGGGCTTGTTTATTAACAAGAAAGTTATCCACCGAAACTGATTGAATTAGATCAAAGTGCCGCCGGTTCAGTGATTCAGCTGGTATCCCTATGCTATGCACAAACAATCCAAAATATTTTATATCGATAGATCGTCCCTGAAAATCCATCGTACAAAATGTTCAATCATATTCGTTTTATAAATATTCGTTTATGAGATATAGCCTGCATGAATTAGTCTGGGACACCCTTTATATTAAAAAAATGTTCTTGTAGAAGTTCAGTATCGAAAAAAAACGTTAACAGAGAACTCCACTACGGCGACACTCCCTTAAGGACGCAAACTCTGGAAAGAGAAGGCGAAACCATAAAAAGAGACATCCAATATTTGAGCGAAGGTAAAATACGCTTTGAAATAATTAGATTTTGTCGTTAATCTTGATATTTGTTTTCAGGTACTTATAAGGAACGCACGACTCGTCCAGTGTCACCGGTTGTTAATTCTAGAACATCTACACTCAGTAAACAAACCAAAGTGAGCAACATACATGACTATCCCGTAGAAGTTGTCGAAACCGTAGCTCCGGAAATTGATGCGGAGGTTTTGGCCCACATAGACCCTAATTTACGGCCTCCAGGTACTTTTAATATTCTCCAAAAAGTTATCCATTTTTTCTCCAGACTTTAAATGTGTAACAAAAAAAACAGCATTTACGAGTAGTACACGAAAAATAAGAAAAAACCCAAATTTTCACAAATGTTTTGCAACAAAACCAGATCAGATTTCAAGCTTTTTGATGTGATTACATCCATCATCAAAATTTTTAATATAAAAAAATGTTGCTTACAACTAGTGTCCTTAATTTAACTGAAATCTAATTTTAATATCATAATCAAAAATCTCATAATACAAATTTATTTTTAGCTTGATTTTTTGAAATTTAAGTAAGTGTATTGGTATAGTTATTAACTTTTGCTTAACTTTAGTAAATTTGAATAGTAATGATGTTAATTGTGTCCTTTATCTGATCATAAGGAGTTAATGGAGGGTCTCATCTGCTCACCACTGGTCCCTTCTTTAGTTCTGTAAGTAAGCAATCCTCATACTTACAAGTACGCAGCAGTAATGTGCCGGTCATGATCTGAGTAGGTGACCGAACTCGCAGGACTCGGTACCCACTTAGACGGTAGAATTAATGAATGAGTTGAATGAATGAGAAGGAGTAGGGCATCCGAATGGTAGTACAAGTCATTTGCTACAGAGGAGGGCAAAGCAGGCTGGACCTCAAGCCTGATTGATGGGAGCCACTGGCTGAACCAATGCCTGATTGGGGGCGTCTGCAGAGGGATTTATACCGGGTGTTCAAATTAAAGTGTTACAGTTAAATACCGCCGAAAATATGCATTTTAGAAAAAAAAGTTTCAGACAAAAGTTTTATAGTTTTTTGGGGGAAACATTTTGGTTAAATTCATTTTTTTATAGCTGACCATAATATGGCCATATCGAGGTGAACTTCGTTTTTTTAAATGGGAATCCCATTTTTTCTTACATATTCTTAAAGTAAATAAAAAATAAGAAACTTTTGAGGGAAATATTTTTTTTATTGGACTTTTACTTTTTGAGTAACAGCTACTTGAAAATGTTGCTGCGCGAGAAAAAAGTTCGCCATATTATGGTTAGCTATAAAAAATGATTTTAGCCAAAAGTTTTTCCCTACAAAACTATAAAACTTTCGTCTGAAACGGTTTTTTTTTATAAAAAGCGGTATATAGCTGTAACGCTTTAATTTAGAACACCTGGTATAAGATTGTATAAAATTACAATCAAAATCTTTATTTAATAATTAAAAATTTTTATTGAGAAAACGATACATTTTGTCTCCGTAGGTAACACCAAGGTAACTACGACCATCAAAACTTACACCTACGAAATTCCCGGTTCCGGGGAATTCCCGACGAATTTGACCCTCAACGATTCGAGCGCAAGCGAACAGAAATATGTATATTCTCCCAATCAAACGATAACCACGCCCAGCAAGAGTTTTGTGTACAATAAAGTGGAAAACAAGGAAAATACCGTATACCAGGATTATCCGCCATATCAAAAACCCACTTCTCCAGGTAAAAGAAACTTTTTAAAATTATTTTAACGGCAATCATTCATTTTTAATACTAATAGTGAGTGCCCGTAGCGCAACGGGAGCGTGATTTTAAAAAAAGAAGCTATTCTCGATTCAAATTATTTTCCCGCGCTGTGTAACTAGGTAAAACACATTACAGTGTCATCATACCAATCAATTTACATATTTGTAATAGACTTTTGAATCAATAGGTAAAATTCAACTTAAAGACATTATTCCTAGTGTCAAGTTAAGATTTCCGTACAGCGGTTGCCGCTGTTACCGTGGTTACCTTTGTCACTGAAATTATGACATCTGAAATTATATTTTTGAGTTCTACATTAATAGATTTGTTTACTACTTACCATAGACATCATATTATCTAAGATAGACTCGCCCTACACACTGTATACCCAATACACCTTCTGTCCGCATGTTTTACCAGACGGGGAAAGGGGAATCGTACGTCGCACATTGACGTAGTGTTTCGGGAGGGTTTACATATATTTTTAGTAAAAATTATTTAATGACCAAATCAATAACCTATGGGTCTTCGGAATCAAAGGTAAATTTAAAGAAAACATATTCAATTTATACAGGGCATTCAAAAAGTCATTTTAT
Source organism: Psylliodes chrysocephalus (assembly GCA_927349885.1). Taxonomy (NCBI): domain Eukaryota; kingdom Metazoa; phylum Arthropoda; class Insecta; order Coleoptera; family Chrysomelidae; genus Psylliodes; species Psylliodes chrysocephalus. The sequence goes on from OV651818.1 coordinate 27,070,013, forward strand.
ATATTTTCTTATAGATTAAAATAGTAGGTAGCTCAAAATGGAAGAACATTTTTGTTAGTATTTTATTATATATATTTTTTTTAAATACATGAAGAGCAAAGAGCAAGTAAAAATATAAAGCCATTTATTATTATTTTTACATGGGTACTGTTTGAAAACCTTTTCTACAGGTCGAAAAAAGAATAATTATATTGCCGGACTACCTTTTTTTATGAAATAAAAAGCTATTAAAAATAGAACAATTTTATTTCAGATACATAAATATACAAATATGATCTTTCTATTACATACCATTTGGGTTGCATGTCACGACACCTATTTTTAGAATTATTTGTGTAATGATATAATAACTCATTTAGGACAGTAATCAGCAATGATTTTATAATATCTAGACATGGCTACAACACATTAGCTTAAGATTATCAAGAGATACTTTATTTCTAATTTTTCCTAATAGAAAAAACACTAAAGAAAGCTTCTTTTGTGACATTTCGAATGTCATTTTAATATCAATGGTTACTCCTACAAATACTCTTGGTGAAGAATCTGCTCAATAGATTTATTTAGTGTTATAAGATAACTGATATTTTGTAAAGCATATTTTGGAATAAAAGACAAAATAGCTATTTGTGTATTAAGAACAGAAAGTAGCACCTTTGACAGTTGAGACAGAAATTCTGTCGAAGAGAAAAGATTTATTTTATATTTATTCAAAAAGGAGGAAAAATACAATATCAAAACTGTTATCTCAGTTATGTAATCATCATTTTCAGTATTTGTGTTTTTCCAACTGACCATTATTTTGTTATTGAGATGAAAAACCGTACGAGTCGCAGATATGTACGGTTTGTCACCTAATTTCACGGGTATAATCAGCTGTACTACATTAACAGCTAGGTATATAGTACGGTTTTTAAGCTCAATCGATGAAGAGACAAATTTTAAACGAAATGGCTTATTTTGAAATGTCAAATTTGAGACTTGTACGGTTTTCGAACTCACTGGTTCAATTGCAGAACACTGTTTGCAGTGAATCTTTTTCTTTGAGGATTTTACTATAAAACCAGAAATATAAGCAACTACATCCTGAATGTATTCGCTCAGAAAATATATAGATAGGTAATCATGGTCACGAAGCTCATTTGTAAATTCCAAATTTTCTTTAGTGTCTGATTCGTAACATTTTAAATTTATCGCAATTTGGCTACTAGTGTTGCTACAATCCAAGATGCTGGTGCCATCTAAAGCAATTGCATTGGCAGTTTTGACTTTACTTCATTATGAATTAATAATTTTTTATAACAATTTTGAAACAATCTCCATGTGAGATTGTTATTGAAGCATCTGTTACGAACTGCACTAAAAAAAGTATTTTTTTCTTCTTCATTTTTCGCCTCTTCAACTACCTCTCCCAAAATTCTGTAAAATGTGATGATTACTGTATAATTTTAGAGCTTACATATAATAAAAATACCCATAATAAATACTGTACTTACTTGATAGGTATAGCATTATGTTTTAAGATGTGTATACCACTTAAATTTTCATAAATATCTGCCATACAAAAATGGTCAGAACATATACTAAGGCTTCTTTCATTTTCATAATGTTTTCCTCCACCAAGCATAGATTTTGCAGCCAAATTCTACGTTGAATAATTTCTCTAGGAAACCTGATCAGAAAATATAGAACCTTATTATTTAAATAAACAAAATGCTAGTGCTAAATGCCTTTTCTTGAATAAAGTAAGCCTTATTCCCTGTATATGCCTACGTCTATGCTAACATAATCTTATTTATGAAATGACCGAATAACATTCTTATTCTGTGTATTTCGGCGTTACTATACATTTCCTCCCCATCGTAAAAGTCCTTAATAAAACGGTTTAGGGTTTAAATTTATTCTTGAAAACTACAAAAAACAACAAAAATCACAATAAAACTTGATCTGTCACTTTGATAATATCAGCAAAATGTCTTAGGTTGCCAAAGTTAAATGATTTATACCAAAATGTTTAATATTCCCATATGATACACATGTAAAAATAGCTACTTAAAAGTCTTAAGTGATTGCAGTTAATAAAAAACTCATATTGATGCTTTCAATTCTTTATTTCCTTTTCTTATTAGATTGTATTAAAGGTAATAGTAACTTTTTAAATAAAAATTTAATGTTTGATATTTGATGAAAGAGATCTGACAACATAGGAAGAGCGTACCGTCAAAAAAAAGTTGCGGACAAGTGTAATGTATACAAGGCGTATCTATTATCCGATATCTGGCGACTTGAGTCGTACTATGATTTATTAAAGTCAATAATAATTTTATAGCATTTAAAATGAGGCCATTTAAAAAAATTGCATTTAATCTCACCACAACTGACTAGCTCCACTATCTCGAGTTTGACATTGATGTAAAAATGTAATGCAAAAGTGAATTCGATGCTCAAAGGAAGGTGCGGATACTTTAGCATCTCCTCTTCATTCTATCTCAATGTTGTGAGCAGAGATAGTTCTCCTTACCTCTACACTCCATAGGCAACACTTGGCTTCTTAACCTGACTGTTTCATTAGTATTTGACTGTTATTGCAAATCATGCAATTAATATTCTATATATTCAAAATAAATATTTATTGATGTCAATTTTCAACTAAACATTAACATATCGAAAACAACTTTAAATACTCCAAAAAAAAATAATACAAACTTAGACTAATAACCTTACTAGAAGTGTTTTTGTCAAGGCAAGCACGTACTTTTGTTGTTTTTGCCAAGGGTCCACCCCATTAAGTCACGTTATTTGAATTGCCTAATACGTAATATGAGATTTTATAGCAGAATGTGAACTGGTTACTAGAATATCAGAGACTTGTATTCATTTCCAAATAGAAGAAAATTCTAACCAATCATAATTGGGCATTTAAAACAAAATAGTTGCCTAAGAATAAGGTACCATATGCGCATCCATCACGAGTGTAGAAATTATGCATGATTCAACTTTCCACTCTTACACACGTAAATGGCAAGAGAGGTTGCCCTAAAGCACTGTAAACAAATTCCAGGCTTGGCTTTGTTCAGCGATTATGTTTATGTTCAGCTCTGTTTCTTGTTTGTGTTGTGGCTATTGTAAGCTTTTTTGGCGTCAATTCTTTGTTATCTTGCTTATATTTGTATTTTTTGTGATTTGATTTCGATTTAGTTTTAAATTATACTTGTTAATTATTTTCCGATGCACTATTTTATAATTGAATCTTGTTTACAAAATGTGCAAAACTAAAGTGTGCATAGTGTCTATACTTTTTCATTAATAGTTCAGTCTACCCCTCTCCACTTCATTGTAGTTGCGTGATGAACATGATGCACAAGCCCCAATTTTACATCGTGTTCAATGTTCTGATATCTTTGGTTCTGTGATTGAGTTATTGCGTTTTTGTTTAGGCGTTTTAAACAAAATGCTTGCTTGTGAGCCTGATGATCACTCATTATAATAAGTTCAATAGAATAATTATTAGTATAAAAATTATAATTATAAACTTATTTTGCGGTTATACATTTATAAACACCAAAAGTTAGTTCAAGAGATAAAATTCTAAAAGAAAAGCACAATATCAAATCCATAACCACATGTCAATATTTTGACAGAAAAATATCCATTTATTGGTGATAATAATTATTATTATGAAGATATCTCTAGTCTTCATAATTATTATGTAATATCCAATGATGTGGCGCTGGGAAACAGTAACAAAGCCTACACAGAAAACGGGACTAATGGCCGTAGTAGTCGATGCCGATGACACCAAATTAAAAAAAAAATGATATTTGAGTAAAGTGTATACGATCTACCGCTTATATCACCTTATTATTTTTTAACATTAACCCTTAACGTTAAAACTACTTTCACTTAAATTTCGCGGGCTTGATGTAGTCATTTCATCCATTTACGTATAATCAAAAATCTGATGTGTCCAACACATGACTTTCCTATCTAGTTATTATAGGCTTTTTCCGGTTATTTTGTACAACCTATTTCAGCACCTCTATAAATATTTAGAGGATACATTAATATATACATTTTCCACATACATCTACCTCGAAACATTTTTCTATAGATATTCATTGAAAACGAAAATACTGAAAAATTTAAATTTAGCACTCTTCCTCCAATTTTTCCATTACGGTCCATTTTAGAAAAATTATATATAAATAAAAATTATAGAGATCGATATCGCAAACAACTTTTAGTTCAACAATTTTCATAAAAATCAGAATTTTGGACATTTTGTCAAATTTCTCGAATACGGACCATTTCAGGAAATTTTAACATAAAGCAAACATTATTACAATAAATGAGATAAAAACCACGAAGTAAAGCAAGTTACTTGTAGATAATAATATTAGAAGTAACTTTTATTTGAACAATTTTCTTCTCCAAGCATAAATAACAGACATATTCCATAAAATATAAAAACGGCCTCCCATAAAGTACCTCCCCAGATGTTCCGACTTTGTCCAAAATATTATCATTTCACGTCAGACCGAAATAAAACTTAATTTTAAAATTTAATGTTTTTTTCTTTATCCGTTTTTGAGTTTTCTTCAAAATTCCAAAGTTACACATTTTCTCAAATATCTCGAATACGGTCCATTTTAGAGAAATTATGTATAGAATAAAAATTATAGAGAATTATATTGCAAACAACTTTTATTTGAACAATTTTTATAAAAAAAAAATTTTTTTTTCATTTTGTCAAATTTCTCGAATACAGACCATTTTAGGAAAATTTTGTATAGAACAAAAATTATAGATAATAATATTAAAAGTAACTTTTATTTGAAGAATTTTCTTCTCCAAACGTAAATAAGAGATATATTCCATAAAATATAAAAATGACCACCTATAGTGTTCAGACTTTTAAAAAAATTAAAAAAAAGTTTTTGGCAGAAATAAAAATTTGAATGTAATGTAATTTGAACTGTACTCTCCAAAAAACAAAATATACACGGTGATCCAGTTAAAAAAACAAATTTAATGGAATTTCCGATAAAATAGGAAGTCGGCCATTTTTTTAAGTATGAGTGTTAATTCGAAATTATATCTAGTAGGTTTTTACAAATTTGATCCAAATCGCTTCATAAATAACAAAAGAATTATTAACGTGGCTCTTGGCTCATTGTCACTCTGTGTAATATTCGTGGATCATAAAATAATCCATACGGGGAATATGAATGTGATTAATATCAAGTGTCGGTATATTAAAAATCCTAAAAATTTGATTTAATAAATTCGTCCATTATGTAATTGACACTATTCCGAAAAATTCAATTTCAAAATAATTTTCATCCGTACTATCTACTGAAATTGTTCCCAAATCCCACATATTCCCACGCATTCTTTGTTGCTTGCTTCTTGTCTTGTTGTTTAATGTTTTGTTCTGATTTCTTTTTTATCCCTTTTTTATTTTCGTTTACTTAGATTGTATAACTAATTTTTCTCCAATTCCTTATGCATTATAAGATTTGAACCAATTTTTTCCGAATATATTTATATTACATTTTTTTTCCTATATCTCATAAATCCTCACTGGTTCAACTTATTACTTTTTATCGTTTCGGAAATACCTACTATACCAAACTTGATGGATTACCCTGTATAATAAAATGTCAGAAATAACAATTCCTAATTAACAATTAAAAGAAAAATAATACAACTTATCAAATCGCCCGCAAAACTTACAACTACTTACCAAACTAACATTTAATACCAAATAATCCTAACAGGTGGCGTTCTAGTCAAAGAAACGATAACAACTCGCAACTATCAACCAGGTTACAGGGTAGACAGATCTCCTCCCACTACCAATCAAACATACATCTACAACGAGACCAATCAGACGACGGAAAACGTGGAAAACGGCTTTCCACCCCCACCGCCGCCACCCAGTAAGGAAACTTACATTTTTAAGGAGAGTAATACCGTCGTGAATAAAAAGGACGTGCCTAGGTATCCTGATAATTATCCTCCTGGTGGTAAGGATAGTTATTATTTAAAGGAGACGCATACTACGACGAATAAAAATGACGTGCCGTTTTCTGAAAGGGGATATCCCGTCTATAATCCACCAGATGGGTAAGTTATAGTTAAATGTTTCCATATTTTCGGGAAAATTTCCCAGACTATTTATTTTGCATTTTATAGCTCCTTAGTTTTTTAATAAATTTATCTCCCCTTTAAGCTCCTTTGTCGGCGCTTTAGCTTGAAAACGACCTGTTCTAAGTAGCACAAATCTATTTTATACAACGATTATTTAAACAATTATATTTCAAATATTATTTTAAACTGTTATACAACTTCTATAAATACGAAACAAATTTATGTTCTTAAAGTTATTAAATTGCGATTGCATAAAATAGTCATAAAACATTTTTATAAAATGTATAGAACTATTGTAAATATTTTATAAAATGGTTATGTAACAGTTTCATTAAAATGTTATAAGATGAACCGGATTATCTTTGGTAATAAATACAAAATATAGGTGATTTTTTTGTACATACAACAGTTTTTGCTTAGTTAATTATAAAAATTTGGTAATTCTGAAATTTTCTAACCACACGATTGACCATATTTCGAGTGTTATAATAAGATACCGAATATTGTAGACAATATTCATTCACTTTTAAATCTAATTTTTATATTTAATATTACATTTTTCATCCTTTTTTTAACATAATCCTTTGTTAACCCTATCTTCTTTCCATCCCTCTACCTTCATTTTTCAACATGATTTAAAGAACCCATGTTTTAGTTAAATTAATGTTAAAGCCAGTTGCCAACCCCCTTTTTTAATCTAATAAAATTGTATGTAGTACTGTATAACTGTGATTGTAATTAGTATAATCACCAGTCACTTGAGTAATATGTAAATTAAAAGAGCGTGGTTCTACTTCAGCCATTTATTAATAACTCCATTCCACAATACCATTGTCCATTCAATGTCAACTTTCCGCTCGCAGGCGGTGTTGCCAGAGTAGGCCACTAGCCTTTTACTACTTAACAGTACATGATTTTGAGAATTTAATTTTTTTAGAAATATATCAGTTCAGTCTAATATACAGGATGTGACAAAAAGATGTATAGTAAATTTAACCACAGTTTAGGAGGTCGAAAATAAGTTGCTTTAAGCTAACTGGCATGCATAAAAAATGTTTTGTAAAAAAGTTACAGGGTGTTAAAATAGAAATTTCAGATGTGTTATAGTGCTCTTAGTCTAAAACGGCTTAACGTATTTTTGTGAAAATGTAAGTGCATGCAATGTTAGCATACAGTGACCAATAAAATGGAGTTAGTAGCGTTTAAAATTGTTTTAAATCTATAGGTTTTTAGGCGGGTTTTGACTACAATTATTCCCCTGTATATTTGAACACCCATAAAATAGTAAAAAATCGTGAACAAATATCCAGTAATGGTTTAATATCAATAGAAAAAATTTATTGTAAGTATTCTTCACTATGACCTTCCTTCTGGGATCTATAACTCAGTAAATAAAGCTTTTACAAACAAATTCTAACAGACAAAAAAAAAGATGAAAGATTTCAGTGGCGTCCTGTTTTTTAAATGAATTTCATTGTCTAAAAAAGTAAGAGTCAAAGGGGTGCGGAACCCTTCTAAAAACCTATAGATTTAAGACAATTTTAAACGCCACTGCATTTTACTGATCATTGCATGTATACCTAGTAACATTCCATGTACATGTTTATATGTGAAGCCATTTTAGAGTTAGAGCACACTAAATCAGTTCTAACTTTTTTCCTTTAATACCCTGCAACATTTTTAACATTTATTTTTTATACAAGCAAGTTAGCTTAAATCGATTTTCGACAAAAGAAACTGTGGTTAAATTTATTGTACTTACATCTTTTTGTTACACCCAGCATCATTGAAAGATGAAACGAACTTATCTGAAGCGATGGTTGATCTCAATTATATGAAACACCTTATTCATAATGATCATAGGTAGTACCCCTTTTTCTGCTCTGCGGCCATTTTAAAGTTTAAATATTCTCAAAAGTATTTCGAGTTCCAAAATAACAACTGGTCCATGTCTATGCCAAACTTGCTCACCTTATCTGCACTCGTTCTGACAGTCACTCGGCTGTACACTTTAATGTCCTTTTACCTTTAAAGCATTTAAATCACAATTAAATCTTGCAGATATGATCTTGGGTTATAGGAGTGGGTAGGTTCGATCATTTTGAACAAGACGTTTCATATAATAGAAATCGAACTTAAGTTCATTTTATCATTGCAACATAATTAACTAACACGAATTTGAGTATCTACAATGTAACTTATAACAACTAGAAACATACAACGAAAGATAACGAAATCAGGATTCCAAAGGCAAAATCATGCTGATCGTGATTTATAACAGGTCTTTTATTTCAAATTTGGGGACTGACACAGACAAGTTGTTTTTTTTATCGAATTCTCGAAGTACTTTTGACAGTACCCAGACAACACACCAAATCCCAGAGATATCCACAGAATATCTTCTGTGGATATCCAATATATCTACAGGATATCAGAAATATTCCGTGGATCTAATATGGATATCCAAATGTCCGTCTATATCCAGAATATAGAAGATATCCTAATGGATATTCAGCAAAATATCTAATGGGTATCTTCCAGAAAATACAAGAAATCCCAGATATATCCACAGAATATATTTTGTGGATATTCAATATATCCAATATGGATATCCAACCAAATGTCCGTCTATATCCCAGGATATAGAAGACATTCGGATATTCAGCAAAATATTTTATGGGTATCTTTAGTAGAGGTTCATAAGTAACCAATGATTATTGAATAACGTCGAAAGAAAATAGCAGAGATAAAAAATATTTTCAACACTCAAAATATTTTCAACACTCTGCCTTTGATTTTGCCCACTAAGGAGAAAGCCATCCTTATTAGGACTCTTCAGCAATAAATAGAAATTCTCGACTCCAGTCTCTAATGGAGTCTGTAGGACAAAAATTTCGATCGAACTCTATTACGGCGGGTCGAGCATGAGTAGATGCGATAGTGGTATCGCCATCTATACTTAGTAAGCAGAATCAAATAACATTTAGTGGATATCCACGATGGTTTGCGTTCGCGCCTTGACTTTGATATATTTAGTGGATGTTCATGGGATATTGAATACACCTTAAAAAAATTAATTTAAAATATCTGAACGGTACTATTAGCCATAATGGCGAACACAATGGCGTAATTTTTTAATAATTTGCTATATAATTACTATTATTTATGGACATTGGCATGTCTATAAATTACATCTCATGGATATAAAATATATATCTACCATGGACTGGACATTCAGTGGATATTGGGATGTTCAGTAGATATCCAAAGGATTTGGTGTGCTGTCTGGGTATATAGACATTAAAATAAATGGCCACATAGCGGGAAAGAGAATACTGCCTATTATTAACAGTAAAAACAATTTAAATTCCAGTCGAAACACTCCCAGCACCACCTACTACCTAAAAGAAACCCACAACACGTCGACCACCAACCGCCCAGGTTCCCCGTACCAAAACGGCTACCCCCCAAGCGATTCACCCAACAAAACCATCATCTACAAAAACGAAACTCAAACTACCAACAACACGTACGGTCCCAACCGTCCTAAGACGCCGGAAGTGGAATCCTTCGATCCCAAACACCCGCCGTACCCATACAAGAACAAACCCAATGAGCCCATCAACATCCATTACTCATACAAGTCGACCAGCAAGACGGAGAATAATTATAAAGGGGGATATCCCAACGGGGAGACGGAGCTGCTGTTGCCGAAGAAGTTTCCCACTGACGACGGACCGGATGGACCGCCGAAAAAATTGGACGATCTCATGGCTACTATAGGACACGAAGTGAGTTTATTTTATAAATTTGTGGTTAATTTTTCGTATTTATTTCCTGGACTATAATTTTTTTTTTTTTTTTTCATTTATTTTGGTTGTATAAATGATTTTTTTTACTAAATATACTGGTTATGAGATTAGTCTCTAAGGTAAATATTTATGTTTCATGTTTAACGCTCATTGCTATCACAGTTTTCTCCATTATTTTGGCCGTCATCATCACTAGGATTTATATTGTAGCTAAACTTCTAAAGCCGGAGATACTTATGCAATCAAATTGGGCTAGTAGCTTGCATGCCAGCAGCTTGCATGTGCCAGTAGCTTGCAGACTCAGGATACATTTGCAAATAAAATTGCATGTCGGTAGCTTGTATATGTCAGTAGCTTGAACACAGAGGATACATTTGCCAGTTGAAATGTAAGCAAGCCTTAAGGAACGTGGTGATTTCGAAAAGGTTCGAATTGAATTAAAAAGTGTAATATTGTCACTTGCAACAGAATGCGTATGTCAAATAATACAACTTAAACGGAACAGAATAATTGATATAGGCATTTTCACGTGCTATTTTATTTTAATACAGAGATGAATTACTCGAGTTCCGCAAATATTCGTAATTTCTATATAAACAAATAAACTTTATCGTGTTTTCATCTCCTCACCGAGAGATGATGATAATGATGACATATCAACAAAACGAAAAAAAAAAAAAAAAAAGAAAAATCTAGTGGTGATGACGATCACAACTTGCATGCAAGTACTGGCATGCTAGTAACTGTCGTCTGTGTTCACACGTTCAATTTGACTTGCAGTTTGTATTTCCCCACCACCCAACTTGCACATTGCATGCCAAAAAATCAAATCTTGTTCAATCTACAAGGTACTTGCGTGCAAGTTAAAGCCGGCTACTCACTGCGCGTTACTTGCCGAGTTACTTGACTTGGACTGAACTTGGCAAGTACTTGTTCGAGTACAAGTAAATCGTCTACATTACGCGCGCCTTCTAAAGTAGTAGTAGTAACTTTACTCGGATCCTTTGACTTCGGTCCGTTTACTGACAACCGACGGGAAGTACAAGTAACTTGCTGAGTCTATACAAGTCTCCAAGTCTCTTACATGGTACTTGCAAAGTACTTGGCAAGTAACGCGTAGTGAGTAGCCGGCTTAACAGATACACATTCATGTAGCTTGCACATTCAAGTAGTTGGCATGCTAGTGTACAAGCTACGGGCATGTGTATCTCCGGTTTAAAGCACGCTGGATTTCAATTAAATTTATTTTAGTTTTAAATGTTTTGACAACTATGATACCACAGCATAGATACTGTGATGATACCATTGGCACATCCGTTGTCATGGTTACTTTGTTTTGTTTAGATATAATGACATCACACTATCACGGTCTAAGTTAATAACACAGGAAAATTTATATATTTTTTATTATGATCAGAATCTTGATATACCCCCCCAGACAACACACCAAATCCTTTGGATATCTACTGAACATCCCAATATCCACTGAATATCCAGTCCATGGTAGATATCTATTTTATATCCATGAAATGTAATTTATAGACATGCAAATGTCCATAAATAATAGTAATTATATAGCAAATTATTAAAAAATTACGCCATTGTGCTCGCCATTGTGGCTAATAGTACCGTTCAGATATTTAAAATTAATTTTTTTAAGGTGTATTCAATATCCCATGAACATCCACTAAATATATCAAAGTCTAGGCGCGAACGCAAACCATCGTGGATATCCTCTAGATGTTATTTGATTCTGCTTACTAAGTATAGATGGCGATACCACTATCGCATCTACTCATGCTCGACCCGCCGTAATTGAGTTCGGTCGAAATGTGTGTCCTAATCACTCCATTAGAGACTGGAGTCGAGAATTTTCATTTATTGCTGAGTCCTAATAAGGATGACTTTCTCCTTAGTGGGCAAAATCAAAGGCAGAGTGTTGAAAATATTTTGAGTGATGAAAATATTTTTTATCTCTGCTATTTTCTTTCGACGTTATTCAATAATCATTGGTTACTTATGAACCTATACTAAAGATACCTATAAAATAATTTTCTGAATATCCGAATATCTTCTATATCCTGGGATATAGACGGACATTTGGTTGGATATCCATATTGGATGTATTGAATATCCACAAAATATATTCTGTGGATATCTCTGTGATTTCTTGTATTTTCTGGAAGATACCCATTAGATATTTTGCTGAATATCAATTAGAATATCTTCTATATCCTGGATATAGACGGACATTTGGATATCCATATTAGATACACGGAATATTTATGATATCCTGTGGATATATTGGATATCCACAAAAGATATTCTGCGGATATCTTTGGGATTTGGTGTGTTGTCTGGGCGGGCCTAAGGTGTTCTTTGTTTTAATTATGTACAAATCTGAATAAACATGGGCGGATTAATAGGGGATTTAAATATTAAAAAAATCATAACTCAAAAACAAAAAATGATATTAACTGGAAATTTTTAGCAAAAATCAAGCTCTATAAGAGGAAGAAGTCCTTTGATTTTGAAAATATCTGATCAAAAATGTGAGGGATAACGGGGTTGAAATAAAAAAAATCATAAATCATAAACCAAAAATAATAAACTTGAAATTTTTAGTAAAAACCTGAATAGGGGGGTTGAGGGGTGGCTGAAATATAAAAAAAATCATAAATCAAAAATGAAAAGCGACATGACATTTTTAAAAATCTTAATAAAAATGGGGGATAATGGGGGTTGAAATATTGAAAAAATCCTAACTCGGAAATAAAAATCGATATGAAATCGAAATCTTCAGAAAAAATCAAGCTTTATACAAGGGCATGAAGCCTATTGAATCTGAATAAAAATGAGGGCTTAAGGTGGGTTGAAATATTTAAAAAAGCCTATTGATTAAAAAAAATGGTTAACAAAATGGGAGGTTACAGGGGGTTGAAATAAAAAATATAGAAATCAAACACCAATAGAGATATCAACATGAAATGTTTAGTAAAAATTAAGATCTACAAGGAAATGAAGTCTATTGATTCTGTTAAACTGTGAAGAATATTATATAGAATGCCAAGCATTATACATCTGTATGTATATATTCTTCATTCTGGTTTTTATATGTTTGATGTTATATTGTTTTCCTTTTCTGAGTGTTTTGAGAATTATCTAAAGCAATTTTTGTTGTCCTATATTGTATTCTTCCAATTTTTCGCTGAATTCTGTCCAATATTTTTCTTTTGCTTGTTTTACCGTCTCTTTTACTTTTGTTCGTTGCCTTTTATGTTCTTCATAATAATTTATGGTTGATTTATTTTCTAAATAATTTTTCCATTTTTGTTTTCTGTTTTTCACTTTTTTTAATTTCTTGGTTCCACCGCTTTGTTTTATAGTGTTCCTTATCTTACTGTTGCGCATGTTTCTTTTACAAATTTTCATTATTGTATACTCAAATGCTTTCCATATATTGTGAATATTATAGACTGAGATAGCTAGGACAAGGTGGTACGATCGTACTTAGTAGAATTTTGTGAATTCGTAGGCAGGATCATTAAGAAGTGTCATCTGCAAGAAAGCAAACGAGACGTCAGATGACTCAAATAAATTGTAATGTTTTTTTGAGATACAATACACATATTTGATTAGATAACTTACTTGACTGACCCGTTCTCTCAGTATGTTAAGCATTAAATATTAGTCAAATTTGAATTTCGCTACGCGGTTCAGTTCACGATGAATAAAATATTCTTTTTTTTTTTTATTTTGGACAAAATATTAAAATTTAAAAACGTATTATCATTGTTTATTTATTTTAAATATATTTTAATTATATATATTTTAAAAAAATAATAAGTAACAACAGTACATATTTTTTTAATTTTTATATTTTTTCCAAAATAAAGAGATTGTATTCATTAGGAATTGAACCGCGTCGTGAAATGCAAATTTGACTACTTACTGAGTGTTTAACAGACTGAGCTAACGGGTCATGCCAAGTTATCTAATCAAATGTGTAATGTATATTTTTTAGCCGATATTTTTTACAACTTTTAGTTGTCGTTTGTAGGAGTTTTAAACTAAATCCTTGGTGGTTCCGATCACTTCACAATTTCCAGCCAGACGTACGATCGTACCACCTTGCGGCCACTTGCTCTTAACTGTTAGTGTTTATGTCTTCAAAAATAGTGTCAATTTTAATTTTTTTCTTTCTCTATATACAGTTTTGTAATCTCTCTTTGTTGCAGTTTATATGATTTTATTTAATCTATTTTTTTATTTTCTCTATTATCATTTTTATTTTCTGATTCTATTTTACCAATTTTGGGACTACTAAATAATGGTAAAATTTATGAAAAAATTGGAAAACGAAGCTTTCAATTATAAAATATCTGATCAGCAAATAATAAATTTTACGAATAATTTAATAATGAAATTCGATTTTTTTCAGCCACCAACGAGTCCCTTGAACGTCGGTTTCCTACAAGCCGAACAGGAAAGAGCCCACCAGAAAAAAGCCGATACTCTTAAGAGGCAAGCCACCGAAGCTGAAGACTTGCAAAAGAAAGAACCACCATCGAAAACGAAGAACGTTTCCGGCCCTCCGGTTTACTATCCACCCGGCGATATGTTCCTCAAAAAAGAGGAAGGGGAGGCCGCCTGGAGAGCACAGGTCGGTACCTGAAAATATTTAAATATTTACGATACCATTCAAACGAACGTTAGGAACGTTTATCACACGATTAAGCATAACCTTAAAAGTATTAGTACTGTCTTTCATCTCTTTTTAATCTTTCACTCATATCGCTTCTCCGAAATATTGACGCAAGTTGGAAGTATAATATTTGACATTAAGGAATGTCCTAGAAATAATAAATGGGCATTCGTATCTAGCATAATTAGTTTAGTGTTAGATAGGACTATCTGGGTTGTTAAAAAAAAAATACAATTATACAGGCTATAAAAATTAAGAATCCTCCAATTATTGTGTCACTGTTCCTCTAGAAAATGCCAAATCACGACGTTGTTTACTGCCTGGTGATGGTAAATTGTGGGTTAATTGAGATGATTAAATGACGCAATTGTCACAAGTGTTAACAAATAGCACTTATTTTGTAGCATAAAGAACGATTTAACATAACTGACCGTTACCTGGTAGTTAAAGTGGTGGTTGAAAACCCGTCGTAATTGAACGACGGAACTGCTCTTCGGCGATTGATAAAAGGTATTACACAATTATGTCGTTGTTCCACCAAATAAAATTACATTTTTATTCTAAAACAAAATTTACACTTGCGTCATTGTTCCTTGAAAGAGCGATATGTACTTTTTCGAAGCGCGGAAACAGTGAAATGAACTAACGTTGCTTTTGCGACCAACGCCGCTTTAAGCTTCTGGAGTAAATATTATTTCATCTCTCTCATATTAAACGTATTTATTGCATGAAGCAATTAATGTATCATCGCCTAAGTTATGTTGGGAATGGGGTGTTAATACATTGCGACCTAAAAGGTCTATTGTGCTTCCTTCTGTCGCTATTGCAGCAAGGAAATGTCTCAATACCTATAACGACCTATCTTCTCAAGGAAGTGTAGGATTTGGGGTGGCTTCTATTTGATATGCTCCTAGGTATAGTGCCCTTGGATGCTGCTAAACATTCAGTTAGAATGTGAATGGAGGTTTCGTCCTCTTCCTCACAGAATCTGCACTCACTATCTTCTACTACTCTCAGTTTACTAAGGTGTCCCTTTAGTCGGCAATGCATAGTAAGGATCCCTGTTCTTGCACAAGCAGATGCAGGCTTTCGACCTTTTCTGGTTATATTCATCTAGAAGTAGCTTAGCCTGTCTCAGCCCCAAGAGATTGTTTCAATTATCGGTTCTTCTACTGGCCAGTCCTTTTTTAATCTCTCCTAATATTATGTTACTGCTGATACCGCAGAACGGCTCAGGTCCCACAAAGGGTGTTTGAGTCCCTTTCCTTGCGAGACTATCTGCAATCTCGTTACCCTGTACCCCGTTATGTCTCGGGACCCAAGTGAGAGTAACTCTATTTTTCTCGCCTAGCTCATTCAATTGTTCTACGCATCTCCAGAGAGCTGATTTCGTAAGAGCTCAGTGCTTTGCTGGCTGCTTGGCTGTCGATGTTAAACTGGATACACTTCTCGATGGCGTGAATTTCCGCCTGGTAAATGCTTGGGTATTTTCTCAAGCTTTCGAAGTGCTTGGTTCTCGGCTCATACACTCTCCTATTCCAGTTCCTTCTATGGTTTTGGAACCATCCTTATACCACTGAATAGCATGTCTTTCGGTTGCAAGCGAGATGGATTCTTGACTCCATTCTTTCTTGCAGCCCAGCTCTGTGGTTTTGAAGTTTTTCATAAAACTGTACTTCTTTATCATTTCATCCTGGGGCATATCCCAGGTATCTTTGGTACTGAAGCAAGTAGACTTTCGTCTGATTAGTCCGTTCCTGATCAGTCTATATCGTGTCCTTTTTGCACATTCTCTATCATTAATTGTAGAGGGGCCGTAGGGCAGGTTCTCATTGCACCTAACATTCATCGCCTAACATTCAATAACTTTCATAAGAAACAAAAACCGGCATTTTCATTAGTACTTCGTTACTAATTGGATCTTCTTACATTAAAAGGGGAATTCAAAAGATGTAGGATGTAAGATGTAGGATAAAGTTTAGGTAAAACCTGTGATGGTAAATATGTAAATATTTCCAGAGTTTGTTTTAATAGAATAAATAGGAAGTTACTATTTTTAAATCCGGAAAAGAAAGATGCAGATGCAGATCAAACTCCAAAGATATTAAAATAAATACAGAGTGAGTTTTAAGTATGGAACGCCCTAATTATCTCTGAAACGGCTTGCACGATTTTTATAAACTTTGGTATGTAAAGATTTTGTAATACGGCCGATATTATGGTTGTATTTATATTGTTGTTAGATCTTTCGGTTTTCCGGAAATATAATGAACTTTGTTATTTCAAATGGATCAACCCGTATACCCAATATTTTTCATGTATATACAAAAAAAAAACAAAAAATATCCGGAGTGATTCATTTGAAATAAGTTTATTATATTTCATTATATTTCCAGAAAACCGTAAAATCAGACAACAATGTTAATACAACCATGATATCGGCCGTATTACAAAACCTTTATATGCCAAAGTATATAAAAATCGTGCAAGTCGTTTTCGAAATAATTGAGATGTTCCATACTTAAAACTCACTCTGTATGGTTCATCCTAAGTGAAAACTATATAGGGTGCGTGTCATTTGAGAAAGCCTATAAGTCACAAATTTGACATATTCCAAAAATAGCGGATTCTTATTGCTAACACTTCGGTGCACATTCCAATGAGAAATCCCATTAGTCGTAGTACTTCTTGTATTAAATTTTCAAACGTCAAAATCTGCTTTACTTGAGAAACCCCATAAGTCGCTGACTAATGGTATTTCTCTAATACACGCGGCACGAGATAATACAATCAGCTGGCGTAGATTTATCGAAATACAGGCTTCTAACGGTGTTTGCGCACCAATAAAAAAACTAAGACCGACATTGACAACTTGTGAACTGTATTAAATTATGTTGGAAATACCTGTGTCCGTAGGGATGGAAGGATTAGTGCTTGGGTCAACACATCACTTTCTAATTACTACACACTTTATTTCAAAACACTACTGAGACGATGTTAATTTTATTACATGGTTCACTTACAAACTACATACTTTTTGCCATAAATACAGACTTTTCTTCGGAAATTTGTTACTTAAGCATTTAAGCCATTTTTACACCGCAGAATAATGTTTTGTGTTTGAGAGATACTGAAGCTCTGCCGGGAGAAAAGTTGCTCAGCTAGATTGAGAGTGACGCTCGACGTTGACCAATTAGGAAGTGCCTAACGCCGGTGTTTTTAACCAATGATGGCGATTGCCGGGTATGGATGACTAATGAGAAATGAAAAAGAAGTGAATGACGCCTGTGACGTAGCTATTAGACGGGAGAGCGTTCTTATCGGCCAAGGCAGTGCCGCAGAGACACCTCCAGGAGTAAAAGGCAGTGCGACTTGTATAGACGTCTCCAGGAATAATAAGGAATTGAGAATGAAAGCTTAGCGCAAAGTTGAATATAATTCAATAAGTATCACAAGATAAAAAGATATAACATAAAATAAGTCGGTATGTGCATTTTAAACATTTTTTCGAAAATATGAAGGAGTTCTTGTTACAAATCTTCTATAGATGGATCGACTTGTGATACATTTCGAAATACATCTACACATCCTTTGTCTCTTTCTGTCAAAAAGGCTTTTGTTGGAAAAATACCTATTAACAAAGAGAAGATAAATGATTTTGACAAACTAAAGCAGTATCTTCCGGAATAAGAAGACGTACTTGAATGTTATAAAGATAACTGGCGACGGTTGATAATGATAAGGTTTTAGATGAAATTTTAGATTAAATAAAAATATTGTTAATTAAACATTTATTTCATTAAAATATACTTCCCAATAAATTAACGCACCATCGAAAAATAACAAAAAGTTTAAAGTAAATGTTTGTCAAAACCACTTTGTCTGATTTGGATGATTTTTTTTTTTTTAATGACAGGTTGTTGTTTCCAGAACATCAGTTTTATTAATACAGGGTGTAGCAATTATAGCGTGATTTTTTCCTAAAAGTTGTAATACCCTGTAGAGTGCAACAGTTACATTATCAAGTTCGCATTGGTATGACAATAATCTTTGTCATTATACGAGATACACTATTTTATAACATAACATGATTTTATTAAAAATTAATATCAAAATTTAACAACAAAAACACGAAACACAATTTAACGAAATAAGTTAGACGAAAGTGTAAGTAGCGAGTATTTCCGCCTCTGGCACGAATAACTTCTTGCCAACGGCGGCCCATACTTAAAATAAGAGTCTTTATGTCATTTTGATCCAATTCTTCCCATATTTGAATCAGTCTTTGCCGTAATCTCCTCCCAATAGTATCTCAGAGATTTTCTATCGGATTTAAGACCGGGCTCCGAGCTGGCCATGCCATGGTAGCGATACCAACTTCCTCTAGATTATTTCTCACAACTCGAGGCCTAGCATTATCTTGCATCAACAAAATCCTTGTCCTATATATGGTGCAAATGGCACTACATGTTTGTCTAAAATCTCCAATATGTACCTGTCAGCTATAAGGCTTCCATTTAGGACTACAAGTTCTGTGCGATCAGTCAAAGAAATGCCTCCCCAGACCATCAGAGATCCTCCTCCAAATAATGTTGTCTGTGAGAAATTACACTGAGCATACCGTTCATTATGGCGTCGATATACACGCATACGCCTGTCATTGTTATATAGACAAAATCGAGACTTATTAGTAAATAATACCTGTTGCCATTTAGCCTCTAACCAGTTACGATGGCTCCCTGGTAAAATATAGCCTTGCTCTGCCATGAACTCTACTTAGAGCTGGACCTCGAACAGCTATTCTAGGCCTCAAATTATGTTCCCTTAGTCGCTGAC
This sequence comes from Psylliodes chrysocephalus, assembly GCA_927349885.1. NCBI lineage: Eukaryota > Metazoa > Arthropoda > Insecta > Coleoptera > Chrysomelidae > Psylliodes > Psylliodes chrysocephalus. The sequence continues at coordinate 27,089,519 of OV651818.1, forward strand.
GAATAGTTTCTGTACAAACTTCTACACCATTGGCATCTAGAACAGCCATATTCAACTTGCGGCCCGCGGGCCGCATGCGGCCCTCCAAGCTTTTTTGTGGCCCGAAAGAAGGTGCTTTTTTAAAACTATAGGTTTCTGATTTTAAAATTCTGAACAAAATACGCAGAAACATTTATCGGATGCTGCGCTAAATATAACGTTAATTTTTAAATAAACGTTTGCAAGGACAAGATGGCTTCACTTTCGGCATTTTCGAGTTAAGTACATTTTCGTCTTCAAAATGTTTCAAATAATATACGGCATAAAAAAGACAAGTGTGAACGCAGTATTCATGAAAAAAAGATGGTCAACAAAAAGTAACTCCATATTAATACATTCACAATATTCACAAACAAGATCAGTGGAATTTATACAGAAATATAATCATAACGTTGTATTCAGTTGCTATTAATGTGTCTCTACCAAAACCAGATAAGAGGCATATAACTTATTTTTGCTAAATGTGTTTAGTCCGATTCCTAACAGTGTTTCTGCCAAAATAATATACAGGCCAGAACACTCATTTTTGTTGAATGTATTTGTTGAAATACTTTAACATTTTTGGCAAGCCATTTGTTCTGTTTTGCCTAGAGCCGTCTCTGGCCTTTTTCGATTGGTCCGAAATCGACAAGGTGATTATGTCACCCTTTCTTTTCGCGATACCTAACCTTTAAAACTCAATAGATGATAACACGTTATGCTCGAATTGCCGTGGTGAGTGATTGATTAATCAAGCCGTAATGAGTGGTTGGTCAAGCTATAACGAGTGTAGATGCTGACTCTCGTCTCCATATTGTTTTCTCATTAAAACGACCAAAAGCACTTCTTAAATCACCGAAACACCAGCTTTTCGCATTGCTTGAATAACCCAAGCCAGAAGGATGTCTGAAAGGGTGAAAGAAGCTCTGAAATACTTACAAAAAAGTACAAGACATTAGTTAGCAAATCAGATGCTGCATCTGATGAATGTAACCATTATTATCACAATCGACCTGTATCCAATAATGTTAAAGACGCGATACCTGAACTTCCATCGAAGGTAGTGACACAGAAATTGAATATTATGTCCTGCATGTAAACAGCTAAAAGTGACGTTTTTTTCTTTTTCTTTTGTTACAAATTACAGATTCTTAGTTTATACTTTTGAATACATTTTTTTTTTTCATTGGAGTTATCTATTAAGCAGTTTGAAGCTTTTACTGATTTTTTATTCAATTTTAAATTTTTGAGCAGCGTTTTCTCGATACATTAAAAATGTTAGTTAACTTGTTTTTGCAGTAACCCGATAGGATAATTTATGTTTTATATATTTTATATATTTTGTTCTCTTTAGAAAAAAAGCACAAGTTGTTTTGATACTATCAAATAGTAAACCAATCTTGCAATAGAAAAAAAATCAATGCTTTGTCACATACAGACGATTTAAGAAATTTTTTTTTAATATCCCAAACTTTTCTGACTTATGGTGTTTCTCAAATGACTGATTCAAATTTAAAAGCCGCAACGTGTTGCAATAAAGGGGCAAATTTTTAGTAAAATTTATGTACAGTCGACGGTTTCCAACTGTGAACACTCTTTGGTTATCATGGACGTTGCATAAGACATTTTTTTTTATTTTTCATTATTAAACAAGTTTTTCGAGACCAAGTTTTTTTTACTTTATAATAAGTGCAAGTGCTTTTTTTAATTTCGGTGCAAGAGGAGGCAGCTCCAATTGTTTTTTTTTGCATTTTTTCTTTAAACAAAGATATGGCACCAACAAAGAAGTTCTAAATTACATGTATATCACCCTTTTATAATGTTTTATGTTTGATAAAACATTCGGCAATTTTTATAAAACGTTATTTTTCTTTTCCCAAAAGTTAACAAAAATGGAGCTGCCCCCTTGCATCAAGGTCCTCAATTTTGGTTAGGTTTTGCAGTAAATTGGATGTTAAAAATTATTATTTTTTTAGGGAGGATATGCCAAAGCGTCAGGAAAGTACCAGTACGAAGCAGAGAGTAAAAGCAAATCAAAGAGTAGCAGTGGAGCCACGGTGGTTCCAGTGTGTCTGCCGTTGTGCTGCGGTCTACCTTGTACAATTTTGTAAACATTATACATACCTTGTTCTTATTTAAAATGTACTAAGAATTCTTAAAGTGCCTTATTTAGAAACAAAAACATACAAGGCGACTCATTTCTAATCACCTTGTATAATTTATTACGGAAAATAACAATTAAAACTAATGCTTTTCAATAAACCGTATATTTAAGAGGCTGTATATAGTTGTACTTATTAGCAATATGAAAGAAAATAATCCAATGGGGTTAAATCGGAAGATTTTGTAGGTCTTATAAAAAATAATCAGTGAACTTTTTCAGTCACATTTAAATGTTTTCTTGCTAGCTTTCAATATTGCCAGACTTAAGCCTAATGGATTATTTTGAGATGACCTTAAAATTTGCCAAATTTAAATATGGCAGTTTAAATTAGGTAGAAAAGCCTCTTTTTGTCATTTTTATGGTGCTATGAATTGTTTTGTTAAAAATACCTCAATAGTTTTATTTCATTTAAAGGATACTGATAAATAACACTGAAACAAATAATACAAAATTCTAAAACTTACCGCGGTATCAAAACCATGATATTAAATTAACTCGAATCGTAAAATCTAAGTAAATAGTTTAAATTTAACTCAAACATTACCTTATTGTAAAATTTGTAATTTTTCTCAGTGTACATAAATTGTTGATTTGGTATAAGAAGCTTTAAAACTCTCAAAATGTATTTTATTCGTTTTATTCATAAATATTTAAATAACAATCTTGCCTGTTAACACATTGTGTCTAATTAAAAAAAAAAGTATTTTATTATAAAATAAATTATTAAAAAACTATTTACTGTGCGTTTGAATTTTGACTCCTATCCTGAGACAGGCCAAGTAATACACAATCAGCTTCTAGTAGGGTTAAGTCCTTTTCAAAGCCTAAAAACTTTGATGACAATTCTAATTCCTTTATCATTAATCTCACTTTCGCTCCTCTAATGTAGTTCCTAAAAAAATCAAATGTTAAAATCGACTTATATCTAACCTACATACACTTTTGTATTATAGAGTGCCAGAGTGCAAATGGATATCAAAGTTGTAGAACAATTTCAAAATAGTCACTTACTGAAGACATTACAACTAAAGTAATAGATACACCAAAAATCTGTAGGTACAGAAATATTATTGCAAAACTAAACAAACAAAAAAAAAACAGAAAAGGGAAACAATAGTTATTGAAAGTATAGGCTGTATAGGTAGGTTTATTGATTATACAATAATTAATAATAATCTAAAAGATATTACATGGAATTATTGGTTACATGATATTAATGCAAAATACAGAGATTTTTTCAATAAAATTTTGAAAGTTGCCAATGAAGTGACACCAAAAAAACAAGTTAAAATTTTACCATATTATCAGAACTAGTGGAATGATCAGGTTAGAGCTGCTACTAGTGTGAGGTTATAAAACATTTATTACTAACAAATCACGAGGAAAACTGGCAAATATATAAATGAAATAGGAATAAAGCCGTGAATGTAATTAAACATGAAAAAAGCAAATACTTGGAAACTAAAATATATTTAAACAAGGGTAACCCTACTGGGATGTGGAAAACTTTGAAATCTTTCATCCCAACAGCTAATATTGCAAGCAGTTTTACTAATACTTATATTGAATTCGACAATATTTGTGACAATCGTCAGGATTTTACTTTTCCAAATGCTTTAAATTATTACTATGTAAAGAACATTGAACAAATATTTGCTGTTCCTGAAGTGGCGCTGGGAAACAGTAACAAAGCCTACACAGAACACACATGATTGAGAATTTAAACACAAACTTGAGACTGGCATATTAGGTATATACACCTAGGCTATAAATAAATAAAAAAAAAAAAAAGTGAAATTGAAACTTTTGTAAATTTTAAACTAATTAATTATGATGAATTAAAAGAAATATTATTTTCAATGTCAAATAAAAATAGTCCAGACGAAATATCCACAATTTTATTAAAAGAATGTTTTGAGAGTTTATCCCAACCTCTATTACATATTATAAATTTTTCTATTGAAGCAAACTTAGTTCCGGGCGGCATATTTACACATCCTCCTAAATGACGGCACCGGAGTGCTGAAATCTGTTCGCCTTTGTAACCTACAAGTACGCTACAAAAGCTCATTGATTTAGGCACCAATGCATGAGGCCTCTTTTTTTTTGTGTCATCGGCTTCAACTGCTAAGGTTATTTCGCCTCGTGTTCTATGTAGGCTTTGTTACTGTTTCCCAGCGCCACTTTAGGAACAGCACTGTTAATTAGAACCCAACAGTGAATTGCTGGAATTAGTAAGCAAGCTTATCTGCATTCTATGAAACAATGGCTGTACTTAAACTGCCGTTAAACGGTCGTGTACTAAAATGCCGTTAATAGACATGATGTCATTCAAATGACGCATATGAAGTGTTGTGGGATTAAAAAAAAAGAAAATATACAAGAATAAAACAAAGCAACGACTTCTCGTAAAATTTTAACCCATACCTGGCTACGCCTACCGGCATAGACGCCAACGGCCTGGACACAGCTAAAATTGAAAAGTAAAGTCTTACATAACATAAAATTTGTATGGATTTTTTCAATGAGCTTTTGTAGCGTACTTGTAGGCTACAAAGGCGAACAGGTTTCAGCACTCCGGTGCCGTCATATAGGAGGATGTGTAAATATGCTTCCGGGCGATATTAAGATTGTTACAATAATTCCGATACCAAAAATTTCAAATCCAAGTAAAAGCTACCCATTTAAGACCGATAAATTTGATCAATGCTGTTGGAAAATTAATAGAAAAAGTAATGTATCTTCAAATTATTGATTATTAAGAGGGGAATAGTTTGATAAGTAATGTGCAATCAGAATTCTGTAGTAAACACAACTGTGAAACTGCTTTACAGTTGGTGTTTCATGACTGGAAGTTATCAATTGAAAATAATTTGGTTACACTGGCGGTGTTTTTAGATTTGAGACTATTAATAGGGGTAGATTGTTAATGAAATTAAGAGCTATTGGTCTGGGGGGTTGTGCACTGGACTGGTTGGGTCACTATATGGAAAATAGGAAACAGAAGGTTAAGGTGAGTAATTGTGTTTCAGATACTATAGAGAATAATATGGGGGTACCACAGGGTAGTGTTCTAGGTCCGCTACTGTTTTTAATTTATATTAATGACATTGCTGGTGTTGTCGAAAGATGCTCAATACACTTATTTGCAGATGATACTTTGATATATTTTACTCATGAAAACAGTGAAACTTGTTTAAAAAAAATTAATAGTTCTATAAGTAAAATATATGATTATTGTAACGGAAACTCGTTGAAAATAAATTACGAAATGATGGAATAAAGTTTCAGAGAGTTGAAAAATTTAAAAATCTAGGGGTTATGGTTGACACAAATTTACAATTTAAGGAACATGCTAATAACGTCATCAAAGGCATATCATTTAAAATTAACTATTTGAGGCGCTGTTCTCCACATCTCAGCAAATGAGCTAAAATAATAATTTATAATACTCTAATATTACCTCATTTTAATTATTGTGCCACTACATTGTATTTGCTCAACCAGAATGAGTTGCAACGATTGCAAAAGTTGCAGAATAGAGGTATGAGGATAATATTGAGCTGTTCAAGATTGGAACCAATCAATTCCATGTTAATTGTGCTTCAGTGGTTGCCTGTTAAAAAATATGTGCTATTCTATTCCCTACTATTTATATTTAAGATTAAATCAATAATCTCCCCAGTATATTTACAAAATATTTTAAGTTATAATCAGGATGTTCATGAACACATTACACAAAATAATAAAAAATTTAGAATTTATAAGGCCACGAAAAGATGTACACAAAATTCAGTGTTTTTTAAAGGTGTACTGGCTTTTAATAATTTGACTGAAGATATTAAATGTTCTTCAAATGCAGTAATATGTGTACTGTATCTTAAGTATTTTTAAATGTATGTTGATTCTATACTTAAGTATTTTTTTATATTTTAAATGTGAAGGTGTATTGACATGTAAAAAATAGTTTTTTTGACAAAATAAACGATTTATATTAACGAAGAGATTTTAAAATTACAATATATGAAGTCCAATAGTTTTAAAATTTTGTTGGTTGGGCAACTCTGGCACTGAACCACTCAATTGTAAAAATAAAATTAAAAAAATACTTACTCTGCATTCTTTTTTGGCCTAGGACAAACGCAATGAAATTTCCAACCAAAATCTATATATAAATCATCATCTATGATATGAAATATTTTTCCTACTACGATTTTATTCTCAGGATCTCCTAACTGAAACAATATAAGTTAAAATATAACATTCTTGTGGATGCATTTTAGGCGTTTAAATGTTTAAATTCTTTAAAATTAGTGGGTAAAAGTCAAGTGAAAATTTAAAAATGTCTATTGGTATTGCAAAAAGACATTATACTATCTAAATATAAGAGTTAATTGAAGAAAATATTGAAACTAACAGCAGAAATTACATCTAAATATAATAAAAGTACAGTTAAAAACTAAAAAAAAAAAAAAAAAAACTTTTTGTCTACATACAACATTAACATCAAAAATAGCAAGGTCATGTTAAATTTGGGACGAGTTGGGACTATTTCACTGGGCCAAATATTGAGAAATAGTCACTGATATTTAGTTTAGTGAAGTAGTCAAGGGTAATATACAAATACCTTGATAGTAGTCAACTATTTTTGTTGCGTCTAAATCTCGAGAATATTTTAATATCAATTATGTCGAACCAAATTATTCGAGAAATTTAGCAACAACAAAAATAACAGAATATTAAACAAAGTCGTGTTATATTTAGGATGACTATTACACTAAAGCAAATATTGACTATTTCTCTAGATGTTAATTTTTGATTTTATAATACTATATTTTTGGCAATTGTGTTTTGTTATGGCCAATTATCACCGCTAGTCATTAAGGAATAAGCCAAGCTTAAAATGACAATTTTCATTAATACTGTCATTTTAAGCTTCACTTAGGCCCGTATTTATTCCAACTCAGCTGAGATTGGTTTATAAATATGAGCCTTTTCTTAATGACTAGCAGTGCGAATGGGCCTATGATACTTTTATGTATTTTATGATATTCTATCATGTTTTAATTTAATTTTTTAATTAATTATAATATTTATTAAGAAGGTATTAAGTAATATTATATTTTTTTATATAAGTGCCTATTAAATATTATTAACTATTACTTATACCTTTTCATGTTAATGGTATCTACTCTATTTGTATATATTATAATTATTTTAAAAGTACCTTAGCATGAAGCTAACTTTCGAATAAAATTTTATAGTTTTTTTTGGAGTAACTAATGTTTATTTTCCTTTTTAAAGTCTCAGAAATTCCCCAAGTCCATTCACTTCCTTTGTTTAAATGTAAAATGGATGAAACAAAAGTTACTAGATTTTGGCAAATGGTAGATTAATTACATCATGTTATTATGTCAGGTGGCAGTTATCGAAATTATTTTGAATTGTCAATTTGTTAAAAATTTGTATATTTTGATATTTCAAGTTTTTATAAGTATTCTACATAATAGTGAAACGATTTAGTGATCAATCAAAAACTTTAAATCCTAAACGTAGTTTCCTATTTTAAGAGATACAAATCTATTTGCGAGGCTCTTGGAAAGAGATACAATCAAATGGCTGCAGAGGCATTAAAAATTTCATAGAAAACTATCTATAGACTTAGTAAACCAACAAATTCTGATACAGAGTATGTAAAAATTATGTCTAAAAAAGTAAGCCAAAGTAAAACAAAAGTAAATTCTTTAATATTAAGTAAGTTAAGGCAGTTATATATAATATGTATGAAGGTGCCCAACATGTAACAATGAAATCATTACATAAACGATTTTCGGAAGAAATGCCTGATATGAAATGTTCTGCACTGTCAATTAATACATGGATTTGAAAAATTGACTTCCACTTTAAAAGAAGTAACAACAGACAGTTTTTATTGGAACAAACACCAATTCAGTTAAAAAAATGTCTTTTTGAAAAATTTTGACAAGAAGATAGAGCTGGGTAACTTTAAGCTTGTGTTTATGGATGAGATGTGCGTATCTAGCAAGAAAAGTGGAAGAAAAAGTTGGCAAAAGAGAACGATGGCTACTGCTAGTAAAAAACAGGAGATGGAATTTGGTACATAATTGTCCATGGTGGCAATGAATAAGGGTTTATAAAAAATGCAGACCTCACATTTAAAAGTCAAACAAAAAGCGGGGATTACCATAATAATATGAACAAAGAAAATTTTGAAAAATGGTTCAAGACGAAATTTGTATCTAGTCTGGAACATCCTTCTTTGATTATAATCGATAATGCCAGGTATCATTCACAATATATGGAACCAATTTCATGTTATTGTCAGATAAAAGATCAAATGGTTGCAGGAAAAGAACATTAATTATCCAATCAATGGTATGAAATTATCAGAATTGGGAAGTTGTACGTCAAAATCTACCATGAAAATAATTCCACATAGATAGATAATATGTTAAGGAATATGGGCATTAAATATTAAGAACTCCTAGGTATCACTGCCAGTACAATGCGATAGAAATGGTGTGGTCACAGTGCAAACAGTTTTATGGCGAAAAAATTTTAAGAACAAAGTCTTCACCGGAAGATATATTTCAAACTTAGGAGCTTTGAATAATGTTAGTGATACTCGGTGGGACAATTATGTAAGACACACTAAAAACAATTGTTTCTGATTGGAAAAAATACAAGCAATTAGAGGTTTCTGATCTAGAATCCATTAAAATTAATTTAGGTACAATGGCAAGTAGTGATGAGTCATCAGAGTCCAGTTATGAAGAAAATGATATAAATTTATATTCTTTTAAGAAATCTCACGAATTTGCAAATGTTATGGATTATATTTAAAAACATTAAATATGCTAAATACCAATGTTCAGCCAGGAAATTTATTTATGAAGTAAGAAAGTAAATTGTTCTAGTATTTGTAGACAAAATGTAAGATGTAATCTAAATTTTTTCAAAGTGACTTCTTGTATTTGTGTAAACACACTTTAATAAAGTTTATGCTGCTAACTGGAAACTGTTAACTAAAAGTGCAATACTCTTTTGTCAGAGGACTTGGGGTATTTCTATCACTTTAAGTGCTAATATTGATACAAAAAAATACGGAAGAAGTAAATAAACATTAGGTATTATTAGTACAGTAGGCATAATCACATTTCTCAATGTCAAAACTCTCATATGAAACTTACATCAATTAATCTAGAATTCCTCAATAATGATGTAAAATTTTGTGGTGTATTTTTATCCTTCTCATCTTTGATGTTTTCAAATTTTTCGTATGCCTTTGCATAACCACCTCCATCAGCTTTAGTGGGTTCTTCGTTCGATAGGAATCTGATTCCTTGCAAAACTGGTAAACGATTATTGTAGTTTTGTATTCTCCTAGCCAAATTTCTTGCAATAAACATTTTAAAACAACAATGTGATCTTTTTCAAAACATTTAATTCTAATCCAACTTATCCAACCCAAAAATAAGGTTATAAGTTAGGTTCACAGAACACTTACTCTTAGAACGGTAACTCCCATGTTAAAAAAGGATGATAGAGTTTTTAGCGGCACCTGGTGGACGTGGTTGATTTTTTTTCAATTAAGTCCTTGTCTGGTAAGAGGCCATAAGAAAGAAGAGAAAATAATAAAAAGAAGAAGAGAAGAAAAGCGCGGGGCTATTCAAATTTGACAGTAAAAATTATCCGCATTAAAAACTGTTAGCCAAATTAAGATTTGTTCACACAAATTGCATTTTTGCTTTATTATAGCGAATATCGCTATAATAAAGCAAAATGCAGTTTGTGTGAACAAATCTTAATTTGGCTAACAGTTTTTAGATAAAAAAAACAAGAATATTTAAAAAATAAATTTATTAAATATATATAATACAAATCCAATATTTAAAAAATGTAATGTATATGAAAATTGTATTATGTATGAAGTAGCTGGATGGCTGCTACATATTCCAGGATACAACACTGTCCATCATTTTGTGAAGAACTTTAGCTGTGAAAAAAGAAAGACAGTATAAGTACAATCTCATTAAAATAAATGTATTAATAAGAAATTATAAGTCCGAGGAATACTTTATTTTTTAATAAGTCCAACATCTACGATACAGCTTTGCAACCCCAAACGTCATGAAACACAAATTTCACAGTATATGCAGCGTTTAAGAATCCACATCGGATGCAACTGAGATGTAGTAAATCTTTGATCACGTGATTCAATTTACGTAAATGTAATGGGACAGATGTGTCCGATTTAAAATAAACTATTTGAGGCGCTGTTCTCCACATCTCGGCAAATGGACTAAAATAATAATTTATAATACTCTTAATATTACCTTATTTTAATTATTGTGCCACTATACTGTATTTGCTCAACCAGAATGAGTTGCAATGATTGCAAAAGTTGCAGAATAGAGGTCTGAGGATAATACTGAGCTGTTCGAGATTGGAACCAATCAATTCCATGTTGAATGTGCTTCAGTGGTTGACTGTTAAAAAATATTTGCTATTCTATTCCCTGCTTTTTATATTTAAAATTAAATCAGGAATCTCCAGAGTATATTTACAAAATATTTTAAGTTATAATCAGGATGTTCATGAACCTAAACAGGTAACAAGAAAAATGTACACAAAATTCAGTGTTTTTTAAAGGTGTACAGGCTTTTAATAATTTGCCTGAGGATATTAAATGTTCTTCAAATGTGGCAATATTTAAAATAAAACTGCATGAATACCTGTTCACCTATTGACGTTTTTTTTTCTCTTTCTTGTTCTTTTATTGTTTTGTATAGTTGACATGTAAGTGTACTGTATCTTATGTATTTTGTATTGCATTTTAAATGTATGTTGATTCTATATTTATGTATTTTTTATATTTTAAACGTGAAGATGTATTGACATGTAAAAAATAGTTTTTTTGACTAAATAAACGTTTTATATATAGGTATGTGGATAAAAAAACGCTCGAGATGTAAAAAATGCATCTGATGTGGATTCTCAAACACAGCAATAAGTATAAAATAAATAAGTACTAACTTTCCTTCTCGAAAAGAAGTCCAACATATATTATTAGTCTGCTTCTTCTTCTACGATACAGCTTTGCAACCCCAAATGTCATGAAACAGAAAATACACAGTATAAGTATAAAATAAATGAGTAGATTACTAACTTTCCTTCTCGAAAAGAAGTCCAACATATATTATTAGTCTGCTTCTTCTTCGAACCTTTACTTGAAGTAGAAGGTGTTTGATCAACATATTCAATTTCTACGTTATTTGAGGAAAGTCCATCCGCTACTCTTCCAGGAACTGCTGGTAGGAATAGCGTTGGAAATGCTTCAGGTGTTAGACCTCGACGAGAGCCAACTACTTTATACTTCTCTTCAAAATGTTTATGACATACTACAAAGGTGGAATAAATTTGTAGTTTTGTTTTATTATTAAATCTTGGACAACGAACAGCAAGTGCCCAAATTTCAAATAAATCGGGTTCATTCCTAGGGTGGGGCAGGCGATGCATCTTGTTGTTCACATCAAGGCAATTCGGTACACAACATTTTCTATAATTACGCATCTTTATGGAAAAGCACGAAATAACAGCGGAAAAAGCACAAGATAACAGTTCAAAACGCACAAATTTATAATGGAAAAACAAGCTCACTAACAGTGGTCAACTAAATCAATTAAGCAAATTGGAAATGAAAACACAACTGAACACAACCAAGTCACCAATATAAATAAACAAGTTTGGTTTAAGCCAAGACGCCATGACACCCCCCCAAAATCAATATTCACCTGTCATTTACACTCCCACCACCTACCCCACCACCCGACTGCAGCGCCACGCGGACGTGGTTGATTGATCCTTGACCTGCGCATACCAGTTTCCCACCCCTGGTTAGGTTACTGGTAAACACGGGGGTCGGATTCCATGTAAATAGTTGGTAACAAGTTTGCTTGACCTCGACAGTAGCGCGCTAAGCGCTTACGGTTGAACTACACCTGTCAGTTTCAGTCGATAAAGTAGAACACTACTAATTAAAGCGATTTAAAAATTGGCGGGCTTGATAATTTAGATATTTGAAGCAATTTGAAGTAACATTTTCCTATGTGACAACTTTTACTTACAATTACTAAACAAACAATAAGTTTAGTGAATTTTTGTTGTAGGTAAATGTTGAAAAATGGAAAATGTCACTTGTTTTAACTGAAAAATAAAATTAGTTGAAAAATAAAACACATTTTTAACAAGTTTAATTTATTTAGAATTACCATGTAATTACATGTGTCTCATTATCTTCTAACTGCATATTTTGAACATAACAAGCACTATATCACACACTAAATTACTGAAAAATAAAAATATAATATGATAACCAGCATAGCACATGACAATGTTTTTATCATTAAAAAAACCGGATATAGTTTTTATAAAAAGTCAAAGTAGTTAATTTATGAACACAATTGTTTTAATGTTTTAAATATCCCTTATTAATACAAGGACAAATCATTCTAATTCTAATATTCTTATACTTATTGTCCCTTTAAGGCTTTTTCCATCTATTTCAATCTAGAATAGTTGTAATGCCTATTTCGGTTACAATAAGCCTCCAGCTTCAATACAGGTGGGCTTTGAAACTCACCCTAATTAAGAAACACATTTATGCACATTCCAAAAATCTCCATACCCAGTAATATCTAAAACACAACAAAAATAAAGGTGCAGTGTGTATCTTAAAATTAAAAATAAACACGAGTCATAACCTTTTTAAATTCTTACATTTTTCTTGCAATAAAAGGTATTAAAATTTCAATAATAATAGAAAACATCTGATTTATGATCTTAATAGGTGAACTATGCAAAAATTAACAAGTTGACCTAAATAGCATATAAGTTTTTGAACATATTTGGGTATTATTTGATAAATATAATAATGAATAACTTTTTGAGCACAAATCATTCGCCTTTTTTCATCATGGTCTTTATGAGTAAAACTAAGATCAGGTTCTATCTCGGGTTCTACAATATTTGTTTGTAAATTGGCTTCACACATTTCGCTCACAACTCCTTTCATTTTTTTGACCGCAAATGTTTAAAATGTGGATCCATTTATCTCTAGAGTAATAATAGCAGGAAAAACAAACTTTCTTGTTAGTTTTGTGAGAAAAATACTTAGGTACTTCTGCAATTAAAATTTAAATGAATCAGAAGTTAACGATTTTCTTAAGAACCTGCCTATAGTTAAATTAGTTAAATCTAACTTACACTTAATACAATTTACTCACCTACATTTGAAAAAAATATCACCTGATTTGAAAATGAAAATAATATCAGGCTGACATATTTATTATTATTTATAGCAACATAACCTAATTTATTTTCAAAGCCAGATTTACACCACCTAATAATATTTAAATTTAGCTTTAACTTTAAATTTATTAACGATTATCCCTGTATTTGATCACACATTATAGCAAAGTGAAATTTAAAGGGGTAAATCAGTAAACTTATTGATTTCTTTGTCATTATTTTTGAAAACATATTTTTTTATGGGTGTAAACGGGTTTGAATTTAGTGATAGCAGCGCGCTAAGCGCTTACGGTTCAACTACCAACAAGGAAACAAATCCCGCCATTTATTCAAACCTTCTCTTTTTATTTTTCTATGCTGGTAAACAGAAGAGGCAAAGTTTACTCGTAAAGAAGAATTGCGTATAGTTGTTCAGCAGTACATTTTATACAATGGTACAAGACTATTTATAAAAAGTAGAGCAGTTGCTTGACTTAAACTCGAAAACCTCATTAAAAATATAATTTTAAGTTTCGCTTATTTCTTAGCGATTAGAGTTATAAATCACCCAGAGTAAATCTAAGCCAAAAAATATAAAAACGTCTAAAAATAAAATCAAGGTAGCTGTTAAACCAGAACTACGAGACAATTACAAGACCACAAAATATCTGGTTACTAGTATATCAGAGACTCATAATATTTTTCACAAAGAAGAAAATTCTAACCTAACAAATAAAAATCTGTCACTGTCAAATAGAAAATTTATTTTTGGAAATTTTGATAGTATCGTGTGATTATTTAATAACTTATATTTTGTCTTTTAAATTAATACGAAAACGTAAAAATGGCATCAGCACCAACAACTAAGACAAGTATCTGCGATAAATTAGGTTTGAAAGCCCTAAATAGGCATAATATTTTATATCATTATGCACCGGCTCATGGAGTGGTCAGCTACACTGCTCTTTCTGTGAATGTAATGAATCCATCCCTAATTTATAGGTAAATAATAATATTTTGCCAAAAATTTAAGTGTTACACAATATTTCCTAACTTTCAGGGTTTGTTCAAAAAGAGATGTTACTAATATACTTTTATGTCAGTCCGTTGTTTTTACTGGATTATATTTGTATAATAGACCACATTTAAGAACTTTACCTACAAAGGAGAAGATTTTATACAGGTAATGGTGTATTCTATAAACATATCAGACTTATGTTTAATTTTTAATTTATTTCAGCGCTTTTGGTGCAGTTACTTTCTCCTTAGGTTCTGTCTTAACATGGGCTATTTTACGAAGTGTAGTACCTCAAAATGTGTTTCTCTGTACCATAGCAGGTGTTGGTTCTGGTCTAGCTCTGGTCAAAATTGCTCGAACCTATGTTGAACATGTGGATTCTTTAGTGGAAAAGACAGCTTAGAAGAGCTTTTAATAACTTAGACTAGTTTATATTTAATATAATTGTGTAACGGTTTCCAAAAATAAATGTTTTTAATATTTTCTAGTTTATTACAAAATAAGTATACCTGATAATGAAGAAGTACTAAAATAATGTCAAAAAATAGGATAAGCAGACAGCTGCTAGAATGACATTTTACCCTTTACCACAAAAACTGACAATGTTTGTCATGCAATTGTCACATTTTTATAGCCATGTTTCACTACATTCCCAAAAAGCTCCATTAAAAATAAACATGTAATCTCCCTATATTATGGCCAACGAAGAACAAGAAGAAACTATTCTAAGCGAGGCTGAACAATGGGCACTATTCAACCGCATATTTTGCGAAGCAGCCTCTTTTCAAGGAAGATTGGCTTACTTTTTGATGTCCATGTATTCTTGTAATCCAGAAGTCATTAAATCGTAAGTAAGTATAATATTTTGGACTGAGATATACTCAAGGTTGTGTGATACAATTTTAATCAGATTTGAATATACAAAATGTTGGTTTTAGATACCTGGGTTTCGATATTTACGAATATCTATGGGCCAATATGGTGTACGGTCTCTCAGTAATGATTTTCGACAGACCAACTCTAAGAGAAGTCGCGCCTGTTAATAGAATAGCCTTTGCGTAAGTAAAACAGTATATTATAAAAAATATATATTTCAAACATTTAAACGTGATAAATCAAGTTGAACACGCTCTCTAGTGGAGTAAAATGAGAACACAAGTTAACATGTTGACATGTACCAGAGATAAGGGACATAAAAGATAGGAAAAGGAAACGCTCATAAGAAGCCCATGCCATCACATGCTTAACAACGAACGACCAGCTGGAATGAATTAACATCTGACCCACTATGTTCTACAAAAAGGCCTCGAATTATATTTTTGTAAAAACCAGGTACTTTTAAAGAACATGTGCTGTAAAAAGATTAAAATAACATTTTTACATTAGACAAAATGTCATTAAACTTCGCCTTCCTTTAACGCAACGGTGGAATCGGTCCTTACGCAACTCACTTAAAGTCTTTGCTAATTCTGTTCTAAATACCGTACGTTTATCGTACTTTTGATGTAAATACCGTACTTTTGATGTAAATACCATACTTTTGATGTAAATACCGTACTTTTATATATGGTAATGACTTTGGACCCTATACCGTACATTATTAATCGAAATTACCATACAAGTATGTGCCGCGTTTGAGAATCCACATCGGATGCATTTTTTACATCTCGAGCGTTTTTTTATCCACATCGGACACATCTACTACATCTGCGTTTGGGCTCTATCAAGCTAGCGGGCACTCTGTGGCGGCACCATTCAAGACCTGGGGTAGTATTCTCGAGTCACGAATATAGATTCGCATGCGAGATTTATGATTTGTCTCACTTGGTTTTCGTTCAACAAAGTGAGACACAAAGTAAAACACGTATGCGAATGTCGGTATTCGTGATTCGAGAATGGTCCATAAATACTGCAAAACGATTGGTTAAGGAAATCATTCAAAAAAGATGTAAGAATATTCTTGATTCAACAAAAGTATAAATACATAAACAACACTAAAAAACATTTAAAAACAAATGTTCGATTTTGAGATTCTATCTAAATTTCTCAAAAATATATTGGATGGAAGATGGCCTTAATTCGTGAAATGCAATACTGGTCCATTAGTATATATACTGGGATCTAACAATGTACTGCGCTCCGAGCAATTACTAAGGTATGGTCTATGATTACTACTAGAGGGAGCGTAATACGAGTTTGTAGGCGATTGTTGTGTTCGCAACATTTGTAGAGGAACTGAGGAAGCGGGCACAAGGAAGGTAAACAACCCCTCTTGTTCAGTGGCGTATCACTTCTCTGTAAGAACACACATTAATCGAGATTACCATACAAGTATGGTAATTACCGTACGGTTGGCAACCCTGCTCTCGAAGCATCCTGTTACTTGTAAATGGTGTTGCCTAGTAATTAGGTACTGCCCTCCGACCAATAACTAAGGTATGGTCTATGATTACTACTAGAGGGAGCGTGAAACGAGTTTGTATGCGATTGTTGTGTTCGCAACAGAGGAACTGAGGAAGCGGGCACAAGGGGGAAGGTAAACAACCCCTCTTGTTCAGTGGCATATCACTTATCTGTAAGAACACACATTGTCCAAACTTTTTAATTGTAAAAAAAAACTAAAGAATTCGCTAATTTTACAATTTTTAAAATGTATACCGTCTTATATGTGTGTGATGCAAAAAATAAAACAAAATCATTGTAAAGATCTAATTTTTTTTAATTAAAGAATAAAACCTCAAAATCAATACATTAATTTTATTATAAATAAATACAGGAGCGACTAGTTTCGGCCTTACGGGGATATCTTCAGGCCTGTAATACAATAATCCTTAATTGATTATAATAGTAACAATATAAGAATAGGTTGGTTACTTACGATTAAAATTTAATAGTATAAACCACAAAAATGGATCCATATAGTACCGTTACAGTATTGTAGAATAAAAAGCTGTGGAAAAGGAAAAATAAAAGAGCAGTGCAAATTTAACTAAAAATATAAAAAATGGGTACGGAATCTACAAGAGAAGAGGTGTGAATGAGCATTTAAATTGCTCGGGATAACAAATAAGGCTGATAATGTAAAGTAGTGGTATAGTCCCCGTCAAAGAAGGTCCGGATGTGTGAAAGAGGACACAGGATTTTCTCTGTGAATCTTGAGATAAGAATGGAGGGGAAGATGAATCTTGCTGGCTCATGTGTAGATAGGCTAGAAAAAGGAGAGTGTAGATGAAAGCTCCAGTAAATATCGTCATTTTCGTCTAATTTTTTATTCTCACTCACCGTTTTGGATTCATTTTCAAAAGGAAATAAAAGTAATCATTCATATAAGCATATAATAAAACAACGTGAATTCATTATATTTAGTAAGCTGAAAAAATATATACGTGAATATATATCAAAAAAATAGAAATAGATTAATATCAAAATCATTTTGAAAATACAACAGAGATAAAATTAAATAAATTATTACATATACAAATAGAAAGTTAATAACATATCTTCTAAAAGTAACACATTTTAAGTAGATAAATGTTTAGAGAGTTGGTGATCCCCGAACATAACTAATCTGACGTTTTCCCTCTTTTTAATATTATGAGGGTTTTTGTAGTTGAAATGAAAATTATAATTTATTTTTGGTCCTAATAAAAATCTAAACATAGGTTATCAAAGAGGAAAATACATATAGAACTTCATAATCCTAAAACGTTATCAAAAATTATTAATGGTAAAACTTCCAACAATAATTAGATTCTTAAACAAATTTCTTGTTTTTGTTTTTCAAAAGACCTTTTTGCCTTCTTCGGTTGCCTCTGCCACTTTTCTTTTAGAAGTTTCGAGCTTAATTTCACTATGGAGACCAGGAAAACCATCAATTGGTCAGTAACTTTGATATTATGGATCTGCTAATAGGTAAGTCTTGTTAAACTTTCTTCTTAGGTAGCTGTAACCTTTTGGAAAATAAAAATTTATGGTTAGGTCAAAAGCTCTTAATTGTGAATTATATTTGCGAAGGCCGTTTTAATAATATTTCTAAATGTTCTCGGAATCGTTGTTAACAGAAACCTGCAAAAGATATTTTATTCCTAAAATATAAGATTTGTGTGATATCTTATATCACATTCATTGTGCTAGAACAATTGTAGGTAGGTACTGGGACAATTTAAAAAAGTAATTTCAAGAAAATCAACTTTTAATGTCATCATTGTACTTAACTTCTTTATTGCTAAATTATTAATAATATCACTTTGTGTAGTTCGCTGTGATTTATATAATATATATTATAAAAACCTATCGTCAATATTATTATAGGTGCCGACTTTTTTTAAAAAATTATTTTGAAAGTTGTATATGTTCTAGTAAAAACACTTTTAAACACATTTTTAGAAGTTTTCTGGATTTCTGCTTTAAGTTATCGTATAATTAAATTGATTAGCTGTTTATATAATTAAAGGTATATCTCTTTTTTGTTAAAATAGTCTTTGTATTTTTCAATACTTTTTTAGATAATTAAAGAAAAATATCCTATTTCACCAACAAAAATGTAGAATAATGAATCTCACATCAAACAGAAAAAACATTTTTGGGTCCTACTAGGTATTACCTTAAAAACTAATTAAAATGTATATTGCAACTGTGCTCAATAAATGAATGTTTTTTATACCTGACATAATGATCTGGATAACTCAAAATAGTCAAAATCCACATTTTTTAAAGTTATTCTAGTATTGTTTTAGCATAGCGAATAAACTCCAATAATAAACATTCAATGTTTTTTGGGACGTTTTTAGTAAATAAAAAAAGATTAATAATGTGATATTCTTGTTGAGTTTGTTACTACATAATATAGTTCATTAGTGATTTAGAAGCAAATTACGCTCTATGTATAGAATAAAATATCACTCATAATATCCAAATATTTATACAAATATCTTTATATTTCGGGCACGAAGACTATAACTAACTATTTTATGTTTTTGGCTCTGAATAGTTTTCTTAAGAATTTTAAAACCTTTCTTTGCTCTTTTGGGATACTACATGCATATCTTTGAGGTTCATTTTGTTTAAACAATACACAAAATTAGTCGATTAAATTACAGTTTAAAAAAAAATTGTCAACAAAAAAGTGGCATTGTCTTTTTCCTTAAACATTCTTTTTGAAAGAAACTTAAGTTTCTCCGCTTCAGTTGCTGTTTTAGTATTTTAGTAGCAGATGAATATGGTGAGGAAGTAGTGACAGGATTGATTTTATTATATTTCTCTCGTCGAAATTTACTGAAATTGAATTATTCTTTAATATTTTCCTCCCCTGAGGTCTGTAATAAAAAAAAGGTCTGTAAAAATAAAAAGTTATTCAAGTGATCACTTGTTGAATTCCTAAATTTTGGAACCATTTATTTATTTTTATCATATCAAGAAAAGGTAACCTACTATAAATAAATAACAATATACTTTACAAAGATGTGATATTAAAATAAATCACAGGTTTAAATTTTCTTCATTTGTGTTAATAAGTAATTAACCTTTACTATAATCATTATAAGACGGATAAAGACGAACTTAGCTAGGGTTTATTCTCTCTTAACTTGATTTTACTCTTTCGATAACAAAATAAGTTTAATTGCAAATTAAAGGTGATTGCCTAATGCACCGCCTCTAATAATTAGGTTATGTTTGTACTTACTTATGATATAATCTTGAAGAAGCATTTTCAACAGGTCTTTTACACATAAAGCATGTTTTCACCATATTATTAGAGATAATAAATCCTAAATATACAACGCCACAAATAATTATATTTTTCGTAAAATACAAATCAAAAATTGATATGTGTCAGAAAGTGTCAGAACTGGCGCTGTTAAATAAGCCAATTACAGGAGAGGGATTTCCCCCCTCAGGGGAGTAGATGCTGGTTACAAAATTTAGCGCAGGGAAGGGGGAAGGCCTTCTCTAGTAGGTAGTAATTGCTTGAAGGTACTGACCATAATCACAGCCCGCTTAAATTGGGCTATGCACAATTAAGTGGAGAGGGGTAAAATGATAATAGCCAATAAAAAAGTATAGACACTATGCAAAATTTCGTTATGCACATTTTGTAAACAATATTCAGGGACGGTTTAAGAACATTTTGTGCAACAATTGAACCGTGTTCTGCAACAGTGGTGTAAACCACAATTTGTTTACGATTGAGATTTTTATGTGAACCAGTGCATTTAACGAAAAGTATGTAAGGTACTTCTGGGCCAGATGCCGCTTATTGCATAAGAATATCTAAAACCAGTAAAAAATCACAAATATAAAATCTCGCCCAAAACAAACGCAATGTAAATAAACAAACATCCTACTTATAGGTGACAAATGACAGGCGCGCGAAAATTAATTTGAATCTCGAATACTAGTTAGGTGTCCAAAATAGGAACTGGGATTGCTGTATTTTATTTTTTTCAGTGTTCTCACTACCTTTATAATGGATATAAAATATATTCAATCAGTTTAACGTAATAGCATACATACTTTTTTGTTTTGTAGTCTGTTTGTAGATAAGCTAATATCCATGTGGGTATAGAAAAAATTTTTTTTAGATTACTGGGTTCCCTGATGTTCAATCACGCTAGCATGAACTGTTTTAATTGGGTGTCCAGCCTTTTTCCGGATAGACCAAATTTACGAGTGTTTTTGGGATTCTGCTGTGGTCGTGTTATGATGGTACATTTTTTGGCTTTTTTGTACCATATGGACACCAGAGCAACCACACCCGGGATTGTTGTACAAAGAGATATCGCTTTTGAACAAATGTACTCTCAACCAGAACATGAATAAACAAATATAAAAATCAAATTAGTTGATTTATTTAAAAATTTTGCAAATGTATTGTTCTATTTAGGTTTGTTCTAACACAATAGCAAATTGGTTTACGTACTGTCGGGATTCTGCGCAGTCTAGATTTGATGTTCCAACAAACCTCGGACTCAAAACTGTACAAAAACCTAGTGTTCCAACATACTCAAACCTAATCACAAACCAGTTTCTGTACTGTCAAATCAGTTCCTGGGTCTGAATAGGAACGAATTGTCAAGACATGCGCAAAACGAAAGTTAGTTCGTAAATAAATCACGACCAACTCTGGAAATGTCGTGATTATATTCGTTTTGATAGCATCATCGATCGTAATTTAGTTTTTACTCATTATCATTATTTATAGTATATTATTTTATGAGTAATGAGTGTAAAAAGTGAAAATAACTATTATTCTGACTTAGATACAGTAAAAAATAAAATAAGTTAATGTACTAACCAATCGAATAATCAAAATTTATAAATCTTTTAATGAGTTTTAATTTATTTTATTTATCAAATTCAAAATTTAATATCTGTTAATGTTTTTTCTACTTTTACGTTATTGATAGTATGTCTGACAACAGAAACATGTGTTCCAACACAACCAAGTTCCGAATTCAGTCTCAATCATCGACAGGTCGTGGACTGGTCGTCGACTATCAGTCGTCGACAATAAGTTGTGGACTGGTTTGTGTATGGTTCCAAGATTGTTGTTGGAACAAACCTTTTGTGTCCAGGTTTTCGGGGATTTCCTAAATAATATATTTAATCTTTTACTTGAGATGATACAAAAGGCTGAATAAAAAACAACTTTTAACTTTATTTTCCTATTCTTAATTATCACAATAAATGTTTATTTAATGAATCATTTATCTCATATAATATGTACAATAATGGGATCTAATTAAAACTTTTTACACGAAACGTAAACATATTATTAACATGGATTTTATTCATCGATAACTGGATAAGGTGACGTCATTTCTTCAAAGTGGTGATGAATTTCAGGATGGGTCGTTAGGTAATGAGGGTGATGGTCGTGGACATGTTCGTGGCCAACTGTAACAACAACAAAAAATAAATTAGAGATGTTCAAACATTTATACATACCTACAAGTAGATTATACAGTTTCGGCTACTGAACATTTTCCAGTATACGCTTTGCGCAAGTGAAAACTACAGAAAGTTAACATTATAGCGAAAAGGAAACGAATAATAGCAGCATTGTCAGTTTATACGGTTCGACCGCGTAACGTTGGCAGGGCCATATATAAACTGGATCGCTGGTATTATTTATTTCAAGCTCTAATGCTCTGTAGTTTTCACACGCACTTGTGCAAAACGTATTGGAAAGTGTTCGATAGCCGATACTGTATACGGTTCAATTTTTATTTAAATTAGTATTGGCTTTGTAAATTTGACAGATTTCAGTCATCCGTATATATATTCACAAAGCATTTTTAAATAATTAGTTGGGCGATGGATTGATTTCTCAATCAGATTTTAAATCGTTCGTTACACTAAAATTCAAATAAATGAGGTTATGTTACTTCAAATCATTAACAAATTAAATATTCAGTAATATATTTTACTGGAAAACAAAATCGATAGAAAAACATGTAAAGAATGTATCAGTTTACCAAGATTAAAATAATTAAATAATATATAGTTCGTTAAATCTCTATATCTAAACTCTATTGGACCTTCATTATAATGACGTTTCTATCTTTAAGAATTTACATGTGAGTAAATTTAAAGGTATGTACTTTGTGAATTTGGCATAATAAGTAATACATATTCATAATAAAAATACGCTAAGTAAAATACATACATTTCAATTAGATGAATAAACATAAAAATATCCACAGAAGTATTATATAAATACTTGTTTTTCGTAAATAAAATAAATAATAGAATATATTTAAATATATCAGAAACATATTAAAATAAACTTTTGAGACAATAAATATTTCAATTTTTCTTTATTTTATTTTTACTAGGTAGGTACACTACATAAAACATTAAATAGAAACATTAAAAGAACAAGTAGGGATCCTTTTTATTTTCTATTTAGGTTTTGTACAATTCTCTATTATTTTATAAATATCTCTTCCTTCACTTTCTTTTATAGTTACTTTTTAAAGCTTTTATTACAAGTTTCCTCTTTTGTTCTCTGAGGTAAACAGTGGCGGCTTGTTTGTAAGGGCTGTAGGGCTACAGCCCCCAGTACAAGGGGAAACAATTTATATAAATATAAAATGAAAACAAAAAAATATATATTCTACGTTTTTTTTTATAATTTTCATACGGATCCTTTTATTTTAATTTTTTCAATAATTATCTGACAGTCCGTTCCTGGCATTTAATTTGTTTTGAATTCTTGTATTCAAGCGGTCAGATCGGACAATGTCGGCCACGTTCGATAAAGAATTTTTTTATGTAAGAAGGCTACGAAAATTTCAGCCTTGCTCCTGTGCAGCCAGTGTGTAGAGTGTATAGCAGGGACAGAAGTTGGAAAGGCCTGTCGCAGTTCTTCCACTTCCTACACAGGATTTGACAGTTTTGCCGCGAAGCTAACCGAAGTAAATGCCAAACATTGCCGTAGAAAATTATTTTATAGATGTTGATAACAATTTTGCGTAAATAGTTTAATACATTGCGAATAGCTGTAGAATTATGATTTAGATAAACACTTTACCTACATAGCGGTATTCTTTTATCTTTTTTTGTTATTCTACGAAAATAAGTAAGATATTTATTCTGTAGGAAAAAATATGCTTCTCTAAAATGCTGGCATCTTTTTATAGAAAAAAGGTAACAGAAATATTGGATTAACAGCAGATTAACAGTTAAAAAAAGTTCTGGTAATTTCGGAAAATTTCAGATAATTTCGGACAATTTGGGATAATTTCGGATAATTTCGGATAATTTCGAATAATTTCCGATAATTTCGGGTAATTTTGGATAATTTCGAATAATTTCGGATAATTTCGAATAATTTCGGATAATTTGGGATAATTTGGGATAATTTGGGATAATTTGGGATAATTTGGGATAATTTTGGATATTTTGGGATAATTTGGGATAATTTCGGATAATTTCGGATAATTTCGGATAATTTCGGATAATTTCGGATAATTTTGGATAGTTTCGGATAGTTTCGAATAGTTTCGAATAGTTTCGGATAGTTTCGGATAGTTTCGGATAGTTTCGGATAATTTAAGTTCGACAATAGAGAAAATTGCATGAATGTCTAGCTGGTTTAGAGTATTATTCAAAGAAATCCTTTTCAAATGCGGCAAACATTTCAATGAAAATTATTTTAAATACTCTGGAGAATATTTCTACAAATATCAATGTCGACAATAGTACTAAAGGAAAAGCATACGATCTGTTTAAACGTATTTTAAATTTATTTTTATCTGCCGTTTTTTAACTGTTTTTAAAGATGAAGGTTGTTGCCGAAATTCTAGAATCAAACAAGCTAAATGTTATTGATGCATTTTCTATTATAAATAGTACCAAAAATACCCTGCAAACCATAAGGTCAAATCCTGAAGAAGTAAATAATCTAATTGAAGCCTCCAAAATGTTTGCTACATCATTATATGTCAATGTAGGCGAAGATTTTAATGGGCATCACAGATGGAAGGTTATTCCAAAAAGGTTTGACCAACAAAATGAAAATGCCGCGCTCATGGATATAAACGAATTTTATCGGCACGAATTTTTTAGATGTCCCAATCAGTTTTTGAAAAAAAAGTTATCTGAAGTCCTAAAAATTACACAACCTTTTGTAAACATATTTTCTTTCCCATTGTCTAAAATAGCTATTATAAATATCATTTTTTGTTATTTTGTTTATATTTTTTAAGCATATTTTTAAACTGTTTTCGTTCGTATTTTTAAATTAAGGTGTTTTCATTCCTATTTTTTAAGTTTTGTGGAGACTAAATAAGACACAGGTACACTACTTGGGTATGATCTTTAAGGGGTGCCTAATGGATAGCTTGGTCTTTAATAATAGTGTATGGACAAATACCGAAGAAACGGTTAGTGCAATATTCCAGCATAAAAAGCGCAATTCATGATCAAAAAGCGCAACTTTATTACCAACACAAGAACAAGGTAAAATATTGCCTCAAAAAATAAGTGGATAAGAGTTTATGGTTTCTAATTCAATTTTCTTGAAAGTGTATTTGACTGTTTTGAATATCAAAATTCGATTTATAAGAGTAAAAAAGAAAAACATAATTTCGTTACCAGTCGTTTCTGTAAGTAAAAATCGCAAGAAGATGCAAAAAAGTTGAGGGCACAATAAAATTGCAAAATATAAACAAATTGCGCAAAAATTGTGCTTTTTGCGCCTAATTGGCAACACTGAATATAACGCAACAAAATATTATTAATTCTGCAGAAGTAGGACATGGATAATCTCAATTTTCCAGTTTTTATTTATACTTATATAAATAAACAAATAATTATCAAATTTTAAGAATTAAAACGATTAAAAAAGCCGTAGATATTGATTTAGTTAATTTTGATATCCAGTTTTTTCCACGAATTAATTTTTGTTATTAGATAAAAAAAATTGGAAAAACATGCCTAACGGAAATATGCTGAGGTTATTAGGGCCGATTCCACCGTTGTGTTAAACGGAGATTAAAATGATATTGTTAATGTAAAAATGTCATTTTAAACTTCGTTTAACACAACGGTGGAATCGGTCCTAAGTTACATAAAACTCCGATTAGGTAACAAAATTTTTGTGGTAACGTATTATTTTTTAATTTTGTTGTTATAGTAATATCGAAAATTTCATTTTCATGGAGTACATATTATACTCTTCACACAGTAGTCTGTGAAGAGTATTATGCATTCGCTTTGTCCGTCCGTCCTTCCGTCCGAGGTCACGTTTTTTATCCGCACGATAAGTAAAAAACGGAAAAAGATATCAATTCAGAAATTTCAGGAAAAATCAAGCTCTATAAGAGGAAGAAGCCTATTAATTATTAACAAATTCTCCTTTAAAACGAAAATGATGTCAACTTGAAATTTTTAGCAAAAATCAAGCTCTATAAGAAGAAAAAGTACTTTAATTTGAAATGAAAAAATCTGATTAAAAATGTGGGGTTAAGAGGGTTCAAATTAAAAAAAAATCATAAATCAAAAACGAAAAGCGATATTAACATGAAATTTTTAGTAAAAGTCAAACTCTATAAGAGGATGAAGTCTATTGATTCTAAAAAATCTTAATTAAAATAGGGGGTTGAATGGGGTTGAAATATTGAAAAAATCCTAACTCAGAAACAAAAAATGACATCAAATTGAAAATTTTAGTAAAAATCAAGCTCTATAATTCGTTTCCTTATTCCCTATTGATTTTGAAAAAATCCAAATAAACAGGGGGTTAAAGAGTGGTTGAAATATTAAAAAAACACCTAACTCAAAAACAAAAAATAATATCAATTTGAAATTTTTAGCAATCAGGGGACAAAAACGATTGATTTAAAAAAAAAATAACAAAATTTTTAGTAAAAATCAAGCTTTACAAAGGAATGATTCTGAAAAAATTTTTAAACAAAATGGAAATCATAATTTAGAAATAAAAAAAAGATAACAAATTGAAATTTTCAGGAAAAGGGGATGAAGCGTACCTATTGATTTTGAATTTTCTTTTTGAAGATGGTGGTTAAGAAGGGTCTGTTATACTGTGAAGAGTATAATATAGAATGCCAAGCATTATATTATATCTTAATTCTAGTTATTTATATGGGAAAGCCAGTTTAGGTAGGTATTTAGAAATTGAATTTAGCAAATTGTGAAAATATTTTACAAAAAAGTTCGTAGATAATAAAATTTATTTCGAAATATTTTGTCAGAAACGATTTCGGTCATACTTGAGAATAAAACGGAGTGTAAGGGCTTGGGCGTAATTTTCGATACAAAACTTAGTTTTGAGACTCATAATAATGCAATTTCTTTAAAAGCCTATAAAATACTTGGATTTACCTTAAGATTATCAACAGATTTTTATATAATGTAACAGGGGCGCATAT
The DNA here is from genome assembly GCA_927349885.1 of Psylliodes chrysocephalus. NCBI lineage: Eukaryota > Metazoa > Arthropoda > Insecta > Coleoptera > Chrysomelidae > Psylliodes > Psylliodes chrysocephalus. The sequence goes on from OV651818.1 coordinate 27,116,925, forward strand.
ATGGGGGATAATGGGGGCAAGTATCGCCCAAGAATTATTAATTATAGGTACTAAAGAGTACTAGCGTAGGTACTATTACAAAAAAGTACATAAATAATAAAATTTATTTCGAAATCTTTTGTCTAAAACGATTACGATTATACCTGAGAATAAAACAGGGTGTAAGAGCTTGGGCGTAATTTTCGACACACAACTTAGTTTTGAGACTCATATAATAATGCAATTTCTTTAAAAGCCTATAAAATGGATTTACATTAAGATCATCAACAGATTTTTATATAATGTAACAGGGGCGCATATATGGGGGGTAATAGGGATAAGTAGAATTTTTAATTATAGGTACTAAAGCGTACTACTAACAAAAATAAAGTCTTAAATAATACCACAACTCTACCCCCAGACTTAAACTTTATTAACAGCAGGCCCGACGAGTGGGGGAACAAGGGCTGTGCGATGATTTGAAGAGAAAGACCTGTTTTTTTAGCTCTTCAGGAAAAGGAGGACCTGGTTTACTAAAAATTTTTAGAAATTTGACAAAGGAAGGACCTAATTTTATATTTTATAAAAATGACCCGGGGCTCCACCATGTAACGTTTATTTATTTTAAACAGTTTAATTATTCTAATTCACAATTTCATACTCAGTTTTACGACGCTTAACGTGCATTGAACACTTAACTCACGCAGACGAAAAATGAGCTCAGTATGCATTAAAAATTTTTTTCTTATTACACCGATGCTGCATTGAGGTATTTGTGGATTTAAGAAGAAACCTGAACGTTGTCATCTGACTAGAACTAGCACTTCAAATTTCCGTTTAGGAATCTCGACAGTCGTTGATAGCCTCATGGTAAGGGCACATGTCCTGAAAACATGGAGGCCTGGGTTCGACTTCCGGCAATGACAGTTTTTTTTTTCAAATCGGCAAGTATTTATTTTCACATTTGAGGTCCGGGGATGGTCTTAATAATTCGTAAGGGGGTTTCTTGAAATTTGCTTCCGAATTTTCAAATTATTTATTCTAATTTATATTCACTGAATACACCAACTTATTTTATAACTAATTAATTTACATTCAAAACTACACTAATTTATATTTACTTTAACAATTTATCTTTACTCGAAATATATATCTCTAAAACTAGTTGATCCGACAACATACAGCTTATTTATACAAAAATGCTGCGCACCGCTCTGGTTCTAGAAGAATTCCAGGTATTTCTCGGATGTACTAGTACTAGATGAGTTCTGGCTACACTTCCAGCAAACTTTTAAAGCGTTTGCTTCACACTCTACGCAGACCAAGCGTCTCGCTTCTTTCAGAGTAGGCGTATCGAAAAAGGATATTTTTTGGTATTTGAAAAAGTGAGGCCGTAAAAAGATCCAAACAAAGCAGAGCATACCCGGTCTGGTCGAAAATGGCTCACATTACAATAATTTCTTTAAAAATTCTTCATTACTCATAAGTTCGCTCAATATACGAATAAGTTCTCCACTGTAATATGTAATAATACTTCACTATTACATAAAATATATTGACGATCTTACAGTTATTGTTTATACATATTTGTTTTACTTTGACTGTTTTATATCAGTACCGATTAATTTATATTAAAAAAACTGGGCTAATTTATATAAAATTCAATTTAAAGTTTTACCTTGAGAACATTTTTATTATCTTTTTTTATTATGTATTTTTATTGGGTTAATCCTATTAGTTAAATAAATAAATACATTACCAACATAACAGAGGCGGCTGGCTACGGAGGCTACTTTTGAAAGGCACATCCTATATACTTAATACTAACATATATTTCTATTAGAATACATTATGAGGAAACGGCGATTTGTGCCACATTCTGACTAAGTGGGATTTAATCAGGTACTTCACGACTACATTACTGAAAATTTCAGTTTTCTAAAACCCCGGCGTCATAGGTTTAAACGCACCCCTAAATATGTATTATTTTTTTTTACGAGAAAATTATGCGTAGTGCCATATTCTGATTATTTGGGATTTAATCTGCTACTTGACGACTACTTTTCCTAAAAATAGCGATTTTCTAAAACCCCGGCGTCATAGGTTTAAACGCACCCCTAAATATGTATTTTTAACAACCATACGAATTTGGTATGCGACATTATCCGTGTGCGACAATTTTTTATGCGAGACTCGAGAATTCTACCCCTGGTCAAATTTACAGGGATATCATATCAAATTTTTAGTAAAAGTCATTGATTCAACTAATACAGGGTTTTCGCATAGTTGGATCATTTATTTTTACAGAATTTATAACTCTTATACCTAAGTAATTTGTCATTAACATACATATTAGTTTTTTAAATTTCTACATGAAATATATTGTGAAAGTTGGATCATAATTGTAACAATTCTGCAATGTTAAAAAGAAAAACTAAACTTCCAGTAGGACCCTGTATATTATATTGTTGACTATTTTTTCTCAGAAGTATTAGATAAACTGGTAGATTGTTGAAACGATGTGGAATTCATGGTGTTTAAGAAATTAAATTCTTGTGGGATTCTTACTGGAGACTAGGGTATCCAATCCCGGGATCCCGAAATCCCGGGATTGAGTTAAAATATCAAGTTCTAGAATCCCGGGATTTTCAAAATAATCCCGAAAATCTCGAAATCCCGAAATTATTATTTTTATTTATTTAGTTATGTTCAAGTGAAATCCCTAGTCCTGACATGTCTTGACTCGACTGCTAACGTACACGTGTGCCGACCTTGAAGAGTAGAAACTCGCACTGACTGACATGCATTAGACTACATTAAACAACAAACAAGCGTTCAGTTTGTTTTCATTTATTTAGTTTCTGTGTCTTGTTGAGGGTGGTTTGTTCTGTGTTTTATTTAATTAACTATTTTACAGTAATTTTAATATTGAGGACAATATAATATAGATATAGATTGGTGCATTTTGAAATAGTAAGTTACTAACATACTGTTTTATAAGATTTTTTATGTAATTAACGAATTATTAAAACTTCTAGGTTAACTTTAATCGCTTTGCTGTATGGTTTGTTTGAATCGTTCAAAATGGCCGATGCAGATGGTAACGAATATATAGTTCACCCCAAAAAGAATGATGATAACGCATCAGTGTGGCCTCATTTTTTTATATCAAAAGATAAACAAACTGCGAAATGCAAAACCTGCAAAAAAATTATATCAATAAAAGATGGTTCCACCAAAGGATTACATGTCCATTACAGTTCAGTCCACCTGCGGCAGATTAGACCGGGTCAGTCAAAAGTGCTAGGTAAACATAAGGACACAACACCAGATGATGACAAGACTGAAATAGAAGCAGAATCATCAGCATCTGTTTCGGCACGAAAACAGATGAAAGTAACTGATTATTTCATCTCACCTGATGATAATTCTTTAGATGTTGTATTTGCAAGAATGACTGCCCTTGATGGATTACCTTTCAGAGTCTTTATCACTTGCGTGGATTTGCGAAAGGCTCTTCAAGCAAGAGGATACGAAAATTTGCCAACCTCTGTAACATCAATTTGCAACAGAGTTTTATCGTACCACAAAAAAATTGTAAATTATTACAAGCAACATCTTGAAGAAATTAGAAAAAATTACAAATTTGTGAGTTTAACCCTCGATGAATGGACATCTACAGCCAATAAAAGGTCCATGAATGTAAATGTACATGGACATGATGTAGAAGGAAACGTTAAATTTTGGAATATCGGTTTAATAAGAATTTATGGTTCAATGCCTGCAGATGCTTGTGTGGAATTACTTAAGAATAGACTACAAAAATTTAATCTTTCTTTGGATAGTGATGTCGTTGGTGTAACCACAGATGGTGCCAGCGTTATGACAAAATTTGGAAAACTAATTAAACCACAACATCAACTATGCTTTGCCCATGCCATTCATTTAGCTGTATTGGATGTATTGTACACAAGAAACACGCATAGAGAGGAAGATGAAGAAAACGGCAAAGATGACTTGAATTTGTGTGCGGACACAGAATACCACAGTGCTGAGGACGAAGATTACGAAGAAGATGGATCTTTAGAGTTGATTAAGGAGCAAACTGAAGGAGACAATCTGGATTTGACAAATAAACATGATATTAAGATTTTAATTGAGAAAGTTCGAAAAACTGTCAAGTTGTTTACACGATCTCCTGTTAAAAATAATACTTTGCAGAGCTATGTGAAAGAAAAGCACAAGAAGGAACTTTCACTTCTATTAGACTGCAAAACAAGATGGAACAGTCTGGTACTAATGTTGAAACGCTTTATTCGTGTGAAAGATTGCATACAGAAAGCTTTAATAGATGTAAAAAGTAGTACTACTATCATAACAGAGCAAGAGTGTGACCTGTTAGAAAATATTACTAATTGTCTAGAACCAGTTCAATTGACTGTAGAAGCAATATGTAGGAGGGATGCTAATCTTTTTACTGCAGATGTGAGTAGTAGGGATTAAGTGTAAAGGTTAAAGAAAAGGTCCTTTATTTCTCACAAAGTCAATTTATTGGCGACCGGTTTCGAAGTTGTCACTTCATCATCAGGCACACCTAAATGGAATATCAAGGAGTCAGTAATTAACATTATTTCCTTAAAATTTTTTAAACTGTTTGTGCTTGTAAAACTATTTTGTGTTGTTTAGTTAATAATTGTCTTAAATGTGTTTTAATTAATTATTTTATTCAAATAGACATCTGGTGGTTTAACCTAACCTACATTTAAAACATTTTTTAAAAAAATACTTATTACACATGACTTTTTTAACTCGTTCTGTTAAACTTTTTGTAGCGCTTCCTTTATGGAATTAGTCAAGGTGAGTCAAGGTTATTGTTTTACTTTCTTTTGTGTTTTTTCTGTTATTTTGTATATGTTAAAGTCCGTTTATGCTTTTATAATTACAACTGACTCCTTGATATTCCATTTAGGTGTGCCTGATGATGAAGTGACAACTTCGAAACCGGTCGCCAATAAATTGACTTTGTGAGAAATAAAGGACCTTTTCTTTAACCTTTACACTTAATTCTATTCAAAGAACTTTCTAACATAAATACAGTTCTAAGCAAGGAATTGGAGCTTTCTATAAGAAAGCGTATAGCAGAACGTCGAACAATAACATCTCAAGTTTTGAGTTATTTACAAAACCCTGAAGCTGATAATACTGATGGCGATGATTTTTTTAATTTACCCAATTCAAATCAAATTGCAAATTTTGTGAAAAATATGACGGACGCTTTTCCAATGCAACATTTAAGAACAACAACTGACACTTCAGTTCAACAAGTCAATGTCGACAATAATGATGGATCTGAAAAAGATGATATGCCGATTGATCAATTGGCGTTGCAAACGGAAAAGTCTAATACCAATCGCCTGAAGCAAAATCTTGAAATCGCTATAGCAAGTGCCGTAAAACCCCGCCAAAGGAGTGAAAATAATCAAACAAACTCACTAAAGGTGATAAAAAAAGAGATGAGTTTATATGAAAATGGAGAATTGAGAGGATTACATCTACAGCAGTGTTATGAGCAGCTGATGACGATACCACCGACAAGCGTGGAGGCATAGAGAGCATTTTCTTCGGCAGGGTCTGTAGCCACTAAAATTAGATCGCGACTAAGCGACTCGACATTAGACGCCCTAATTCTCCTAAGAGCACACTTTCGAAATAAATAATAAATTAAATTATTTCAGTTTATTATTTTATCATTTATTTCGAAAGTAGATACTTTTGTGTTCTATTTAAGATTGTTTTACGTTTTTGTTTAATATTTTTGTTTAATGTTTGTTTAATGTTGGTTTAATGTTTGTTTATTGTTTTTCTTATTTTTAGTAAATGTATTAAACAAGGAAAAACATTTTTTTTATTGTGTAAAAATCACATGTTGGAGTACAGTACGAGAATATAAAAAAATACTCCCGAAATACGATGCAATCTCTAAACCGACTAAAATAGAGATTTTCGGGACTAATCCCGGGATCCCGGGAGTACAAATTTAAATCCCGAAGTCCCAAAAATGAATCCCGATCCCGAAAAATGGAATCCCTACTGGAGACGATCTAATTCAATGACACAATCTTTAAAATTATTTGAATCATTATTGTTAATGTCTAGCTAGTTGATGAAAACGAGGACATCATAAGAATGATTTGTATTTACAATTATATAGCAGTAATAGTATACGCTATTTTACTATATACATATGAATTATTTATTAATTGAACCCGTCCCTATATTTTATGAGATAAATACAAAATCAGTTTATACTATAAAGAATAGCGCAAATACTGCCCTGTATAGTAAATACAATTGTCTACTAAAAACTCAGATTATTAAATAATAAATCATCTCTTATGTTTGCTAAAAAATGTGTTAATTTGTACACCAATTTCCTTTGTAAGTTTATGGTGTTATATGACTGCCACAGTCCAACGCTCTATGTATATACTTGTTCAAATATATTTTTTATTTATGTTTTCCGAGTAGGTACCTAACTGTCTATACAGGGTGTTGCGTAATGATGTTCCAATATTTTACCATGGTGTTCACCAACCAAGCTTTTTGATAAAATTTTGCAATTCTTATTTTTTTTTTCTTAGAAACTGTTATTTTGGTCGAACTCTATTTTGAGTTAGTGTCCCTTTCAGGTTATGTTTTTAGTTTTCGGTTCATGTTTTCAAGCAACGCCATTTTGACAGAGATAAGCCAAATTGCATAACTTTATGAGAAAATTATTAACTATTAATTTTCTGTACTTCCAATCAAAGATTTTAGAAAATTAATATTTGGAAATTATTAAAAAATTAATGCGTGCTTTTTGAATAAAATTGTCTCTCTGTGCAACTGCTATTGCTTTCGTTCGCATTGTTAGTTGCATAACTTTCACAGGCATATTTAGAAAGTCATATTATTCTCAACCACTCGTTATCTGAATAGCAGAATGTTAAATTACACATTATGGATATAGTATATTACATTACGAGTGTGGAAAATCACTTTTCACATAAGTGATGTATGATATTTTTCTTACGACCACAAAATAATTACATCAAAAAATGTAATACCAGGTTATTATTATAATAATTAAAATGTATTTAAAAAATAATCAACAATAATTGTATTTATTTAATTTTCATATTTTTCGAAACAAAAATAAAAAAAATAAAAAAAACAAAAAAATAAAACCTGAGCTAATGGGTCTTATGTCAAATGCATTTTTAATTCGATTTTAAGTTTAAACAGAATAAAAAGCCAAAATAATGAGATGTATGTAGTTATTTTAAAATTATTTTAATAATTGTTAAAAATAAATATCTTGGATCTAAGTTTAAACATCAATTTTAATAATTTATTCATCATATCGATTTTACTATTAATATGGACATTACATAAATCAAAATAGAAATGATGCGTTTGACATTATGTGACAGCTGATGCGGAAAGGTTTATATTATAATAAATAAAATGAATTTAAAAAAACAATCAATAATAATCGTATTCAATTTTTCTAAACAACAAAAAAAAAATAAAAAATAAAAAAAAATTCTGCCCCCGCAAGGATTTGAACGCGGTCGCTCGCCAGGTCTCAAATGGCAAAGTTGATAAAGTTTGATAATCTACCACCTGAGCTAATAGGCCTTGCGTCAATTGAATGATCTAATCGGTTATGTGTTTAACCAGAATAAAAAGCAGTCAAAATAGAAATGATGCGTTTGATATTTTGTAACAGCTGATGCGGAAAGTAGCATATTCGCACACGGGTGGAAAGTAAATTCTTATTCATACGCGTGTGATATAGGGCACATTCCATAGGACTATATAGTGTGATGTGTCACTTTCCTAAGTGGTCGTAGGAAATAGTAGTTATCGCAACAAGTGCTTCTAGCACGTGTTAGATCAACATTTTTTCTACAAGCGCATTTATTTCTAAAATAGAGAATTAACCTGTATAATGAAATTAGGTACAACATACAGTTTAAATATACATATATTAAACCGATGTTATGTGCTGAATTGGTGTAGTGGTTATAGGGTTTCGGGCTCATAACGCAAAGATCTTAGGTTCAAACCCGGACCTTGCTTTTTTTTTCAATTTATATTTCTCTGCGTGCGAGAAGATAAACTTCTCGCACTCGAAAGAGTGCGAGAAGATCATCTTCTCGCACGCTTGTAGAAAAAGGACCTTTTTGGTTTTTCTTTACAATAAAGTCATGTTTATTATTCGATATTCAGGAAAAGTGTTATGAAAATAAATAGTTATTATATCCTATATATATAAGAAATGATTTCCAAACCGAAAGGGTTTAATTATTCATTGCGCATCATCTAGCTTTGATGAACTAAACCCACCAACACTAAGGTCCGTATTTATAAACAAAACTCAGCTGAGTCGGACTTGGGTAAGTCGTCCTTGAACTAAAAAATAAGTTTGGTTACAATGTCTCTAAAGTTCCAAGTGGTTCCGGTTTTACACTGGAATTTAGAGATGGATATTAGCAAATATGTAACTGTTATGTAAATTTAAATTTACGGATTTGTTACTACTCATCTCTAAATTCACGCGATATAACCGAACTTCGATTTTAGTTCAAGGACGACTTACCTAAGTCCGACTCAGCTAAGTTTTGTTTATAAATACGGACCTAAATCTTTCGTTTGGCCCAATGAACTGGAGTGGGGTAGAAAGCCAATGTGTATATTGTATTAGTGGCATAAGATGCGACTCTATGGGCGCAGCCATTTTTATTGCTCATCTCACTCGGGAGTATTTATAAAATAACCATTTTCTGTTTCACATTGTTATTGTCCAGTCCACAAGCTGGGGGATCAGACAATAACAATGTGAAATAGAAAATGGTTATTATAAATACTAACGAGTGAGATGAAAAATAGCCTGTCTGCGCCCATAGAGTCGCATCTCAAGCCTATTGACAAGCATTCTACCCCTCTCCAGTTCATTGGTTTGGCCCGATGTAAAATCCACTACATCTTCCTGTCGGCGATGTGGTGTCCACTGGTGGATATTTTCTCCACCAACTATTTAGCTGGATTGAATTACGAGACACTCGACGTGTGTATAAAGAATATGGAGGAAGTAAACTGGGTAAATAAGGTGGTGCAATTGACACTGGTGCATACTGTACCACAGCGAACGAAAGAACCTTATATGTCGTATTCTTATAGTGAAATACGTCTTTTCATGAAGATCCTATAGTCCCATCATGAAGCGTCGGCATATTGTGTAAAATCATGAAGCTACACAAACTGCCGAGGCTTTTCGTGAAGAAACCACATTCTTTCGGCGTATAATGTCGTAACATAATGTTACGCAGCACCCTGCAGCGTGCTGCAGTCATCATAAGTAAAGGTACGAGTAAAAGAAGAAGGGGGAATATTCGAGAAATGTCATTCCACGTTAAAAAAGATCGGATTAATCGAGAAAGTTCTAGAAGGTTAAGACGAGCTATATAAGTCGACAATCCTGACGTCAGAGGTCAGTTTTATGGTAGACGTTATACGTTATATGTTGTCAGTAGTATAGTTATTGTAAAAGTTTAGTTGAAATAAATTGATATTCCAAAAACCAGTGTAACAATAATCTGACTAAATTTAAATATCGGCACTTTGTGAAGTAACGATTAATAGTCGTCAGATTGTATACCGTGTTTCATTTACCCGGTTTTATTAATGCTGATATTAATTTTGTTATTATTTGTGATTACCCAGACAGCACAAATAGGTCCATCGGACGTCCATTCGATATACAATTTTGGATGTCTGGACGTCCAACGATAAGTTTTGTCTGGACTTCCGACTTCCAATGGACGTCCAGTGAAGTATACAAAAAGCACACTTTGTTTTGACCGTTCATAGGACGTACAATTCTGAATTATATTCCATTGAGACTACATCCCTACTTTTTTACACAACCGCAACTCACCACACACGATTTTATTTATAATCATAATTTATTTATTATTTTCGCAACCCGCTATACACCATTTATTAATTTTTTTTTATTAAAAATCACTTGATCAGAGAAGTTATCGAGCTCACGTCACGTCTATTGTCTTTCTGGGCATTCAAGCGCTAGGCGACCTCGACCAAGGAACCCTTGAAAAAATCTCACCAGGTACGGTTATAATACAATAAGATTTCAAACTTCCGCAGATAGAATGATATGTAATAGATGGTCGTTCACTGGACGTCGAAATAATACTAAACTTAAAATTAAGTCCTGAAACAGACGTCCTCTGGACATCGATATGCAGCTGTCAAATTAATGATCATAAACGAACGTACACTGGATGTCCGAATACGGATATGGACGTTCTGGTCCTCAAATGGATCTAAAGTGGACGTCCATTGGACTATGTGTGTTGTCTGGGTATTATAGAGGAAAATAATAAAAATAAGTTGTTTAATGCATACCATAGCAAATATTATACGTCATGTCCAAACAAAAGACCAAACAATATGCAGCCTTAGAGCAAAATATGCAGGTAAGGCATAAACAATAGTTTGAGGTTATGTTATGGATTATGCAAAATATATGTAAACACCAAAGCTAGATAATACAGGTTGGAACCAATAATAATTATGTATATTCGTAGTTTTTGTTTAATATTATTGCAGGTGGTAAAAATGTAGTTTTTTAATGTTTAAATGAATACAATCTTGAAAATAATATAAATAAAATGATAATGAATTACCTATACCTAGGATTACCAGATGAAATCTCCATCCTGGAAAACTTTATAACAATATCCGGACAAAATCCGGTCGTTATAAAATTTCTTCTGAGACAGTAAGGAATGTGATATTTTTAAATTACTTACTGACATTTTATGGTTTCACTAATTTCATATTACTAACAAAAGAAAAAAAAAATATTTTATACACAATCCCGTCTCACAATGCCAATGTGGAAAGATTTTTTTCAATTATCGCAAGTTTGGTGACCTAATAATTTTTTAAAAATTAATATTTACTACGTATCGTACCTACAGCGTACGCAGGGTAGGATGATTTAGGGACACCGAAAACGTAACGGACCGGACAAACAGATGTCCCAAAAATAACGGATTGTCCGTTTAAAAAACGCATGTCTGGCAAGCCGTATAGATACGCTCATGGTATTACTGCAAGTATTTTAAAAATTCATACCTAGCCTGCATGTCTGGTCCAAAGAGTGAAATGTCAGGCAGTCACACGCTAATTAATTTGATAAATAGGTGCATTGAACGTTTGAGGATGATTATGAAATAGACTCGGCATCGACTTTTACGGATTTTCTCAATTTCCAAATAACGATCTTCGCTTTCATAATACACATACTTATCTACTTCCTTTTTATGCTTAAATGTCGGTAAATCGTTATAATTGACCACTCGAGTAGATACCTATTACTTTTCAAGATTTCAAGGTGGACTAGGTGTATTTATCGATTGAATTTGGATCTTGGATTGCGTTACTTTGTAGGTATATTATACAGAGCCTTCCGTTATAACGTTCCAATATTTTAACCAGATATTCTACCAACCATTTACGGTGGAAAATTAATGTATATATATTTTCTAACAAACAATTTTATAAATATTCCAGACAAAATTAACAAATGTTATCAACCAGTATGATCTAACTAGAGCTTTTGACAATGCCTACCATCTTTTTATTACAAAAATAACTTGAAAGGTATGGTATTCGTGAGGTAGCTTTAAAACTAGTTTTTTTATTTTTTGAAGAATCGAAACCAATGTGCCGAATATGGTAATCAACCATCAGAGATTCGCGGAATTCCCCAAGCACTATGCATCAGGACAGGGGTTTTTATAATTTATTTCAATGGCTTACGTAACATTTCTAATACAAACTTAATAATGTTATGAAATCCATTTTTTATAAGGATGGTATATTTCCAGGAACAGAAATAAGTATAAGGCATTTAGATAAGCGGAATTTCTGAGAAACCGTTTCAAAAGATTAATTTATTTTATATGCTGCATTAGAGATTGCGTAATTTGTATTCCAATGATAATGAAAGCGATAGTAGCGGTTAGGTATAGATAGGGTTGCCAGACGTCCGGCTTTGCCCGGACATGTCCGGGTTTTTACTGCACCTGGGTGCGTCCGGGCGGATTTTGCATAAGCGTTCGGATTTTAAAATACTTGTCTTTAACAACAAAAAATCAACTAGATCAGAAAAATGCTGTCATTAAAAAATAATCAATAAACGCTGTAGCCCTTAGCTATTCGCTGTAGTGTAAAACCCCCTTAACTATACACTGTAGTGTAAAACCTCCCTAAGCGACTGAAGAAGTTTTTTCAAGATTTGTTAAAAGCAGCTGAATTTCTTTTTGCAATCCCGTCTCACAATGCTGATGCGGTAAGATTATTTTCACTTATTGCAGATCAGTGGACAAATGAAAAATAGACTGCCTCTGGCATCTATAAAAGGAATACTTATGACTACTTATAATTAAAGATATGAGCTCTTTAAACTTTTATAATTTTATGTTCTTATCAGAAAATTTAAAACTATTAATAAAATACAGTGTAGTTAAAAGTTGTAAGGGTATTCTGTTCATTTTTTTGTTTTAACTTGTTTAATCCTGTAACTTTCTATTGTGTATGAAATAAAAATATTTTTTTTTCTTTAATTAGTAATATGAAATTAGTAAAACCATAAAATATGTCAGAAAGTAATGTTAAAAATATCACATTCCTTAATGTTTCAGAAGAAATTTTATAACATCCGGATTTTGTTCGGATTTTTTTATAAACTAGAAATTAAATCAAAGAATTAAATGAACAGCTGTATAATAAGAAGAAAAAACCTTTATTTTTTTAATAATAACAGTAATACTGGGAATAATAGACATTAGAAAAGGTTTTAAATAAACAATAAATTATTATTTTATGATATTCTTCAACATCCCTTAAAACTTAAATGTTCAGCAAATTATTAGATTTCTGCCTTTGATTATTGTATATGGCTGAAATGCAATTTTGTGACTTATTGATAGGAAACAGTTTTAAACATTAATTTCTATGGGTTCTTTCGAACTAAAAATAAAGAAAATATAAATTACAATCACAAATATACCAATTATTTTTGTTAATACGTTTTAATTCTACGTTATTATATAATGGTAATGTTTTTATTTTGACATTATTTAACCTATTCTTCAATGGCAACTTATTAGGCTTAGGCCATATCTCATATATTTTCTCGTAAATACCTGCCTGTTTTATTATTGATTTTTATTGATTATACTACTTTTAGTTGAAGTAATAAAAATATATAATAATAATTTTTTCACTTGTTTTACAAATCCGTATACTTTTATTAAAATTAACATATATATATTTTATAATTACGAACTCTATTAAAAATTGTATTATCAGTATACGCAAATATCGTCCGTTAGTTCATAAAATAGTTGGCGCTGCTGTCACGCACGGAGCTAATAATGAATGAAAATAGGCTGACTGAAAAATAAATTATGTTTTCTGTTATTGATGTTTTTAATAGAGAAAAAAGAAATTTAAAATTTGCGTTTTCCTAGTGTTTTTTGTGTTCATCGTTGTGTTTGAGTGAGTTGTTTTATGTTTTTGTTTTTTTATAATTTTTTTTTATATTATTATATATGGCTGTGTCTTCTTTTTCATATTTTTCTTTTATATTACACCTTCTGTTTGTTTTTTAAAAATGTGTTTTAAGTTTCTTGTTTTTTCTTTATTTTAGTTTTTGTCTTTTTTGTTGGGTTATTTTATTTATTAGAGACTTGTTATGACCACTTAAGTATCAGTTCTTTTAAATAGGTCAGTGACATTGTTAGGGTTACTACTAAAATTCCACTCCCCCTTATCTTCGCTATTCAGTGAGATATCGGAATAATTTTGTTCTGTTTGAAAGACTAGAACAAATACTTTCTTATGATGGATTCAATTATTCTGTGACGTCATGGCTTACTTCCGGTTTTTCCGGAAATAACAGAAAATCGAAATTTTTTGAATTTTAAAAGGAAACCTTTTTTATTGTAAATTTAAATTTCTGGGACATTTTTGTATAATAATCATGTATTGAAAATTTTCTGTCAGCTGTCAAAATGACCGCCATATTGGATAATATTTTTTCTAAATATGTTACTTAGTTCGTTTATGGAAAAACATATAGGAATGTACAAACTTTATAAAATCTTTTTAGGCTTCAAAATTCCCATTAAGACCCATTTACCGTATACCAGTGGCGTATCTAAGCATTTTTATTATTAGCAAACCGTTTAATAATTCCATCCGCTTTTATCTTCGTTGTTAATAATTGAGATACTGGAATGAAAACTTATTTGTTTAAAAGCTTGTGACAAAAACTCTCATATACTGAATTCAATTGGTGTGTGACTTCATGGTTTACTTTTATTTTATCGGAAATAACAGAAACTCTCAATTTATTTTTCATTTTTAAATAGAAACCCCCGTTTTTATTGAAAATTTGAATTTTATATAGGGACATTTATGGATAAGAATCACGTGTTGAAAATTTTCTGTCAGCTTTCAAAATGACCATCATATTGGAAAATATATTTTTTAATATGTTACTGACAGAAAATTTTCAATACATGCTTCTTATACAAAAATGTCCCAGAAATTCAAATTTTCAATAAGAAAAAGGGTTTTCATTTAAAAATAAAAAATAAATTGTGATTTTCTGTTATTTCTGGAAGAACCGGAAGTAAGTCATGACGTCACAGAATAATTAAATCTATCATAAGAAAATTCTCTTTTATTTTTCATTTTCTTTGTTTTCCAACAAATAAACATTCTAATTTTTTTCAAAATTTTGCCCCTTCCTATAGAATTGTGTAACGACGCCCATGTGTATGATTTAAAAAAAAACTCACATTCATATTTAGCAGCTCTTTAAAATTATTTTCAAATAAATTGGAAGAACGTTGGTTTATAAAGTGCATGATGAATTAAATATCAATAAAAGTTGCATATTTTTTAGTTTATGAAGTGCTGGCAAGAATAATAAAGATTGCGAGGAACTTTATGACAAGATATAGGACTCTAAATTAAGACAATGCTCTTGTAGAATATATCCGTCAAAATCCATTTGGAACCACCGTGAAAGCACAAGAAAAAACATTTGTAGATTTTATCTACTGTTTATTCATCGGCTAAGCCGGTACAGGTGGATTCTGTAACAACCTTATTAGAGCCCTTGCCCATAAAATCAAATATTAACACAATAATTTACATATTTATATTATGTCAAAATAAACCATTTATTTGCTTGTAGGAAACTCAATGACATGCTAGTAGTTATGTTTGTAAAATGAAGTGAATTGATTGAAGGTCAAAAAAGAGTGTTTTTTTAAAGAGAACGCGATTCAGGCCGATTTCGAGGCATGCTGTAATGTCGAAGCTTGAAATTGGAGTGACGAAAACGATGTGTGCTGTGTGTTCGAAGTTTGAAAGTGGAGTGGCGAGAGGCGAAACGATGTGTAAACTGAAAGGTGAAGTGGGCAACTCTTCGGTTCTTGTGTGTAGTAAGTATAGTCAAACGCTCCCTTCCAACTGTGAAATGGCGAGAGGTACATTATGGGAACTTTTAATTGTGTAGATCCCATCATAAATTATTTGTAGATAATTGTAAAATTATTTATTGTAGATAAAAATGGATGACATGTCATGTATAGTAAAAATATAAAAAGTCATAATGATAATCAATAAATAGATCCGTGGTAACGGATGTTGTCAAGGAAGTAAATTTAACTTTCATCAAGACTGCCACTTAATGAAGGTTATCCGATAGTTGACAAGACAAGTGTCTAAAGTTCTAAGGTACGAATGTATGTAGTGCAATCGAGGCACTACATACATCATCGTGGAATTTTGCTAGAAATTATTTTTGAATTCTGTTGAGATAAGAAATAGAGTTTATACTGGAATGCGGTTTTAATTCGTGGTGTACGTGATATTTATTACTTTTTTCGGAAAATATATTTAACTTGTACTGTATCTTGAATGCAGTTGGCTTGAACAGGGGTGGTTTAGATAATGCTATTTAAGAATATGAAATTGAAATAGATGTTAAATTTAGAGTAGAGCATTGTCCTCATTTTCATTAGACACCTTCCCTACACCTTGGCTAAAAGGTCTTCCTATTCTTTTTTGTTCCTGCCAGTTTCTTAATGTAAAATATGCAATTTTTACTTACATTTAATTCGGAATCAACTTGATTTAAATACCAATTTTCGTCCAATTGTGCTATAGTCTCTGATTTTTTCTTGTAATAAATGATTTATATGCCTGGATGTTAATTTAATTTTGTAATAAATAAATAACTGTTTCTGTAATTATATATTCTTTTAATTTTGTATAGCGCATTTAATGTATATGAGATCGATTCCACAAAACGCGCACTAATGAAAGTCATATACAGGGTGTTTCAAAAATATTGGTCATACATTATACCACGTATTCTTGGGTCAAAAACAAGTCGATTAAAGCGTACTTACTTATATACAAAAGTGCACCCAAAAATAGCTACAGGGTGTATAAGATAAAAATTTAAATGCATTTTTTAACATTGCTCTTAAACCGTTTGACATTTTTTTATGAAATTTTATATGACGTTTTGGAATACCATGACTAACAAAGGTAGAGGCAATATATTTTTTTTATTTTTGTAGGATTTTGGAGGGTGTCACCGCCCCTTTCTCTACTCAACTTTTTTGTAATATAAAATTTTATTAAAAATCGAACGCTACTGAAATGCAACATCTATTTGGAAACTTTTTTGTTTCTTAGTATTTGTTTGTAAAATGTTTGGTTTTGACGATACAGCCACTTAAAATGACATCTTAAAAATATTCAATGTAAATTGTACGTATGCAAAAATATCAAAATTCGATTATCATTGTTATAACTATGTAGTAAGAGTATACAGGAGGAGAATGTAATTTTGAACACCTGTTAAATTATTTTTTTTTTATTTTGATGACATTAGTTTGTAATTTAAGAATAAACTTAATTTTGATATTTTTCATACGTAGAATTTCCATTGAATATTTTTAAGTTGTCATTTCAAATAGCTGTATCGTCTAAACTAAACTTTTTACAAACAAATACTAAGAGACAAAAAAGTTTCCAAATGGATGTTGCATTCCAGTGGCGTTTCATTTGTAATTAAATTTTATATTACAAAAAAGTTGAGTGGAGAAAAGAGCGGTGACCCCCTCCAAAAACCTATAAAAATCAAGAAAAAAATATTGCTTCTTCCTCGGTATTATTAGTCATGGTATTCTGACACGTCATATAAAATTTCATTAAAAAATGCCAAACGATTTAAAAGCAACGTTAAAAAAATTCATTTAAATTTTTATCTTATACACCCTGTAACTATTTTTGGGTGCACTTTTGTATATATATATATATATATATATATATATATATATATATATATATATATATATATATATATATACGATTAATCGACCTATTTTTGACCCAAGAATATGTGGTATAATTTATGACCAATCTTTTTGAAACACCCTGTATTTTTGTTCTCAATATTCTACCCTTTTTTTTGAAACACCACTGGCCAAAGACAGATTTACAGTAATGCAATAAATTTCAGTAAAAAATCCTAAAGAGCGTCCACATTTGGATTGCGTCGACTGAATCTTCAGAATATTAAATTTATTTATGATTACCTAGTAAATTTCAAATTCAAAGTGGATACTTTAATTGAAAACATAATTATCTAGATATAAAATTGAAGTAATAATTATATACTTAAATGTTATTTCAAAATGTATTCAAAGTATCTACAATACGCTGGTTGAAGTGACTAGTATGAAAAATTTATCAATCAATTTTGAGTAATTCAAAAACTTTGTTACTTTTAGATTGGAAAAATATTATTGCTAAAAATAATATTAATCAGATAAACATTTGACCTGTTGTTTATAAATCCAAATTACTAAATTTATATTATGATACTAATTAAAGTTAAAATTAAAAAACAATATGAAAATCAATAGTAACTACATAGTAAAGGGTCAATTTCGCGATATCGATAATGGTTTTGTTATTGAAAAAAAAAACGCATTTAAGAAAATAATTAAAAAGGTGATTGTTTTTTTACTTTTATTGTTATAAATAACAGTTAAAATTAATTAACTAATTAAAATAAATCCATAAAACTTTTACTGACAGAATTACAGGAGACCACTATGATTATATATACAAAATGATACAAATGAATTCATTTTTCGTAACTCGACTTTTGGAAAAAACCCTGTTTTTATTTTCAAACTCGTTTTCTGTCAAATATTCATTTTATTTATGACGTTATCTGAACGAGAAAGAAATGTGATCAGGAGTCGAACCTAGAACCTCCACTTCTGGCCGAGGCACTCATTGTTTTTCTTTGAATCACAATTTTTTACTTTTCTTTGGTTTGTTTTCACTTTGGGGTATGAGGGTGTATTTTTTACAATTTCGTAAGGGGAATTGTAAATTACTCATTTTCACATTTTTAAAATTGAATATTGGTTTTTCGAATCACAACTGAACTTTCTCACTCAACTTTCCTTCATTGGTATTTTAATTATCTATCCAATCATATTAATAAGTTTAATTAATTTAGATTTTTACACTGTCAAACCTTTTTATTATTACAATTAATATTTTTGTTAATAAAATAGAACCAATTTCAAAGAAAATGTTCAAATTGATGACCATTAGCTATAACACAGTAAGATATACGAGCAGTAAACTCTTCCCGAACTTTTTCAAATAACTTTCGGAGTTATTTACGCCATCTTGGGTATATTTTAGTATATTTTACCTTTTAATCCCACAAAAACCCATACAGCACACAATATTTCAGAAGTGTTTCAGAAATATTTCGAACGTTTCAAGCATATAACATTTCAAGCACAAGTTTCTGAAATATTTTCGTTAAATATTCCATTGAAAATGTTTCTAAAACATGGTATAAATGTTACACAAAAGGTTACTAAACGGGTTATGTCAAAAAGGCCAAAACTTAATGAAACATTTTTGATTTTTGTAAGAAGATCAAGAATGAGTTATTTTATGTTATTTCATCCTATGTCCAGCCAGAGATAACCCTACAATAATCGTATTTAGAATATTATTCTAAATAATTATAGATTTGAGTTGTCGGTTTTTGTTATTTATGCGTTGTGCTGTTGTTATATGGGAAGCAGAATAGGCAGAATATGTCTTTGGAAATTGAGGCGAGTATTACAATGCTTGTTTAGGTTAGGTTTATTAACTTATTAACTTTATCTCTTCTCAGAGACGAGTGACGCCATTTCGTTTATCAAATTTATAGGCATTTCTTATTTCTATTTAAATATAACCTACATTTGCTGTCCCTCCACCAGTTTTATTTATTAGTTCTACAGCCGATTGAAAAGTGGAGCTTCATATTTAGTGTAGGCATGAGTATTGTTTGTTTTATAATGGTTAATTTAAAACAATATTACTTAACAGACCTTTTTAATTACCTATATTTTTTTTCAGATTAGTGCAATTAAAGGAATTGGTGAACATGAAGCAATTCGCCAGGTTTGGGGCTGTGCCAGTAAAATAAACATCGAAGTTATTCAAGTTTACAGAATAAAGTATTATGGAACATCGTCGATGCACCCTGGTACTGCCACAATACTGATCTTCCTAGGGACCTTAAAGTGGAGACTGTTGAAAATAAAATACAAAAATTTGCCAGTAGTCACCAACAACGAATGCTGCAACATGGAAACATTAGGAGAACCAAGCCTTTTGAGTTTGTTCAGTGATGTTAAAGCAGAGTATAGTGAGGTTAAGAGTTATATGCAGTGGCGGCTCTTGAGGTGGTTCACAGTTCACTTGCTACTGTGAACCCCCAAAATTTTGGTCACGAGCCGCCCCTGGTTATATGTTAACGGTAGTGTAACTAAGTAATTAGACTCTAAGGTATACGAGTGAGTAGAATATTAGTTTATGAAGTTTTTCATCCTTTGATGGTTTAAATTAGAATAAAATTGCTAATTGATCTTCATGATCAGATTGTAATAATCGTAAATGTTTCTTCACTTTCAGATTAGTACATTTTAAGGAATTTGTGGAAATGAAGTGATTCGCCTTTATATTTTATGAAATGTTTGTTTGTGTGTTTGTTTGTTTGTTTGTTTGTTTGTTTGTTTGTTTGTTTGTTTTTTTGTTTGTTTGTTTGTTTGTTTGTTTGTTTGTTTGTTTGTTTGTTTGTTTGTTTGTTTGTTTGTTTGTTTGTTTGTTTGTTTGTTTGTTTGTTTGTTTGTTTGTTTGTTTGTTTGTTTGTTTGTTTGTTTGTTTGTTTGTTTGTTTGTTTGTTTGTTTGTTTGTTTGTTTGTTTGTTTGTTTGTTTGTTTGTTTGTTTGTTTGTTTGTTTGTTTGTTTGTTTGTTTGTTTGTTTGTTTGTTTGTTTGTTTGTTTGTTTGTTTGTTTGTTTGTTTGTTTGTTTGTTTGTTTGTTTGTTTGTTTGTTTGTTTGTTTGTTTGTTTGTTTGTTTGTTTGTTTGTTTGTTTGTTTGTTTGTTTGTTTGTTTGTTTGTTTGTTTGTTTGTTTGTTTGTTTGTTTGTTTGTTTGTTTGTTTGTTTGTTTGTTTGTTTGTTTGTTTGTTTGTTTGTTTGTTTGTTTGTTTGTTTGTTTGTTTGTTTGTTTGTTTGTTTGTTTGTTTGTTTGTTTGTTTGTTTGTTTGTTTGTTTGTTTGTTTGTTTGTTTGTTTGTTTGTTTGTTTGTTTGTTTGTTTGTTTGTTTGTTTGTTTGTTTGTTTGTTTGTTTGTTTGTTTGTTTGTTTGTTTGTTTGTTTGTTTGTTTGTTTGTTTGTTTGTTTGTTTGTTTGTTTGTTTGTTTGTTTGTTTGTTTGTTTGTTTGTTTGTTTGTTTGTTTGTTTGTTTGTTTGTTTGTTTGTTTGTTTGTTTGTTTGTTTGTTTGTTTGTTTGTTTGTTTGTTTGTTGTTTGTTTGTTTGTTTGTTTGTTTGTTTGTTTGTTTGTTTGTTTGTTTGTTTGTTTGTTTGTTTGTTTGTTTGTTTGTTTGTTTGTTTGTTTGTTTGTTTGTTTGTTTGTTTGTTTGTTTGTTTGTTTGTTTGTTTGTTTGTTTGTTTGTTTGTTTGTTTGTTTGTTTGTTTGTTTGTTTGTTTGTTTGTTTGTTTGTTTGTTTGTTTGTTTGTTTGTTTGTTTGTTTGTTTGTTTATAAGAATCAATGTTTGAGTTTTGTGTATTTTAAATAGACATGTATATTTATAAATGTCTTTTTTTAGTCTAATATTTTAGAAAAAAGCTAGAATACATTTCTGAAATATTACTATTTGATATTTCTAAAAGATTTCAAATTTTTAGTTCAGAAATATTATATTTACAGGACATGTTTACGTTTCAGGCACATTTCAGAAATGTTTCTGGAATGTTTAGTAATATTTATACATTACAAACGTTCCATTTTAATATTTTTGAAATATTTCTGAAATGTGTTTGTGCTGTATGGGAAGAAAATGAAGAGGAGTTAAATCTGGCAAACTATGTGGCCATTCCATTGCTCCTCTTCGCCTCCACCTATCAGGAAAAACATTGTCCAAGTAGTTTCTCAGCAAGACAGCACAGATGTGGGGACGCACCATCTTGCTGCAGCCACAGAAGAAATTGGTGGTGTGGCCACTCGTACTTTTTTTGTCTTATAGAAAAAGCTCTACAAAGACATTGTCGCGATGTCATTAAAACTGCCAAAAAAAAACCCTTCAAGATTATTGATATGAGTAGTCACGATATTATTTCCGTTGCAGCACTTCGGGCCTAAATCACTAATAGAAAAAAAAACAATAAGCAATGAGAAAGTGAAGTGGCTCAAAATTCAACAGCTGAGCCCCTTTTTAATGCATTTTAAATACTTTTCAAAACCGTAATTATCTCGAAAAGAAAAGCTTTTACTTCTTCAGTGGACACATTACAACTGTTGCATCTAAATGGACATAAGGTAAACATCAAAAAGAAGAACTTCTTGAAACTTTCTAAATATACCTTCCCTGTATCACGATTTTTACAACAACTGGAAGACACTAGAAGATCAGTCTGAAGATTTTATAGTTACGGAGGAATACGAATCCGATGCCGTTTAATTGTTTTCATGCTTACTTTCTTATATTTTTTTACATTTGTGAAATAAAAAATTCCGTTATCAAAATATCTTCCGTCATTTTTTTTTGGTACCATAGTCTAACAAAATTTAAAACATTCCATAAAAAGCAAACTCACTTTTATTCCAAAATATAGTATCATCCTTTGCACTTTTTCATTTCCTAATTTGTTTGTTACAACCATAATAATCATTTTACCATAACATATATTTTTCTAAATTTTATAAAATGGGATTTGTAGGACGCTGTTTTTTTTTTTTCAATATAATTTTAAACATTTCTCTATACAAGTTTTTTGGGGTTGGGCCGTTTTCGCGCTCATTTTATTAATGATCCTTTTCCTGGCACGCCAATGTGCTGTTATATTCCACATATTATGCAAGTGACTTTTTCAGAATTCATGCTAGGTCAGTAGTGAGAGGATACAGATTCCATAATT
Source organism: Psylliodes chrysocephalus (assembly GCA_927349885.1). Lineage (NCBI taxonomy): Eukaryota > Metazoa > Arthropoda > Insecta > Coleoptera > Chrysomelidae > Psylliodes > Psylliodes chrysocephalus. The sequence continues at coordinate 27,139,578 of OV651818.1, forward strand.
TGATATTTGCGAACTTCCTGTTTGAGATATCCGACGAAGAAAGTTACTGTCTAGGTAATTTTTCTACACTAGTGATTAAAGGTTGTTAAACTCTTAAACATAGGCAAGAAAATAAGGCTAAAAATGTTTAAAACTGTTTCAAGTATTCTATTAATTCAATAAATAAATTGGTAAAGTGAATGTATAAAAAGATTAATGATAATGACAAAATAATATCTAATACTCGTAGCAAGTAGCAATCATACGTTATCGAACCTAATGCAGCTGAGATCGGCATTGCAAAGTGATTTATGGATAATATTCCGAATTTATGGATAATATTCCGAATTTATGGATAATATTCCGAATACATTTTAATCTTTAATAATAAAATATCTTAAAATTTTAAAAACAAATGTATCTGGTAATTTTTTTACGTTTTTGTATTAGCAATTCTTATTAATGAACTTTCAGATTAGGTATATACCCATCTAGCACATAACGTTTGATGAAATTTTGTTCGAAATACATTGTCCGAAAAATTTTGTTCTAAAAATCTAAGTTCAAAAATAGGTTTCTTCGAGAAACCTTAGTTCAAAAAAATACATTTCTTCGAAAAACCTTAGTTCGTAAATATTTTTCGAAAAATCTAAGTTCGAAAATTGTTTTTTCGACAAAGTGTAACACGAAAATATTTTTGTTCGTTTTTTTTTTTTATTTTTTTAAGTATATTTTTTTGTAGAGCAACCCGCGATAACCCCAGGCCACGGCTTACAGGTTAGGTAAATTAGTATTTTTTTAATTTTTCTTATTTTATATATTTTTTTGCGAATAAACCCGCGATGACTCCAGGCCGTACAGGTTAGGTAAATTAGTAAAGTTTATACGAGGTTCCTACTATTTCATGGGGACAGTATTGCTATTTCTTAAACGGTGACAGATAGAAAGTTGGTTAAACTACACAAAATTTGCGCAGTTTTCTGCTTATTCAAACGGTGCCAAGAAATCTTTGATCTCTTCAAAATATCTTAGAAACACAAAAAATGTCATTTCTTTAAATTCATTTATTTTTTGTCTGATATTTCAATTCTCCCTGAAGACATCAAAGGGTTCCTGACAACTTTTTTATGAGCACAAAACTGCACAAATTTTGTCTAATTTAACCAACTTTATATCTGTTTACTATGGTGTCCTTTGAGTCCCAGTAAGGATCCCTGTTACAATACGTAGCCTGTTCTTGCTCAGGCAGATACAGACCTCCGGACCTTTTCTGGTTATATTTACCCAGAAGTATCTTAGCCTGTCTTACGACTCGTGTACTTGGCAAATACACAATTATTTGCATTCATGGCAAGTATACGAGCTTTGCGAATTGCGATGGCAAGCAGGGCGCACACACGACGTGTACAATTTACAAGTACGCAAATAATTTTGTATTTGCCAAGTACACGAGTCGTTTGAGCCCGGCTATAGACAAGTATGTACTTGGCAAGTGTACGAATAATCGTGATCCCTTTGACTCGGGCCATTTTTACCGACTACAAATGGAAAACCAACGAGTGACAAATAATTGTACAAGTAACCCACTAAAACGATATGGCAAGTATACGCAAGTAACGATTATTCGACAAGTACACGAGTCGTTTGAACCCGGCTTTATGTTGTACGAGAGTCCAATATCTCGTTGGTATGACCCAGTTGCATAAAAACGTAATGCAGCAAAAATCTTTATAAAATTTGGCAGAGAATTGTTGTAGACTCTTTCAACAAGGTGAGGCTGTATAGTATCAATTAGATACCTGGTGGCTTCTCTGTTCAATCTGTACAATTCAATAAAGCGCTCTTCCGGAAGCTCACGGCTGCTAGATGGTAGTTGCGTCAGTTTTCAAATATTAACGTTTCCCCACCACTTTTGGAAAAACAATGATACATGAATTAGTTGTGACTGAAACTATAAGTTACTTACTCGGTGGATAAATGACGTATTTGCTGTTTAGGAGAAGTTTTTTGTGATTCATGTGCCCAAATTTGGAAGTAATAATATTCGTTTTTCGTCTCTTCTGAAAAATTTATAATTTTACATTTACGTCATTGTTTTACCGGAACAGCGATATACTAGTGTCCACAATTAAAATATTCTCTCTTCAGTACAATAATTAATTGTCTTATAGCAGACTTATTACCCTTTATTTAAAATGGTCCAAAAAAGTTAAAGAAGAATTCTTATTTTGAAAAGTATGCAAGAAATATAAAACTATGCCTGGAGTAGTCACGAGTTTTAAAAATAAAACTTTTAATAGTCGATAGTCGACCTAAGTAGTCATAATGTGCAAAAAATTGTAAGGTAATAGTTTCACAAAAAAAAAATATTTTTATAAAAAGTTCTGAATCGCTTGGAAATTCATAATCAAGCACTAAATTTATAAAATTCAAAAAATTTTAATAGACTAACATTGGTTTTATTTAAAGCAAAAAAAGTCGAAATCGCCTAAAAATAAGTGCAATGATTTTTTAAATTTCTAGAAACAATTTCAATAAAGTACATTACTCTTCAGTATAAATCTTTATTTTTTATTTTCCCAGTATGCTAATAAATATTTCACAAATTGTAATCTTAATTATTATTAAAAAGGAAATAATTCCAAAATCAAATAAAAATCAAAGCCATGCGTCACAATAATACGAGCTACCGTTTCTCTCTCGAAAACAACTACTCCTTTGGCTAATACCTCACCAAGTATTGAATTACATCAAAAGAAAAAAGCCGAGTTAGAAAATATTTTCAACACTCTATCTTTGATTTTACATATCCTTTACGAGAAGCACCTCTTGGCGACGTTGTCAACTACATTAAATCTGTAGGCTGGCTCACGAGCTAGGAGGTGCCTATCATCTTAGGAGGATGCACAATGGGCCTAATGAGGCCTATGTGCCGTGGGGGTAACCCACCCTCCACACATTACAGATACAGATAGTTATAAGTAACTTTTAAGTCTTTTATTCATTACAATTTGCATATCATGTGTATGAAAGAATAACCTGTACATAATCGCACACACCTTTCTTAAATAAATATATACAAATAAATAATGATGGAAAACCAGCTTCTGACGATATTGACCCTATTTTTTCAACAGTTCACTCCTTAATATTATCTAAGTAACTAGGCCAACGATTTAAAATCAGTCATTAAATAAATTGCAGTCGTTCATTAGCCGGTAATTTATCTACCAGACACATTATTAGTGGATTCATTAAAATATCAACTAAATAATTACATTTTTAAGGAGTTTGCAAAGTATTGTTGCCAAGTGCAAAATAGTATTTCAAATTGATGTAGTAAGTAAATCAGGGTATAAAAAAATATGTTAAAAAGCATTTATTTATATAGCGATTCACTTGAAATGAAGCCACTCTGGTAAATTATCTATTTTCATCACTGAAACCAGTGGAACACTACAAAATCCTATCAAACTAATCAAAAATGGAACAACTGTGCGATGTTTAAAGGCAATATAATGCATGCACATTAAGGCATTTTTAAGAAAAAACACGTACCGTAAGTTGGGGATATATGGAACAGCCGGGGTTATATGGAACAAACGTGCAAACATTCAAATTTACCGCTTTGTCACGAAATATTTCAAATATTTTTGGGGAATTTTCTTTTCTTGGGTTTAGTTTTGACATTCCGCTGTTGTAAATAATTTCTGGAACTGTGGTTTTTGGGAAAAAAGTGGAAAAATAAGATGATTTTTAGCTGTTTTAGAAAACTAAAAAAGTGTGCTTTATATCTTTTTATTCGATAGAGATAGAATATATGCGCAATGAAGTTATTTCTAATACATAACCTAAACAATTACCTACCCCTCATACTTTGATTATTTTTAAGTTCTCAATTTTTTTTAGTGTTTTTTATGAAAAGTTAGGGTTTCTATGAATATATGGAACGATGCCACGCAAACATAAGCATGTCCCTGGAACGGCCTATAGAAGAAACTATGACCAAGAAAATATTGAAATGGCCCTGACTGATAATATTGACCTATAACTATTTTTTGTTTTTTTTTTTATTTATTTAAAATCTACAGGACAATTTTTTTGCATTTTGTATTTTGTTTCTACTTATTTTTGAATGCCTAATGCATCAAGAGTTTTGTTCCTATTTTTGCTATATCCACACAAGCTGTGAAATATTGTTCATATTTTTTAATGTTATAAGCTTTATTACTTTGCAGTGACATGTTGTTTTTTATATTTTCTAGTTTTTGAAGTTCTAACTAATGTAATAAGCCAATAAAAAGGTTTTTCACATTTATTTCTCTTTTCACACTCCTATGATTAAAATTTTTTTTTGTTTAAATTTGTTCCATATAATATGATCAATCCTATATGGAATAAACATGAATTTTCATTCATTCTACATGCAAAATTGCCCTTGTTTCATATATCCCCAAACACTGGGTTATATGGAACAGCGTAAAATTAAAAAAAAAACATCACTATTGTCAGGATCGTCAAATATTGCTTAAATAGAACCTAACACCATAAAGAAACCACCTAAAAAAAAAATAAAAAAAAAACGTTCCATATATCCCCAACTTACGGTATGTGTATGTGATCAGGACTAGACCGCCTCGCCGGCTGCACCTTGCTGATTTGTTGATTTGCGAATTCACAGTGTTTTTGTAATTATTTAGGGATTATACCCAAACTAAGTGAGTATTTGTGTTTATGGTATTATTTGGACATTTCTGTTGTTTCTACATATTTCAATTATTGTAATAAGTGGTGAAGTTGTAAAATCAGTGGGTAAACTCTCATTTTCAGGTAAGTAGTGTCGTAATTTATATTTGCTAGTAATAGAGCGATCTGTTAACCTCATAGATCAGACTAGTCAGGATACAAGCTAACTCCAAGTGCTTTTTTGTGTTTTTTGACATGCATTTAAATAGATCAGTTCAGTGGAGGTTTGTGAAAACTTTTTCTAATCATGTTATTCTTGTTCAATAATATGACATTTTCTCCTTCATTTTCATTTAAGAAAGTTGTTCATTCTTCCACCCATTGATATAACAGTAGCGACAACTTGAAACCGATCCTTTGAACAGGGGTTTGCAAAAAACAGTCTTGTCATTTTTATGCTCTTCTATGTCCTTTATTTTTATATGGACCTTTCATAACTTTATGCAGGTTTTGTAGTTGGACATTTTGATTTGTGCCATATTACAGAATATGGTGTTGGTACCAAAAGTGAAATATTTTATTGCCGATATACAGGATCTACCGACCCCTAAAAACAGAAGGGACGGGCATAGTATGGTCCTTTATTTAAACGATTTGATATTTTACCCCTACCATGTATTGATATTTTTTTGAACTGTATTTAGAAGTCGTTAAAATAAACATCTTTTTCAAATAACTTTTTTAAAAATACTCAAAAATAAGAATGATAAAGAATTAATAAATAAATAAAATTAAACGAATTAATACATCTGTCTATGTTTAACTGTTTTTTTGGTTCACTTAGTAAGTCAGTAGTGTATTTATCTGTTCAATATGGTAAATTGAAAATTAGGTGTTTTTTAAAAACCATATTTTAAATAATAATGTTTTATGACTTGTTGTTATTTAAGTGCGCGGGTGATTGCATATCAGGTGGGATGAGTAAAAAAAAAGTATGGACAACTGCGGGAATAGCAGTTAATGCAACAAAAGTGGATATGATGGCCATATCGCGATGTGCGATGTGGACAATCCATTCGAGTTGTACAGTATATTTTTTCTACGACCCACTAACAAAAATTTACAAATAAAAAAATATTTTAGGTTATTAAGACAAAATAACTAATTTTAAAATAATTTATGACTTTTAATAATTAAAAAAAGAAAAATGAAAAAAAGTTCATTTTATTTTTCCCCAACCGAGAATCGAACTCCAGTCGTCCGCGTTGAAGGCCAGAACGCTGACTATAGGACCAGCAATTCTTTTATTTTTGTTGCTTTAATATTCTTAATTAAATTGACTTCATATAGTTTTATTTAAATTAACAAATTATTTATAATTATAGACGAAATAAAAACAGAAATGCTATTATTTATCGATTCTACACAAGAACAGGGTCGATGAGAGGGGGGGTAGCCGAGACTAATTCCCGGGGCCCGGGCTCAAGTGGGGGCTCGGCAGCTTCAGGTGAGGACCTTTTTTAGAGATTTCATTAAAGAGAAGGAGAAAGGAGAAGTTTTTGCTTGAAGACTTTTTTTTAGAAATGTGATCTTGAAAGGGCTTAATGTTTTTATAAAATTGTCGCGAGGCCCGACCTGGAAAATTGTCCCGGGGCCCAACCTGGCTCTCGGCAGCCCCGCACAAGAATAACCTATTTTAGTGTATGTTTAATCTCAATAGCTAAAAAATATACTAACAATTAGTTTGACAGAATTATCAAGTTTGACAGAATTGTCACTTATTTAAAATTTTAGAAACAATAGCAGTCTGTTGATCAAAATATCAACGGTGATTTGTGGATTTCATTTTTTTGCAGTGTTCTTACTACCTAGAATGGATATGAAATATATTCGTTCAGTTGAACTTTTTCGTTTTGAAATCTGTGCCTAGATAAGCTAATATCCATGTGGGTCTAGAAATAATAATTGTATCCCTTTCACGTTGAACTTGAACATTAACTATAATTGTTTTTTATTACAACTGACTCCTTGACATTCCATTTAGGTGTGCCTGATGATGAAGTGACAGCTTCGAAACCGGTCGCCAATTAAATTGACTTGTGAGAAATAAAGGACCTTTTCTTTAACCCTTACACTTAATCATTGGTAACCGTTATTTGCTGTATGAGCGCAGGAGGTACATTCATACCCCCTATGATGATTTTTCACCGGAAAAATATTACTGAAACCCTTATGCGTGAGACACCTGCTGCAACTTTAGGTAGATGTTATCCTTCGGGCTGGGTACAAACCAACTTGTTTACTGACTGGTTAAGGCACTTTATAAAATATATTAAACCTTCGGAAGTCTCCAGTATTACTTCTTTTGGGCGGACGCGAAATATTGAAATTATAGACCTTACAAAAGAAAACTACATTACCATAGTCTGCCTTCCTCCTCACGCCAGACATAGACTGCAGCCCTTGGATAAAACCTTTATGGGGACATTGAAGAGTCATTACAGTGAAGCCATTCGAATATGGCAGCGTCACAGTGAACGTCCTTTGGGACCTTATGATATTGCTGAACTTTTTGGGAAAGCCTATGTAAACTATCAAATAGTAAGCATAGCAATAAATGGTTCTTCGAGAAAAGGTATATACCCTTGCAATAGAGGAGTTTTCACGGGAGCAGACTTCATCGCTGCTAAGCACGACGCCTTAACTAAGACTTCCAGTGAACGGACATAAAATTATGGTGCAGCTCACCCTGTTTCCTCTCGAACTGCAGCTAGAAATTCGGTACCCACAACTTTCAGATCAGCGAAATTGATATGACAGAAGCAAGATGCAGTTCAACTCCTGATGTGAGACCAAATACGCTACATACCCTCGTTTCACCTGCAGAAATTTTACCAGTTCCACAACCGAAGAAAAAACTGTCAAACAGAGGACGAAAAGCTTCTTCTGCTGAAGTTTTTTAACCAGTTCCCCTTACAAAACAGAATTTGGAGATATTAATCACTAAATCTGATGGGCGAAAAAAGATCTTTAGTCTTCGCTTAGGAAGCGGTACTGTTGCTAGAAAAGGTCACAAGAGTCACCAAAATTCCAACTGTGGGCTTAAGAGATCAAAAATCTGCACAGTTTGGAAGTTGCCGTAAAACATCAAAGAAACATATTTTGTGACCAGATCTTTTCTAAAGACGTACGAGGCGAACTGTGGATTCAGTGCATATTGTGCCACTTTTATGGGCACATAGCGAGGGGGTCCGTATTACCAGCCTAGTTCCTCGAAGGCCGATTTTGTAATAACTGCGTGTAATATGTAAAATATCGCTAGAATTCTAAATTCGTTCAAATATACGCAAACCGAATATGTATAGAATTTAGTTGTACAAAATGTTTATGTATAATCATAAACATTTTTCGGTTTATAGAAGGAAAACAAAATGGAGTTCCACCTTCTCCTCTAGGTATGTGTCAAAATTAAAGAGCCTGATAAACTATGACAGAGCTTTAGAGTGTGGGACAGGCAGTATACATTCACATTTTAACAATAAAATTGTAAACGGAATTTTTTTTAAAGATAATTTGTTTACAAAAAAAATTAATTAATTCCAGTTATTTATCATTGTCATTCAACGAATGGATAATTGTGGTATTAAAATAGGAAAATCCAAAACTCAATATGGTTTGTGTGTGTGGGTGCAAATTTAAAACAAAATTACCATTAACAGCGCATTTACTGGAAGCGTCAGAGGAGGGCAGCGAGTCAATTCTCGAAATATTCGTTCATGACGTCATAAAGATGATCCAGATAAATTTGGTAATTTCAAAAAAACTTTACAAGATGGTGCTCTTGCATACTTTTATGGTATAATAAGACGTTATCTACTAGATGAGGAATATCGTGCTAGATGGAATAAACGACGAGGTCCGATAGGATAACCAGCTTAGTCACCGCACCTCACACCTTTAGATTTTTCTGTGGGGGTATCTTAGATCTAAGATTTACACTACAGTCATTCCTGACAATATAGACGATCTAAAACACTTGTTGGAAAATGTAGGTTAATTTTTATTTAATTTAGACAAATGTATCATGACCAAATTAGGTAATATAAATATCTTTTAAACGAGGTGCCACTCGCTATAAGGTCTGATTTAAAGTTATTGGTCACAGTGGCCCTGTGACGTCATCTATAACTCTTACGTCACCTATTGCGTTTATGTTGATTATGAAAACTAATGGACCCAATTCAGTTGCTTGAGGTATATTTAACTGTTTTTCTAGTCACATCATTTATCGAATGTTATGTTATGTTGGGAATGGGGTGTTAAGACACTGCGACTTAAAAGATCTATTATACCCCCTTCTGTCGCTAATGCAGCAAGGAAATGTATCAATGCCTGTAACGACCCTTCCAATCCTATCTTCTCAAGGAAATCTGGATTTGGAGTGGCTTCAAGTTAAGTAAATCTCCCTCTTCTCTTTGATATGCTCCTAGATATAGTGCCCTTGGATTCTGGAGTGCTTTAGTTAGAATGCGAATGGAGGTTTCGTTCTCCTCCTCACAGAATCTGCAATCACTATCTTCTACTACTCTCAGTTTACTAAGGTGTCCTTTTAGTCTGCAATGACCAGTAAGATCATTTATCGAAACAAATTGTTTCCTATCTACTAAATGTCATTAGTAAGTTATATGGGGAACTACTGAACCCTTAGTTTTTTAATATCTTCAAAAACTGTGTGTAATCGACTGTATTGAACACTTTAGCAAGGTCAAAAAATATACAGAGTCGAAATTTTGATATACTTTTGAAGACAAGAATTAAATAGAGTAGACATAATTTCTAGAAAAACAAACTGATTAATAGATTGTATTGTATTTTTTAAATAATTACATTTCTTGTTTTTAATACCTTGTGTGTATAAATAACATATTGTCGACGAGATTTGGCCATAGCTTAAGGGTTATGTTGCTCCACATGATATCACATTTAATGTTCAAAAATGACAAGCATTTTTAACAGATACTTCAGTTAGTGTCTTTATGATCCACCCCGTATAAATAGTGTATATATAGTAAACATAAGAACAACAATAAATTTTATTATTCAATTTGTACATTGCATTTTCTGCCTTAAAAATCCCACACAAATCAAAGCCAACCCTGGCAGATTCAGTAATGCAGTTTAACGTATTTCAAAGTTCCAAAAAAATATTCGGTGAACAACTGCAACATATCTACCACCGTAAAATATAGTTTTCTCATTTATAAAAAAATTTGACGATATAAATACAAGTGCCGATTCTCTTCCACTCGCAGATCTGTTTCACTTGCACTCGTATGGGCACATTTAAAATAAATCGTTAAACATAAATATATACGCTAATTCAATAGTTACAACACTTTCTCTATCTCTGTTTGGTGACAAGTTATCAAAAACCAATCACAAGACGGGGTCAAACATACGATTTTTTTCTCTAGACAAATCACAACAGTGGCACACTAGCGCTAGCCTTTCGACACGTTATACAATTTACTCACGCTAAAGAGTATGCGTTAATACTATAAACGATCAGAAACCAGTCACTGTCAATCGATCTGAAAGTCTGTGACCTTGAAAATTTAAAATATTTTACACGAGTAAATGTATCTAATCATATAATGTATGTTTAACAACAAAACTATAATGAAAAATTTAATAAATGTGAATTTCTTCAAAGTTACTTTTCATTTGTTGAACATCGATTCAATGACAAAACATACCACCCCTTGGATTAAAATATGATCTAAATTAGTTAAAAATGATTTTATTTTCCTAATCTAACTGTAAAATTATTTTAAAATAAAAAAAAAACTAATTTTTTAATTCTGAATATTTTTTAATATTCTAAATGGCATTTTTCTTATGTGACAGCAACCAACGTTCTGATTGGTGATGCCAGACTTGTCAAAAATACTCTAGACCAATAGGGAGGAGGCACCGAGGTCAATATTATTTTATAAACCAAAAAAACATAAATTTTGTAATAGCCATACAAATTTTTTCTCAAAGTGGCTTAAAACCTGAATATTTTTTACTTTTAGATGTCATTTTTCTCATGTGACAGCAACCAACGTACTGATTGGTGACCCCAGACTTGTCAAAAATACCTCAGACCAACAGGGAAGAGGTATCGAGGTCATTGAGATTTGAGCCAGAATTTAACATGGGAAGTAAAGGGAGTGACAGACCTGTACTGGCTGTACTCACCCCGACAACCTTTTCAACCTCTAACTGAGCAAAATCTGTTTTTATTTCTTTGCGCGAGCAGACGCTTTTCTTTGAAACAATATAATGTTTTGAACCAGCATCTTTGTTAAAAAATCTAGTTAATTGTAAAAATATACAATTGTTATGTGGCATAAGATGCAAAGTTTTAATGAACCAGTTAGCACAAATAATTTCTTTAATTTTAACATTCCAAGGCAAGTTATCCAGCAATTCATCACCAAGATTCTACAACCATACAGACCATGTCCTCCTTGTAAACAGGAACGAACCCTTACGTGGGTAGCCAAGATTAAGGGTGAGATTACAGAACGTCTGCAACTTTGCAGATCTGCAACTTTGAAGATCTGCAAATATGGCGGACTTACAAATGCAAGTATTCCAAAAAATAACTGCAAATTCGCAATACTTATTGTGGTTTATTACCCCCAACAATACTAAACCAAAATTTGGAATACGAAAACTTGATACTTGCATGTGTAAGTCAGTCATATTTGCAGATTTTCAAAGTTGCCGCCATATTTGCAGATCTGCAAAGTTGCAGACGTTCTGTAATCTCACCCCTAAAAGACAAATAAATCAAGGTTAGCCCAACTACAGCCGATGTTCAACGTTTTTAGTTTTGGCACCAAAAAGTAGATTTAGTTAAACTTGTTATTTTATATTTGCTGTATTTGTATTTTAATATTTAATATACCAAATCATTTTATATCTTTATTTATATATTTTTTATCTATTATAAGCTCCATAAATCACAAGCATTCAAACAAGTATCATAATAGTAAAATTTACTATACATACCTATAGTTATTTCATTACTATAGAGTAAAAATAAAAATTCAATTTTCAATAATTTGTTATTCATCCCATAGCTCATTTCTGCCTGGTACTATAATTTGCAGTAAAATAAATGCAATTCAGAGTAAACAGTATTTCCTTTAATCAACATAAATATTTACAGTAACACCTGTCGGTATTTAACAAACATTAACGAACAATGTACTTTCGCATTTACTGTTACAAAGAGTAAAAAGAGATTGTCTACAATCCTTGAATAGTTGTTATAATTATCATTGAAAGCGGCAATATAAAATTTCTCGATAAAAACAACCACAGAAAAATATTTTTAAGGTCACATAGCTGTAAGCGAGTCTGTAAAAAAAAGTTACCGATATAACTTACAAGAAACACTTTTAACAGATAATTTAATATAATATAATAATAACGAATAACAAACACAATCTTTTCGTTCGAGACTTCCGTGAAGTTAAAGGAAGAAAATATTCAAAGGAATGTACGTACCAATAAGATTGAAATCAATTGGAACCTTGAACTTTCCCAGTAATTTTATACCGCACAGAACTATAATGCATCATTTATTTCTTGAAATGTTTCAATCAAATTTAAATTGAAAACAATAACAAAGATATGATTTTTATTAAAATACTTTTATCTTATAATTCTGTGATTAGATGGCAAATCCAGATATGTTAGAAATGGTAAAATTAAGTAAGCAATATGTGATATTCATAACTGGTATTGAATATGTACAGTATATTCTTAAGCTGCGTACTCACTAAGAGAACGAAAGCGAACGAAAGCGAACGAAAGCGAACGAAAGCGAACGAAAGCGAACGAAAGCGAAAGAAAGCGAACGAAAGCGAAAGAAAGCGGACGAAAGCGAACAAACAGAATCCCACGAATAGTACGCATGTGCTAGCGCTAGCATGCGCGTCTGTTTGTTCATTACTGTCCACACTGACGAATGCCTACGCACGAATTCGTTCGTTGTTTTATATTGTCGCATCGGTCTTCCATAATTAGTGCAATATAGTGGAGGATTTCTAAATAGGCTAGTTAGGCTATTCGCGATTCAAGCTAAGTGATACGCCCTCTGGAGGAAATTTGTAGAAGGTCCGTATAAGTAGGATATCGTTCAGTGTTGCCAGAAGTAGCAAAACTTCGCTACGTCGTCGGATTTTAGCTTTTGAAGAAGTGGGTAAGACCTTTTATTTAAAAATCAAAATTTGTGTGTGGTAATATGTAATCATACTCTATATTTATTTAAGGATTTTTTTATAAAACTGATTTATTATATTGATTTTTTTTTAAATATCAGTTCATTTATTAATTTTGTTTTAAAATCAGTTGATCATTTGGCAACATTGGCGTTCGTGTTCATTGTTTACATTTTAATTTGTATCAATTACAATTCGAGATTTTTCTTACTTTTTAGCTTTAAATTTGTTTATTTATTATAGTATGTGATAGTGTTTATATTAAAAATGAAATCTGCGAAAACGTCCCCAGAAAATTGCAATCTATATGGTGTTAATGTCAAAATCAAAACTGAAGTATTCAATATTTTCCAAGTGCAAGTCGTAATATTTAGTTTTTTACGATAAATGAATATCTACAAATTCACAATATTGAAATTTTACAAAACTTTGTTTAGAATCAAACTGTAATCTGATTTGTGACGGTTTTATTACCATTTACATGTATACAAGGTACTACACATGATTCACTTCATAATATAAGAATAAGTCTAGTAAGATTTTTAAATAAGTTCATCAATAATAAACGTGTGGTACCTGAAATGTCCTTTAAACCACATAATAAAACATATCCTGGGTTTAGTGAATACATATTTCTAGATGTTCTTGTAGCAACCAATAGGTGAATATTTGCAACAAATAAGTCATACACATGATAAATATTATATTTATGACGAAAGCACGAGACTTAAACTTAAATTAACACTAAATGAAACTCAAAAACACTATTACAATGAGAATATTATCTAAAAACAGTGTTAAAACAATCACAAATACAAAATCCGCCCAAAACAAAAACATGTAAATAAACATCCTACTTATAAGTGACAAATGACAGGCGCGCGAAAATTAATTTGAATCGCCAATAGTCTAAGGCGGCAAATTTTTACAGGAGTCAAATTTTCGAAGACAGAAATTCTTTTCACGGCCACTAAAAACGGAGTATCAACTTCGCTGAATTTTTAATCTTTTACTCGGTTTTTGAAGTCTTAGAAAGATATTCACGAAACTCTGAAATCAATCTCAAATGACAGTTCAGAGAAGGCGATTACGAAAGTAGAGGCAGCAGGATTAATCAGGAGAATGACCACATTTAAAACTACGTTTATGATTGTTTTTTTGGAATCATATCAATGTAGTCAGTAAAAAACTACAAAAATGTTTGAGGAGAACATAAGTTCACATTCTAAGCTTCCTTGGCACAAAAGCAATATTATAATTGAACATTGATGCCAAGTTTACTATATTCCTAAAATTAGTAGTGCGATATACGTTATCTCGCAATACTGTGAGTCCTTCAAATTATCGGAAGAAATTTAACGTTTGACAACAGCGCAATCACACAGAACGATATTTGTAAAATAATTAATTATTTTTAACCCGTTTTATTCTAATTTATCTTCGTGAATTGTTTCTCGCAGCCATTTGATTTGTAGAAAGTGTGCTTTTTGACTTTTCTGATTGTGATTAAATAGGACATACGAACTATTTACATTTTGATCTGTCATTTCTTAGGTAGAATGATTTTAAAGGTTATAAGTGGCGCCACAGGCGTAACAAAAATGGGCATACATGAAGTCATAGTTAACTACCTGTATAAGTCCCTGTACTATGTGATTTTCTTTAAATTCGTTTCTCGATATTTTTAGGTATTAGGAAAAGGTAATATAAGATGCTTCAGCGCACAGCTGGTTGTTGATATTATTTTGTCATCGTTTTAGAGCCGCACTTGAAATGATCACATGAAAGGCGCTGATTTATGATTATTACCCATGGTATGGATTTAGAGTGTTTTAGGTAAATAGAAGCATTCTGTTATTTTAACGTTTCAGGAAGGTATTGTTCAGTGGTTGTAGGTGCGGTTTGTGAGAAACTTAATATATTGTGAATTGTGGGTGATAGGATTTGCAGGTAAGATTTATCACTGATTGTTCTTTTTCTTTAGTATTTGAGTTTTTAGATAAATACCTTTAATATTTGTTCATATTTAATTTTTGATTAGATTATAAAGATAACTGTTTTGAATACTGATTTAATAATTATTCGTGCGCATACAAAAATTATATCTGGAGCGAACAATCGCGTGTTTAATCCCTTTTGTTCATTGCACTGCTCTGAATTCGACCTTCGGGGTCAACTTTAGTAGGTGGAGCGAGTATGTCGTGCGTTTAATCCCTTCATACTCAGTACTAGTAGAAATAGAAATGTGAGGCGTATCGCGTGTCGTATCCCTTTACGTTAAAAGGGTAGTAACTAGGCAGGGGTCATGTCGCGTGTTATATCCCTTAGGTACTATGCCTTGATAATGAAATAGACAAAACAGTAATAAGTACATTGCGTGTCGAATCCCTTTGTACTTGGTGATTGTTCGAATAACTGTTAAGATAATAAATAACAAAGATAATAAATAATTACCAAAGTAATGTTCACGGACACTCACGAATATTTTCTTCTTTATAGGAAAACCCGACTATGTGCATTAAATGGACAGCACACTTGTCATTTTTTTATTGTTCGGTAATTATGTAAACATTTATTAATTTGTCTTTTGATCTTTGTTTACTAAACAACATGGTATGTAAATAACATAAAAGTAGATAAGAAAAACCAAACATTGAACAAAGAAACAGCCTCTCTATCTGACCCGATTTCTTATGTCATTAGTGTCAATTTTATTTTGTCAAGTTGGTTGCACTTCTCTTGTATAGAACTCCTCTATTCTCCTTAAAGTTCTACCCTTGTAATATCGTATAGATGGACGACCATCTCAGTTTATGAGATATAGGCTGTAGCTTACAGCCACAGAAAACCGGCGTCTTTTTTTATTTGACACTCGGTACTTTTAGAAAACAATTATTATCTGATGAAATAATAATTAAGGATAAAAAATTGGTTTGATAAGATTCTTCTTTGAAACTCCTATTAAGAGATGGCATACCATTTTTATGAATGAATAGTTGGAGATGTGATTCATTCCTCGTACCTCGTACTGTCCTCCTTTTGTGTTTATGGGTGAAGACTAAATAATAGAAATAAAGAGAATCTATTTTTAGCTGTTCATTTTATCACGTAATGAACAGTAAAGGATGCGACTTTATTGTTTTAGTGTCGTTATTCGTTATAATCGTCGATTAAAATAATAATTTCACTTCTTCGATATCGCCTCTGAAAAAGGACATTATCTTCTCGCTTTGTCGCTTTCGGTATTGACCGTATACGGGGTTTTACGTAAATATATTTATCTCTTGCTTGTACAATGTACATGTGTGTATCCTGTAGAAATTAGCATGGCTTATTTCATTCAATATATCCTGTAGAAATTGCGTTAGGATTGTTTTGTGAAAACATTGAGTGGTGTTTATTGAAGAAAGTATTTCTGTTAACGTAAATAACAATTTGTATCTGAAGCATGGAGTGATAATAGTAAAAAATAAAGACAATCGAAAATACGATGGTTTTTATTCGCTGATTATTTAGAAAAATATATGGCGGGATTCTTTTCACGAAACTTTTAACTATTTGTCCGAAGACGAAGAAGTTAGTTAAATAAATTTTAACTTTCATCGGACGATCGTGTACTTTTTAATCTAAAATGGAAAATGTTTTGAAAAATGGTATAACAAGGCATACACGGTGATACTATTAAGTCTTTTATATCTCAATTTAAAAAAAAGAGACCAATCCGATTCTGACAACACAAAAATTATATTTTAAAGAATAAAATCACTAGGGTGTACCATAATTAACTATAGGAAATGAGGCTGACAGAAAAATATTTTAATTATTTGAGAATGGCGGTTAAAACTTTTAATTCATTAGGTACTCAACAGAATAGGACCAAAATAATAAGAAGAGTGTATTAGGCTATTAGGCAAGAGGGTCAATTTCATTTAAGATAGGTAGGTACCTACATACTCGTATTAAACACAGCATAAAAATTGAAAATCACAAAGGATAGTGGGGTACCTAAGTTCGGCTTAGAATCTTCTGGTAAACTAGTAACTAGATAATGTCAGCCGTCACTGGTCCGTACCAACTAAGCGCTTTAAGCGCTAGTATAATGAAATATCCCCAGGTTTATGGCGATCGGATAAAATATTTCGGATATATGAAAACTGACCAAAAATTTTGGAAACAATATCAATAAATACGAAAGAGGGGTGGGTGGCTCAGTGGTAGAGTCTCTGTCTGTGGATCCAAGGGTCCCAGGTTCGAATGCCACCGTTGGCCGGGATTTTTTTATTTAATTTGATTATTTAAAATTAATTCTGATGCCTTGGTAGGATTCCCCACTCGACCATTTACTGTTGGGTTCTAATTGACAGTGCTGTTCGTAAAGTGGCGCTGAGAAACAGTAACAAAGCTTACACAGAACACGAGGCTAATGACCTTAGCAGCCGATGCCGATAACACCAAAAAAAATAAATACGAGAAAATTTACATTAACAAAATGGAAAATTGAAAAAGTTTGGAGAATTAGCATGAATCATTTCATTGAATAGATCCCACGATATACCCATCAAATAGATCCTGTAGCAATTGCATAAAGATTGTTTTGTAAAAACATTGAGTGATGTTTATAGAAGAAAGTATTTCTGTTTACGTAAAAAAATCTTTATCTGGATTTTAAATCTCATAGGGGTATATACTTAAAAAGCTACAAACAGTTATTCAATTGCTTATTAACAAAACCTAAATAGTGAAAAAAAAAAATAAAAAGGTTTGGGGAAAAATTTATTATAACGTTTTTGACGTTTTTAACCACCGATGAACAGTAACTAGATTAATAGAAGACACCATCTGCTGGTGGATAGAAGACATGTTATGCGGACAGCAAGTGCAGGCACTAATGTTCAGTGAAACCATGCAGGTAAATATCCACAGGGGATGCCTACTGTGGAACCTCGTGGCAGATGAACTGCTGAAAACACTAAACAATCAAGGGCTGTACACCCAAGGATATGCCGATGACATAGTCATCCTTATCCGAGGGAAACACCAAACCACAGTCTTTGAACTCATGCAAAGAGCTCTTAGGCAGACAGAAATGTGGTGCGTTAGGGAAAACCTCTTGGTAAACCCTGACAAGGCACAACTCATAACCATTACTCGGAAAACAAGGTTGAAGGTTTTAGAAACTCCGACTCTGTTTGGAGGAAGGCTAAACAAAACGAACCAAGTAAAATATCTGGGTCTAATCCTAGATAGCAAACTTAGTTGGAATCAACACTTACAAAAAGTGACCAATAAATGTAAAATGTCTCTCATTGTAGGGAGACGGGCATTTAGAAAAACATGGGGATTAAAACCAAAAATGGTGCACTGGCTATATTTGGTAATAACAAGACCCATGATAACTTATGGAGCGGTTGTTTGATGGCCAAAAGTAAACCAGAAAACAGCCCTCAATACCCTCTTAGGAGTACAGAGGCTGGTATGCCTTTGTATTACAGGAGCACTGAGAAGTACACCGACAGCCTCTATGGAAATCATTCTAAACCTCCCACCCCTTGACCTAGTCATAAAGGGGGGGGGGCAGAATGAGTGCCTACAGACTGGAAATCTACAACAACTGGAACCCACTGGGACATATAAAACATACCAGAATAACACATGAAGTAAATGATTCTATATTAAATATGAGATCAGATCACATGACACCCCTCCTAACCTTTAACATACTCTTCCAGGTCAACTGTAACTGGAACGAGGTTAATAAGGAGATAGATAAATACTTGCTTAGCGGTCTCGTATGGCATACGGATGGATCTAAAACTAACAAGGGAACAGGCTCTGGCGTACATGGAGTTAAACCCAAATGCGACATCATCGTCTCACTGGGAAAACATTCCACTGTATTTCAGGCTGAAATACATGCAATCGAGTTGTGTGTATGAGAGAATTTAAAAAGGAAGTACAAAAAACAAACTTTTCTAATTCTCTCAGATAGCCAAGCAGCTTTAAAGGCTCTTGATTCAAACAGAATCAAGTCAAAGCTTGTCTGGAACTGCCTTGGAATACTAAATAATCTGGCAACCCACAACACGGTAAAACTAGCGTGGGTACCAGGGCACAAAGGTATCCAAGGAAATGAAAAGGCTGATAAACTCGCCAAAGATGGATCAGATCTACCATTCACAGGACCCGAACCTGCATTTGGGCTAAGCAAAACCTCTGCTCGACAGGCAATGAACAGGTGGATAACCACATTCACTGGCAACAGATAAGAGGGCACAGAATCAGTAAGCTCATGCTAAGGGGACCATACCCAGGCATGGCTACTGAGGCACTACAACTCGCAAGGCCTCAGATATCCATCATTGTGGGATTACTAACGGGGCACTGCTTGCTGAAACACCTGCATGTAATGGGATTACACAATGATCCCACTACGTGTAGACTATGCATGGAAGATGAAGAAACCTCATACAATGTGATCTTCGAATGCGGAGCTCTTACTGGGCGACGTTTCATCCTTTTCGGCCTAGAACCGGAAAGAACGCCCCAGGAACACTTCGTAAGGAACCTAAGAAAGATAGTACCTGAATACGGGGGAAAGCAGGGTAATACAATAGACCCAAGACGCCGCAGTTTTCTGGGCCAAACCTAACCCTACCTGCTTACAACCGATAAAGATAAAGATGGTAGACTCGTAGACTCTACGAAGTTTTAAATATGTGATAATAAGCAAGGCAGGGGTAGACGTACTGTGGACTATATTCGGAATTTATCTAACAAAAGACTCCAAACCTACAAAAGCCTTTTTATAAAACAAGTCTTTCAACTTTCCAGGGATGTTACAATTTTTTCCTCCTCAAAAATCTATTACATTGACTTTTAAATAAACTAATACATTACATAATATTATTGTCAAACAATCCAAAAATATTGTTAAAAACATTTATAAAACGAAAAACTCTTGTAAATAATAAAATCGCAATAACAACGTTGGTATTTATTATTTGTTTAATTTATTAAAATTTGTTATAATTTAACATTACCATTAACTACAATATAAATGCGAGGTCAGAAAAACAAAACCGATTAAAACTTTTATACGATTTGACCCGAAAAGTGCAACATACAACATGTCCCCAACATGAATACAAAGAACGGAAAATTTATATTAAATATTTATATTAAATTAAACAAATTTCCGCGAAAACAATTTTTAAAAAAAATATTAAATGAGAAAAATAATTTAATGTATAGGTTTTATACAGTACCCTGTTATTTTTAAGAGGAAATATTGATATACAACAAAAATAAGTTAAAAAAAAATGTGTATAAGGTACATTTCTCTATGATACCATATTTCAACAATATTGGCTGCCCATAAGAATTTATAGCATGTAAGCATTTTTTTCAACAAGTTTACTGTACAGCGAAACTTGCGCTTAGCCCATTCACATTAACAAAATTATATTAAGTTAATTGAATAATTCAAAGATATATTCATAAAAATTTCTTAGTAACATAGCAAAAGTAGGTACCCAATACCCAATTTTTGGATAATTTAATTCAATAACTGAAAAAAAAAACCTGAATTCGTTCAATTATTTGTATAGTCTGGTCAGTGGTGTTACAAGAACAAGGGAGAATATTGAGAACAAAAAATATATTATTTCGTTTTGTCGAATCTGTCTTCATTACATTAAATGTGCAAGAAAAAAAAATTAAAAGGATACAAATTTACAAAAACAGTTTATTATACAGAGTGTTTCAGAATAAAGTACCGTAAACTGAAGGACATGTAGATTTTAACTAATTATTAAGAAAAGTTCATTAAAATTCTCTTGTAAACGTTTCAGTTTTCATTCTACAGGGTGATATAGTGAATTTGATAAGTAAATAATTTTCTAAATATCTTCCGTTACAGTTAAGACTTTAAAATTTGTATAATATGTATGTTAATCGTCATTATTAGTTAACACACTCGGTTTCGATAAATTATGATAGCCAATCAAGGGCTAAGAAAACAATTATAATCCAAACTTTTTAAAATTCCCTATATTTCATAAAAGTTAAGTTAATAATTATCCCTCGCGTAATTTGCCACAAAAGGGACTATTGGTTGATATTTGTAGAACATTCCATTTCAGAGATTTTTCAGTTTTAGTCCAAGTCAAACAATGAAATCTATTCGAAAAACGCAAATTTTATTAAGGGCCGATTTTAGAATCAATATTAAAAGCTCCATTAACTAATTGGACCATTAAGTCCATAAGATATTAGTCCCCATAATTAATGAACCTTTTAATATTCATTATAAAATCGGCCCTTAATAAAATTGTCCCTTTTTTGTGAAAAATTGCGTGAAGAATAATTATGAATCTTAACTTTTATGTAATATAGAATATTCAAAAATTTTGGATTAAAATTGTTTTCCTATTATATGCCAATGGGTTATCCAAATGCAGTTTGTTAACTAATAATTACGATTATCTAACATATACATATTTTTAAGTTAAAATCATTAACGTAAGGAAATATATTTAGAAATTTATGTTGAAATTCACTTTATCACCCTGTTGATTAAAAATTAGGACGTTTATAGCAAAATTATATTTAGCTTTTCTTAATAATTAGTTAAGATCTATAAGTTCTCCTGTTTACGGTACTTTATTTTGAAACACACTGTATATACTAAAGCTTTAGAAAATCACAGGCTATTGCCAAATTAAATTAATATTTGAACATATAAACATCGGCGTAGTACAGGGGTTATATAAATTTGGCTCTTGATATCAAACCTCATTTCTAGGAGTAAGTTGCTTTTATTTAATTTAATTTTAGCTATAAGTTTAGTAATAATTTAATTGTATGCAAACTAATGAATAGTAAATAATTGTTCTGGTCCCCTATTTTTACTGTTAATTATAAGAGCAAACATTTGTATTTTCTTTTCGATGGAAAAAGGATAATAATTATTACTTTATGTAACCAACTATTGAAATGTTCAATACCTAAAGTAGGGACCGCATTTATTTAGGCAATCGCGGTCCCGTCGCATCTCAGTAGGAGGCCGTGGCACAGCTCAATAACACCAAGTGGAAATGCATGTGTTATAAAATATAGGAAAGAGCATCATTGCACGCGGTCGAGACTAGCACAGTCCGCGATGCGAGCGGACTGCGATTGTCTAATGCGTTCCCTCCTTTAATGTTTTGTATAATTTGATATTCATTTTGATAATAATTATTTTAGATGAGCGAAATTTAATTATATTAATTAAGTTTCTTATTCTTAATAAATTTGAGGTATTTTAATTACATAAAGTTATTGCAGCGGTCTGCTGCGTGTCTATAAGCTGGTATCGGTCGTAAATTGCAATAAAATCTATTTAACAATATGACTTTTATATTTTTATTTGACAAGTTGACAGTACTTTTTCTCTTTTTTATATACCGCATGTTTTTAACATAATAAAACGTGAAAATATACAAAATAACTAAAACTAATCAATAACATTCTCCGGCCCCAAAATGAGGAATTCATTTTTGAAAAACATCTAACACGCATAATTTTGAAACAGGTCGTCTAAAGGTTCCATTAATAGTCTTAACGTCAGCAACTCTAACTCTGGCGTCCTTTCCGGGGAAAACAGCCGTGACTATTCCTTTTAGCCACGTATTCCTTGGCGACTGATCGTCCACAACAATAACCACATCATTGACTTCAATATTTTTTTTCTCTTGATGCCACTTGGATCGCAAACGAAGAGTGGGTAAATACTCATTTATCCATCGTTTCCAAAATGTGTTGGCAAGGTCTTGAACATACATCCATTGTTTTCGCGAGCTGAAGTTTTCCATTGTAAAATTTTTAAGGAGATGTATTTGACTAGCATTATACTTCGGCCCCAACAGGAAATGATTTGGAGTGATGGCTTCTTCGTCTTGGTAATCTAAGGTAATATCAGTCAGCGGTCTAGAGTTTATTGTGTTCTCAACTTCCAACATCAAGGTATGCAAAACTTCTTCATGAAGAACTTGTTCTTTCAATATAATTTTGAGCGTTGACTTAACGGATTGTATCATCCGCTCCCAAACTCCACCCATATGACTTGCTGTTGGAGGATTGAAATTCCACTTGATACCTTTAACTGAAAGGTTGACAATATTTTTTGTTGATCAAATTCTTTTAGAGCTAGCTGCAGTTCCTTATCAGCTCCTCTGAAATTAGTACCATTGTCACTAAAAAGCTCTAACGGGTAGCCTCTTCTTGAGCACATTCTCTGGATGGCCATAATGGCGGAATCGGTTGTAAGGGAATTAGCTATCTCAATATGAATGGCGCGAATAGTGAGACACGTAAACAAAACTCCATAGCGTTTTTCTCGTCGTCTTCCAATTTTTACCAAATAGGGTCCAAAATAGTCCACGCCACAAAATGTAAATGGTTTTATGTAAGGAGTGGTTCTTTGAGTTGGCAAATTTCCCATACAAGGAATTTCTGGAATTGACTTTAAATTTTTGCAGAACTGACAGTCTTTAGAAATCTTTTTTACCAAACTATTTAGTCCCAGTATCCAATATAACTGTCTAATTTCATTAATTTGTGTTTTACGACCCTGATGCTTAAATTTTTTGTGATAGAAATCAACAAGTAGTTCAGTAAAGCGATTTTTTGAAGGAAGTATAACAGGATTATTTTCAAATCCGGGAAGATTCGTATCAATTCGACTTCTTAGTCTCATTATCTCAAATTCGTCTAAGTAAGGATTTAATTTAAAAAGTTTGCTGTTTCTACCTACAGAACCATTAGTTTTTAATGACTGAATTTCATCATAAAATGATATTGACTGCAACATTTTCCACCATACTTGTTCTGCAATATGCAATTCCTCCACAGTTAAGTTCTGTGTGTGAAAGTGATCTTTGCGACATCGATTAATAAATCTGAAAACCCAAGCAGATGACCTTAATAACCGTTGCCATGATGAAAATCTATCACAATCAGGCAAAACTACGGAAAGTGTAGTAACATTTTTAGTTATTCCTACAAATGTTTGTTTTATCTCTGGCAGGTCTTTCAGACACTCACTAAAACCTTGAGGCCAATGCTCATATGATTTCAGAAGAAAATCTGGCACTGAAAGCCATTTTGAGTTTTTATTAGATTGATCTCTGGTAGCACAATCTGCAGGATTAAATGCAGTTGGTACCCACTTCCACATGTCTCTGTCAGTAAGGTCTAAAATCTTTTGTATTCTGTTGCCAACGAATTGTTTAAATTTAATTTTATGAGACACAATCCACGAAATGACAATCGTAGAGTCTGTCCAAAAGAATGTATTATTGATTTTTATCTCTAGACATCGTTGAATGCGATCTGCAAGTTTACTACTTAGGAGGGCTGCTTCTAACTCTAGCCTGGGTATCGTTATTTCTTTTAAAGGGACAACCTTACACTTTGACGACAAAAATGCTACTTCTATACCTCGTTCACTTTCTATTCTTAAGTAAAGTACACAAGCATAGGCTTTAGTACTAGCATCAGAAAAAGCATGCAATTGTATAGAGGTTGCATAATGAGCATTTAAAGAATAACAGCGTGGTATTTGAATGATAGTTATGAGTTTTAACTCTTGGAGCCATTGTTGCCATTTGTAATTTAAATTAGGTGAGATTTGGCTATCCCACTCAGTCTTTTCTCGCCATATGTCTTGCAAAATAATTCGACCTCTAACTGTAATATTGTTTAAAAACCCTAAAGGATCAAAAACACTCATAACTACTTTTAGAACTTCCCGCTTTGTAGGAATAAAATTTGAATCTAAAACTGTTTCTGGTATTTTTTCCAAATTTAATTTAAATCTAAATACATCACTTTCTGGGTCCCACTGAATCCCCAAAACTCTTTCTGTTGGCAATTTGGAATCTGAATTAAAGTTCTTAAAGTTTTTGAATCTCATATCTGTTGGCAAGCTAGAAAGTACTTTTTTAGAATTTGAAACCCAATTTCTAATATGAAACCCACCCTGACTATGTATGTGAATGACGTCAAAAATTAGTTTTATGGCTATATCTTCCGAATCACAAGAATCTAAGTAATCATCGACATAATGCTTATTTAGAATAGCATGAGATGCTTCTGGAAATGCTAATTGAAATTCAGAAGCATTCTTATTTTTAACATATTGGGCTAATGTTGGCGAGCATGTAGCTCCAAATGTCATGACCTGCATTTCATATATGGATGGTTCTCTAAATCTCTCCCGCCCTCGCCATAGGATGCGTTGGGCATTTTGGTCATCTTTGATAATTTTGACTTGATGGAACATCTCTGCTATGTCTCCACAAAACGCTATCTTCCGCTGTCTGAAAGTCCAAAGTACTTTGACTAGAGGTGTCAGTAAGTCAGGACCTGATAAAAGCATGTCATTAAGGCTAATTCCATGCGATTTGGCTGCGGCGTCGAAAACCATTCTCAGCTTTCCTGGCTTATTGATATTAAAAACCGCAAAGTGAGGCAAATACCATGTCTTTGGAGATTCTAAAAGCAACTCCTCTTTTCCAACCTGCCTCATTATGACGTAATTTTTTAGTATTAATTTATCCGAAACACAATATCCTAATCAGTAACGTGTATTTGACGTCGCATTGATGACATAGAATAGACGTCACTTAGAATTCGTCATAATAACGTTATTTTTTCGTATATTTCTGGCAATGTCATATTGTCAATTGTCATTGTTGTTTCCTGTTTCCTCCATTTTCATGATTCTTGTGAGTGACAGTCGTGACCTTGTGAACGTGGTGCATTTTTAAATTGTACTTTATTTAATAAGATGTTTTAGAAAAATGTAAAATATAGAATGTGACAAAATAATAAAGTATATTAAACCGAATGTGGTATTTTGCAGATGTATTGCATTGTTGAGTTTCAAAAACCGGATAATGACGGTCTGGCGGTTCTGAGGTGAGTCTTTTGGTCGCCTTTAAAAAGAAATATATAAAGATTTATACTATAATATAAGATTGGTGAGTAATGTTATACTTTTATTTTTTAATTATGAGTTCTTTCAGGGTATTTTTTTAATAGTTTATTTAAAAAATAAAATATTTGTAAGGGGTCACTTGATTTTTTTTTATTAACTTTTTTATAAACTATATGTATACCTCTGAGAAGAGTTTTTACAACTAGATACACAATTTACTTTCTATCTTTAAGAATTTTCAGTGGTCTGTATTTTATTCTTTTATTTTAGATGATAATGATAAGTGATGTACCAAATTCAAAAAAGTCGAAGTTGCCTCAGATCTATCTACATTCCAAGGCTGATAAAGTACCTACTAAAAGAAAACAGGTGCCTACTAGAAAGCTGTCAGTCGATGATACTGAAGATGATGAAATCTTAAAGCATGATCGCCCACCCCCAATTAAAATCAAATCTACAATTTTAGGTATGTTGCGTCAGTTCCTCTAATATTCTTCTGTCATTTTATTCCTTTTGACTTTTTTATTTACCAGTGTAATTTATGTTTTATAACATATTTGTGTTTTTTGGATTAAATAAATAACTTTCATCTGCTTAGTATTTTTAATAATTCCATCCAACCTTGGGACACCCAATATAGATGTCACTTTGATATAGGTAGATTCGTGATAATGACGTCAATTTGCCTAGCCTAGGACACCCGATATACACGTTACTTTAACGTGATATCGATTCGTCAAAATGACGATATGGAATGACGATATTTCGCTGCGACATTCTCACGTTACCATAACGTTATTTTCACGTCATCAAATGACGTAACGCACACCAAAAAATCACGTCATAATGACGGCATGATGTTGCATGGGTTATAATAGTTGATTAGTAGAAAAAATCTTCCATATATCACTGACAGTAAACTTGTTGCCAAATTTCTCTAATTCCTGTGTTACAAGAAGTACTTATGTAGAATTATTATCAGTCCCTTTTAGTTTGATTTGTTACATTACGGCTTAGTATTGTCGTACGAGCCATTTTTGACAAGTTCGGTTTTGCTCTATTTGCCCAATTTGGCCCTCTTACAGTATTCACTTTGCCGATTACTAAGAATATTCTATAAAATTATAATCATAATAATCTCCCTAATTCACCCATTTACTAGTAAATTTTAACCCCAACAGTTGAGCTTGTCCAGAAGGGACAAATCTTATTATTCTTTGCCTTCCCGAGGCGACTTAAAGATGATTGATGGTTCCATTTTACTTACAGGAAAACCATCATCACCTCCGAAATTGAAATGATGACGAAGAGCTTAGGTATACAATGATTTTGGTGGATGCACTATTCTAGAAAATGATGGAAGCACCGGTGTTGTCTAGTGAATTTGTATATCAATTAGTTTGTTTTGCCAAATTAAGTCAGTTTCAGATAAATATTGTCAAAGTATCTTAGTGTTCAAATTATTTGAGATATAAATTAGTACTACATTGAGTATAAGTGTAAAAAGTACTTACTTATCATTTGAAGTACAAACATGCATCCGAATCCCAAGCAAATTGAAATTAACTGAAAAAACCCGCTATGGCTGTTCTTTTTTTCTCTAGCTAGTACTTCGAAGAATACTACGTAGAGCAAGGTGCCCGCCGCCATTCCTTGTAAAACTACTGAAGTCACATCTTCGGCGCTGTCTTTTTCGCTAAGAATAATGCCAGCACCAATTCCTGAAAAGGTAGAGTTTTTTTTTTTTGATACTATACAAGAAATAACAACTATAACCAAGGTAAAAAGCGTAAGAAAATTTTTAATTTTTAAAATTAAATTTTGAGTGGTATGTACCATTCTGTAGAGCTTTTAGAGAGAAATTTAATATCATAAACCTCATCTTTCTAGCTTAAATGGTTGCGGAGATATTTAACAAAATCCCTGATTTTTCTCCCAAAATTCTCCCAAATTCGATTTAATAATCCTATTCCCTGTCCTTATGAACAATTCATACTCGATTTATTTACGCAAAAATCTTATGCGGATGCGTACTATAGTCTAGACAAGAAAGGAGTGCAGTAATTTAATTTGAAGAACGTAGCACAGGTTCAAGAGGTAGACATTTTACTTATACCTCATCCTTCAATGCTTATTTATAATTAAAATAAAAATTTTAATACATTTGATCGGCCTAATAAAAGTTTTCGTTTAGATTTAATCATGTCTCTATGGTTTTTACTGTAATAAACCTTTTCTTTTGACAGATAAGACAGAGTTTTTATTTCTATTCATAGCCGTATCGTATGTTCTTTAATTGATTCAGAATTTGGTATTAGTATATTAAAATTTTACAGTTATATAATAACGGCGAGTGCATTAGAAAATATTGCAAGCACAAGTACGCGTAAACGACCTAGTGGACATAAAGCATTATCTTTAGAAGAAAATATTATCGTACTTAATGTATTTAATAATCTTTCAAAAAGACTTTGTTTCACTTTCTGTGGATGAAATAGCCACTAAATGTGAGACCTATACTGGAAGTATCTAAACGAACAGTGTATAACATTATTAAAGAAGAAGTTATTGTATAAGTCTCACATTCGAAAAAGCCCTTAGGAAGAAACAATACCTTTATTGAAACTTGGGTAAAGAATGTAATAAGGCAAAAGGTACATTCCTTTTCTTTCGAAATGAAATTGTGGATTAAAAAATCCAACAGAGAAAAAAAATCGTTTAATAATAACCTACATTGGAAGCACCGATGGATTTTTGCCAGATGGTTTCTTAATATTCGAGTCAAAGAAAACAAAAGACTACCATGAAAAAATGGATGCCCCTATGTTTGAAAATTGGTTTCAGAACATTATAAAAAAAAAGTCCAGCCAACCCGTTGTTTTGCATAATCCATCCTATCACAGTCGATTAATCGAGTCATTACCTACAACAAGATGGAAAAGAAGATATTTCAAAATGTTTTTTTTTTTCTAAAAATATTATCAATCCTCCTAAATCCTTGAAGGCACGATTATTAGTAATAGCAAGGCAATATAAAACCAAATTCGACAAATATATTATAGACGAGATGGCCCGAGAAAAAGGAATTAATATTCTCAGATTGCCTCCTTACCACGATGAATTAAATCCCATTGAACTGATCTGGTCACAATTAAATAGTTAGGTTTCTTTAAACAATACAACATTTTAAATTACATGATGTGCGAACTTTGTTTTTGAAGGCAGTTTCAGATGTAAATGGAGAACATTACAGAAAATGCATTGATCATGTTAGAAAAGTGGAAAATTCATTTTATAAAGTGGATATAGCAATGGAAAACTTTGTTTTTCTCTCCTGGGCTCGTTTGACTATGTCTTTGAATAACACTGAAGCCTATTGGCTTATTGTGTTTTATCCCATGTTAGTTCAGAGCACCCACTCTGTCACCTTTGTAACTTGTACAAGTTTGTACAGATCCTTGGGTGAGTAGGTTCTATACGTTGTTAGATCAACCTGGGGTTGTCCAAAAAGAGCCTGTCTTTTGCGATCTAGAGCTTTGCATTCGCACAGTATGTGTTTGGCCGTTTCTGGTTTCTTGTGACATAGTCGGCACATGAGTCCCCATTGTACATGCCAATTTTTTTTAAGTGTCCCTTTACTGGGGCGTGTCCAGTCATGAACCATGTTATCACTTTCAACTGGTTCCTATTCATAAAGAGTAGTTCTCCAGTTCTTTTGGGACATGGTCTGCCTATAAAGGCTTTTCCATGTGTCTGTTTTGGGGTTAATATGTTGTTCCCGAATCCAGTCGTTTATGAAACCCCGAACTGTACTTTTTGGTACTCCTGGGTTTGTGTCTGGTTCCGGTGTTTCTTCTGACCCTCTTTTTGCAAGTTCGTCAGCCTTTTCGTTGCCTTCGGTCCCTTGGTGACCTGGCACCCAAAATAGTTTTACTCTATTTCGGTCTGTCAGTGTTCTTAGTTCTTCGATGCATTCCCATACCAGCCTCGACGTAACTTTCTGACTCGATATGGCCTTAAGTGCCGCTTGGCTGTCTGACATTATTTGAATATTATGATTTTCAACAGCTCTTTCATTGTGCGTTTTTGCACATTGTAAAATTGCGTATACCTCGGCCTGAAAATTACTGACTGCAAATTAAGGTTTCAGGACTAGAGCTGTGGCAAACCGTATGTATTCGTTACTCAGTAACGGGTAGTCGGTCAGATACGAAATACGAATTCGTTACTGCATTTTAAATTTCGTTACTCGCATCCGCATCGTCGCATAACGCACAATAATAATACTTGAGAATACATACCGCCACCGGTTCGGTGTGCAAGATGCGAGATGGCCCGATGGGCGATGCGAAAGTGGTCTTGATGCGAATCGACTATCGAACCGCACGTCGACTGGGACTCGGAGAGTTCGAAACGTACTTTTGTTTATATTTATGTATTTATTTAATTCAGTTTTAAAGAATAGTATAATAGTTGTTTTTCTGTTGCGTTTTGCAAGAATATAATATGTTTTTGTTTATTAAAGTTATGATTTTATAGAGTATTATTATTGTTTCTACTAGTGTGTTAGAAAAATATATGTTTCTGTTCAACCTGTCTGACGATATTTTATTTTGCAAAACTTCACATCAGTTCTCATTACTCATGCTCAGTGAACTACACGACTTTGTTACTAATTACAAATTCCAAATTCGCTATGTATTTATTTAACCAACGATTCGATATCTAATTTCATCCGCACCCTCTGTTAGACAGTACCAAAACCTAACAACCGAAGCAATGCGTACGTACGATTAGTTACCGACACCAATTCCGCATCGACGTGTATGAGGTCCACACGATGCGTGTTCTGTAGATTCGTATCACAGTAACGAAAGTAACGAGTAACGAATATTTTTATACTGGTAGTCAGATCCGAAGTAACGAATACATACGGGTATTGATTTTCTCGTTACTTTTACAGCTCTATTCAGGACTATGTTTCGCTCCTAGTCAAAAAATCGTATCTGGTTATTCGTCAATTATACAGGAATCGAGGTATTTTGAGTTTCAAATTACGTAAGTTGCTTTGTGAAAGTCTTGTATTGTCCATCCTACATTATGGACTTTTAATTTACTATCCTTGTTTGGATCAAATAACCAAATACAGACTTCAAAAGATTCAAAATTGTTGTTGTCGTTTTGTATTTGGTATCAGAAAGTATGATAGAATATCAAATAAAATTAAAGAACTTAGCTGGCTCAATATAGGAAATTTATTTAAATATCAGATGGCGGCCACGGTATTTCAAATTCTTTTAACCTCAACTCCCATATACTTAAAAAATAAATTGATATATCGGAAAGATCTGCACAGTTTACATTTAAGATATCCACACAACTTAACGATTCCGAATTACCGATTATCATTTTTCAAAAGATCTTTCACATATAACGCCATTTCAATATATAACAGTCTACCTAGGGAAATTAGGACATGTTCTTTGACATTTTTGAAACAAAATTATAAAACGTTGCTATTAGTTGAGCAATGAATACAGTGCTAACGTTAATATATTATTAATTTCAAACATTTTTTCCTTATTTAATTGTATTTTAAGTTCCATTGATTTCAGTTTAGGTTAAATACAGGGTTAACATTTTTAATCATAAATTAATTGTATATTAAATTTCTTATTTTTTTTATATTGTAAATGATGGATACCTTTTGATTATTTTAAATTTATATTTATGTTGAGGTTAAGTTGAGTAGCGCAAGCTAGACTTCGCCTCATGATGTTTATGTGCATTGTATATTACAAGCAAATAAAGGCAATTTTTTATTATTATTATTATTATTATAAATACCGAGGAATGTATTTCTATAGCATAGCTATGGTAATTATCAGAATTTTTGGAGAATACTCCCGCCCCAGTGACTTCCGCAGTCTTAGACCCGTCTGTATACCAGGTATTCCTCTCGTTGTGTATTGGGCTCCCTTATGGTGATTTCCGTTCTTTCCTGTATTAAAACCTCAAATGGAGTATTTAAAAAGTACTTCTTGGTTATGTGGTGTGATCTCATGTCTAGCACGTCTCCTGTCACTAACCTTGAGATACTCATGTGACCTGGCCTAACGTCAAGATTTCCCAGTGTATTCCCTAATCTTGTCTCCCCTTGTATCACATAGTAAAGAAGTGGGAGTCCTATTAGTGCTTCCATTGCAGCTGTGAGGGTTGTTTTCTTTGCCCCCGTTATTCCGAGGCAGCCAAGTCTTTCTACCTTGCTTAGCCTCGAAATTGATTTCCTTTGCTGTATCTTTGGCCACCACACCAAAGCTGCGTATGTTATTATTGGTCTAACCACCATGTTATAAAGCCAATATGCCATGTCTGGTTTTAACTCCCATTTTTTTTTTCAAAGGATCGCCTTGCCATCATTAACGAGGTTTCCGCTCTCCTTGTGGTTTTTTCTAGATGCTGGTTCCAGGTAAGTCTCAAGTCAATTATAACCCCGATATATTTTACCTCCCTCTTAAGATGGATGCTTGCACCTCTTAGGTTTAGAGGCCCTAGTCCCTCCAATTTTCTCCTGCGGGTGAATGCAATTATGTCAGATTTGTTAGGGCTAATGTTTATTCCTTCCGCCTCTGTCCATTTTGTTACTATATTTAGAGCCTCTTGTATTCGATCTCTTACTATAGTGTTGTATTTTCCTTGTGCCATGATCACTAGATCATCGGCATATCCCAAGGTTCTATATCCCTTATCTTTGAGAGCCCTAAGCAGCCCGTCCACTACAAGGTTCCACAGGAGTGGAGACAGCACTTCACCCTGCTAACATCCTCTCGCTACCCGTGCCGCTATTGTCTTTCCCATAATGGTTGTGTGTATAGTTCTCTCCCTTAACATAGAATTGATCCAGGACACGCACGTGTCCCTGATTCCTCTGTATTTGAGAAATCTAATGATCGATTCAACGGAGGTATTGTCAAATGCACCCTCGATATCCAAGAATGCTCCCAGCATTACATCCTTTTTTCCAGTGTGTTCTCCGCCCCTTTTATTAATTGATGGAGAGCTGTTTCAGTTGATTTCCATGCACTATAGGCGTATTGGTCTTGGTATATTGGCATCTGAACCAATATCCCGTCTCTAATATGCCTATCTAGCAGTTTTTCCAAAGTCTTAAGTACAAAGGACATACGACTTTTCCTGTCCTATTTTTATAAGTTTTGGTATGAAAGTTACCCTAATATTTCTCCAAGCTTTTGGTATGTATCCAAAGGCCAGGCTACTTCTGAGTATGCTGCTGTATAAAATATTAGGACCTCTTTGTAACATTGTCCATGCCCGGTACTTTATATGGTTCGAATGAGCTAATTGCTTATTTCAGTTTATCATAGTTCACCACTTGTTTGGCTTTCCTCCAATCTTCCCTGTTGCCTCTATTATGAGCTTCCAGTCCGTTTAGATTCCGGTTAGCCGGTGTGTGTGCTATGGTTTGTGCACCAAGGAAGTGAACCCCGAAGAGTTCCCTTACTGTTTCCTTCCCTGTGATTGTGTACTCCCCCAGTTCATTCTTAAGGGTGTTTATTGTATGTTGTGTATCTTTTGAGATAATTTTTTGGAGCCTAGCATATTTTTGAGAGCCTGCTATCTCCTCACAGTGCCATTTCCAAGACTCTCTCGACTTTTCGTAAGGCTATGTTATAACATGTGCGTATGGTTCTATATAGTTCCAATTCGCCGGTTATTTTAGCCTTATTAAATTTTTGTCTCAGCTGTTTCCTTAGTATAGCAAAGTCATCATTCCACCATGGAACTTTCCTGATAGAGTTCCTTGCTATTAAGGGACAGGTATCGTTGAAAGCGCCAGTCTTTCTTATCTTTAGAAGATTACATTCCAGGGAAGCATTGTCTGTTTTCCTTGGATTCCGATAAGTTTCTTTTATTACCTTTAATAATGAAGTTTATGTGTCTGTGAGCTGATAAACTCTCTTCGTCAGATACATGCCAGTCTGTAACAAAATTGCTCAAGTATGTTGATGCTATTGTTACATCGAGTGCCTCCTTTCTGTTTTTTGTTATAAAGGTCGGTTTATTGCCTATATTTGTTATGTCTAAATTATTTGGAAAACCTAATAGACCCTATAATATTAAACCTCAGAAAAGACAATGATAAAAATACCAGTAGTTATAGTGAAGCCAGTGACTTTTAAAGATAGTTCTTAAACTTTTAATTTTTTTTAATCTTTGATTTAATGCCAAGAGATTAAAAAATTATAATCCCATGTTATTTATTGGTTAAATTTAATACGTTCAATGTTGAAGTGCAACAATTTTGGCAGAAGAATAAGTTTTATTTTTAATTTTTATAAATATTATAACTTTTTTCATTCAAAATTTAAAATACGAAGTGCGTATGTACCATTTTATATGCCGTGACCTTGTTTATAATATAGAAACTTATTTTGCAAAGTACGCCTATAGAATGTTACGTTATATCCACATTTTTACTGCACTCCTCTTTTTTTCAGACTATAATACGTCTCATAGCTTAAACTGCATATCGCATTTATATTTGGTGAGCGTTGGTTGTAAATGGTCAAAGGTATATTTAATTAGTTAGTTAGTTAGTTAGTTAGTTAGTAGCAGGTATAATATTTCGTATACTCAATCCTTTTAAAACAACTCAGAATGGTTATCATTATATAATTTTTATTAATAACTTACCCAGAGGTGTGACAACAGCGAAAGTCCCGATATAGAGTAGAACCAACAGAGTCTTAGTCTTCGACGTAACCAATTCCAATCCAACGCAAAAAGCTATAACGAGTTTATGGGTAGCTATAGCTGCAAACAGGTACCAAACTTTCTCCACGCTGCTTTCCAGACCGACAGCTAGACCTTCAAACACGGCGTGGAAGCTGAGGGCTAGAACCACTAAGAAACCGCCGAAAGAGTGTTTCATACTTTCGTCGAAATGATGATGGTTGTGGTCATGCGAGGTTTTATCAAAATTTACTGTCGTTTGGGAATTTAATAATTCTTTGTTAGAAGTACTGATGCAGCTGATGTTGCCATCGTCTAGTTTTACTAAAGACACTCTAGGAATGGTAAGTTCCTGTTTGGAGCACTTCCTTACTGATAAAGTTCTGTGTAGAACTTCGTTATTGTGTTTTCTGTCTAAAAATGAATGCACTACTTCTTCTATGAGGTACACGAAGAAGAATCCTAAGCAGAATACCAATTCTGATACTGGTATTCCCGGTCCTATGGTAGATATGACTCCGTTTCTTTCTAAATGTTGGAATCCTTGTCGCACTTCCGGTTGCAGATGTAAAAAAGTAGTAAATAATAGTACGCCACCTCCGAAACATAACAATAAAGATATCGTTAGATTTTTATCACCATCTACAGATTTTATAGATATAATTTTAGTTAATTTAATCGGTAATATTCCTAATATAAAAGATGTGAATCCCAGTACTAGCATAGCTACTATTTTAGCCAGTATTAAGTCATTGCTTTCTATTGGTTCACTGTTTTTCACTACGGTATCCATTTTATCAGCCGATGGGTCACTATCACTATACGCTATGATGATTTTCTTTTATTTGTAAAGTTCAGCTCAGATTGATATCACGGGCTGTAAAAAAAAGAAAAATATTTGATAACATTTTAGCACTTTTGTTCAATACTGCATGCAAATTAACACGTGTGGTTCATGATTCAATTAGAACTAATTTGGTGTATAATGTCTATATAAAATGCAATGTTAGACCTTGCAAAAAAAAATAACTAAAAGATCACGTAAAAAAGTGGACATTGTGGACTGGTACTACTCATAAGTTCAGTTTATTTTGACAACAAAAAACGTTCTATTTATAGGGTGAATATTATTTTAAAAGACGAAACCTTCATTCTTGTGAAAACAACATTTGGTCGACATGTAGGTCCTATTATTATTAATATTATTACTACTACTTAGATATGTTAAGTCATATCAGATAAATTGGTTTGCCCTTATAAATAACAAACAAATTCTCTTGTGGGTTGTCCGTGCCTCTTGTAAAGTTTACAAGAGCTATTATACCTTTGCAAGTCAAATTTTGGTCCTCAAGTGACTCAGAAGTATTTGATTTATGTGACTAATGAAATTTTTATCTACTCAGAACCTACGAATAAAAGAAATAGGAAATCTAGGCAAGAGAAAACATAGGGTAATTGAGATAATGATTATACAATTATAAATTTCAATGAGTTCTCTTTCTAGACCCTGTTGGAATCACATTTTCTAGTGAAAGAAATGGAAATTAGTTTGGAAATGTCTTACTGCGTCTTTCTACTGTCGCTTAATGTCAATGGTTGACACCAATACACCAACGTTTTTCGTCGTATGCATTTACAATATCTACATTATAACCACACTAATTTTTGGAACATAAACTGAATAGAAATAATTAAATATAGATAACCAAACAATGTCAAAATCGAAAAATCGAAAAATCGAAAAATCGAAAAATCGAAAAATCGAAAAATCGAAAAATCGAAAAATCGAAAAATCGAAAAATCGAAAAATCGAAAAATCGAAAAATCGAAAAATCGAAAAATCGAAAAATCGAAAAATCGAAAAATCGAAAAATCGAAAAATCGAAAAATCGAAAAATCGAAAAATCGAAAAATCGAAAAATCGAAAAATCGAAAAATCGAAAAATCGAAAAATCGAAAAATCGAAAAATCGAAAAATCGAAAAATCGAAAAATCGAAAAATCGAAAAATCGAAAAATCGAAAAATCGAAAAATCGAAAAATCGAAAAATCGAAAAATCGAAAAATCGAAAAATCGAAAAATCGAAAAATCGAAAATTCGAAAAATCGAAAAATCAAAAAATCGAAAAATCGAAAAATCGAAAAATCGAAAAATCGAAAAATCGAAAAATCGAAAAATCGAAAAATCGAAAAATCGAAAAATCGAAAAATCGAAAAATCGAAAAATCGAAAAATCGAAAAATCGAAAAATCGAAAAATCGAAAAATCGAAAAATCGAAAAATCGAAAAATCGAAAAATCGAAAAATCGAAAAATCGAAAAATCGAGAAATCGAAAAATCGAAAAATCGAAAAATCGAAAAATCGAAAAATCGAAAAATCGAAAAATCGAAAAATCGAAAAATCGAAAAATCGAAAAATCGAAAAATCGAAAAATCGAAAAATCGAAAAATCGAAAAATCGAAAAATCGAAAAATCGAAAAATCGAAAAATCGAAAAATCGAAAAATCGAAAAATCGAAAAATCGAAAAATCGAAAAATCGGAAAATCGAAAAATCGAAAAATCGAAAAATCAAAAAATCGAAAAATCGAAAAATAAAAAAAATAAAAAAAATCGAAAAATCGAAAAATCGAAAAATCGAAAAATCGAAAAATCGAAAAATCGAAAAATCGAAAAATCGAAAAATCGAAAAATCGAAAAATCGAAAAATCGAAAAATCGAAAAATCGAAAAATCGAAAAATCGAAAAATCGAAAAATCGAAAAATCGAAAAATCGAAAAATCGAAAAATCGAAAAATCGAAAAATCGAAAAATCGAAAAATCGAAAAATCGAAAAATCGAAAAATCGAAAAATCGAAAAATCGAAAAATCGAAAAATCGAAAAATCGAAAAATCGAAAAATCGAAAAATTGAAAAAATCGAAAAATCAAAAATCGAAAATCTAAAAATGAACTCGTAAAATCGAAAAAGAAATTCCGTAACGAAAATAAACCCCCAACTCCGACCGGCACAGCGATGCGGCGTTGAAAGCCGTGCATCGTCTAACGTCGTTTCAGGTCGGTAGAGTTCGGCACGGTGTTTATGTGCGTGCGACTAGACATATGCGCGTAGACTAGCTGCTTACTGCTCATAACTAATTCTATCTCTTTTAGACACAATTTTGGAAAAATTAAATTTGAAAATGAATAATGATCCACAAGAATCCACAACAAAATATGGGACCACCATTGACGCGGTATTTTCCAGATATTTAGAGGATATTAAGTCTCAAACTTATGTTTCTTATTTCAGTTACCATAAACCTATAGTTTCAATGATAAAAATTCCTGAATAACCTACATGTATTGTAAGGTAATAAAAATATTTTAAACAATATTAACTTCTCATTTATTCAATAAAAGAAAAAAAATTGTTTTCTTATCGGTCACCACGCTCAAAAAGTGTAACTTGAATTAATATCAAAGAAAAAAAATACTGCATAAATAAAATAAATAAAAAATTATAATTGCATAAGTTGATAAAAAAATGCTATGCAATAGCTTTACCGCGGCAGTCCCCGAGTGTCACACGTATTTTTTTTAAAATAAGCTTTTTGTCAAATATATTTTAATTATGAAAAAAAAAAGCTACTATAAATCCGGATACATGCATAATATTCTCCATATTCTGTCATTGAGAGTCTATAAGATGGATACTTATAGTTTATTGACCTGGTTACGTAGTTATTCAGAGGTTGACGTTGGTAAAAAAGAACTAATAGTTTTTTTGAAGAAAAGTGAAACTGATTCTTGTATGACGAGTGAATACAGTAGTGGTCAATATCGTGTGCTGTTTAAATTTTACTTCTTCAAAAATCCCTCAAATATAAAAATTATTTTTATAGATAACAATAAAAAATGTTAATATTAACACGTAAATAGTTGTTTATAATGATGCATATTAATAATTAAAGATTCACACAATGCAAATGAGTGAGGATATTTTTTGTATTTCCTGTTCTCACGTATGAAGGTCAAACTTAAGCAACATGTTAAAATGTAAATCGTTATTTTATAAATCGGAACGGACAACAAATTAGAAATTGAGTTTATTTTTAACAAAGATAGGTTTTTGAAGTCAAAAAATGGAGGTCCAAACCTCAAAACAAGAGTTAAAAGCGGTTAAAATAATATTTTTTCATTTTTTATATAAATGAAATGCAAATAACTTTCTAAGATAGAGAGGCCAAGAAATAGAAGATTAGATTAACGTATGAAAAATTAGAATTAGGTTATGTTATGCGACCTAAAATACCCATGGTATGTCCTTTATAGAATGTTCTTAGAACATACCTAGTATATACTCTGAAAGTATATTCTAGACAGTATATACTAAGTACGTGCTTTGAAAGTTTATCTAAAAGGTATATACTGAGTACGTGCCTTAAAAGTATATTCTAAAAAGTATATACTGAGCACATACTATAACAGGAGATTCTTAGAAGATACTAAAAATCATATACCCAGCATGTACCTCGTATTCTAAGAACGTTCTAAATGCTTACAGATAAAATTTACACCAAATACAGGTAAAAACATGTTTATATACATATCTATATTAATTTTTCCCAGGTGCCGATCTGATAATTCGCTAGCAAACGCACTAATGTTGAGTGTTTAGGGCAAAAATCATTCGCAACCTTAATAGAAGAGAAGAATGACATAACCAACAAACTTTTTGATTACGCTTGAAGTTGTTAGCTTGGCATTGCATCGCTTCCTAGAATAGGTAAATTAATTAATAAAACTTAATTAGATCGTGTGTTCTATATAAAAATAAACAAACTAAGGTGTCCTTTGAGTCGGCAATGTCCGGTAAGGATTTATGTTATAATGCGTAGCCTGTTCTTGCTCAGGCAAATACAGGCTTCCGATATTTTTTAGTTATGCTCACCCAGAAGTATCTAAGCATTTCTTAGCCCTAAGAGATTGTTCCAATTACTGGTTCTTCTACTGCCCAATTATTTTATAATCTCTCCTAATTTGATGGCTACTTAGCTATCGGAAATAATGACAATCTCTTGTCTTCGATAGTTTCTCTTAATGTTGGACTGGATACGTTTCTCAATGGTGGGTGTGAATTTCCGCTTGGAAGATATTTGAGTATTTACCAAAACTTTCAGAGTGCCTGGTTCTAGGCCCACATATTGCTATTCCAGTTCCTTCTATGTTTTTTTAACTAGCATATTATTCGTTTGTTTGCAAACATGCTGGATTCTTGGCTCCATTCTTTCTTGCAGCTTAGCTCTGCGATTTTAAAGTTTTTCTTCAAACTGTATTTATTTCTATTTTGTCCTGAAGCATATCCCAAGTGTCTTCGGTCCTGAAGCTAATAGACTTTCGTCGGATTACTCCGCTCCTCATCATGTCCTTTTTGCCACGTTCAAATCACCTCCATTGCAACCATAGGAGAAGTTCTCATTGCATCGGTGATGCAAACATAGGCTCTCGTAGCAACTTAATTAGGACTTTGGTCCATGTGGCCTACCCCACCTGGACTTTTCAGATCTATTGTGGATATTCTTTATTTATTGTTTAGAGTATATTGTCTAATTCGGTCTTTTGTACTAGACCTACAGACCAGGAAGTAGTTCTCCGGCGTAGCTACTTGTTTGTCTTCTCCAAATGTAAGGAGTCTCAGTCTTGATAGACCTTCGCAGTAGCACAATATGGGCTCTGCAGTTTCCTGAAAGAATCGGCACAAGGTCTCTTCTGTCAGACCAATATTATACATATGTTTGTTAAGCCTACAATGCCCTGTTAGTAGACCTACTGGTACTCTAGTATTTTTCCTATTAAGGCTTAGTAGATGATCAGTGAGTTTAGACGATGGTCCTTTTAAGGACTGTTTGGCCTGTCTCTGTACTGGTGAATTTTTCCACCATCTCTGAAATTTTTTAGACATCTACTGCTTTCTACATGTTCTGATAGCTGTATTTGTGACACCACAGAAGGGTTGTGGGCCAATAAGAGCCTTTGAGGCTCCTTCTCAGGATAGTAAATCAGCTTCTTCGTTGCCCTTAGTTCTGTTACTCCAGGCTACAGGCCCGTAACTGGTGATGATTGGTCTCACTATTGCTGTCTACATCCATCGCAGTGTGTTAAATCCCCATCTTTTACCCGCAATATTTTTACATACCATTAGGGCTTTTGTGGCCTTATTTACTACTTCTTTCTCATGTTCCAGAGAAGTTTGTTTTCCAGGTTTAGGCCTAGATATTTGACTTCTTTTTTCCATTCTATATCTATCTCGTCTAATTTGACATTTTTAAGATTGAGGTTTCGTTTTCTTGAATGTTGTTTTGGAGTGGTTTATACTAAGTCCCACCTTGCGGCACTATGGTTTGGTGTATTCTAGTTTTTTTGGACAATATCGTTCAGGATATTTTCAAACTTGCCTCTAGCAAATATGACTTGACAGGGTAAACCGAGGTCAGTTAATCTAGATAGAAGTTCGTCTATGGTTAGGCTCCACATTAGTAGATATAGAACGTTCCTTGTGGACGTTCTCTGGATATACAGATGGAAATGGTGTCCTGTCCTATGTCTCTGTAACTCTCGTAGATAGCAGCTGAGCCATCCATCAGGATGTGATGCTATTTATTCTGTATGCGAGTGCTCTTTTAACAGATTCGTGTGGCTTGTAGTCAAACAAGGTTAAAGATTGGTATGTTGGTTCAATTCGATGACCTGATGATCCATTTCCAATTGCTCCCGGGCTATCTGGCTTGTTCTTTTGTAAGGGTGTTTTTTGAAAACATTTGATTTTAGAGAACACTGCGTAAACGACTAGACTGAAAATTATTGTCCAGTCTTCATCTAGAGGATATTTGTGACACCCTATGTGTCACCTCCTAGCTAGAGAGTCTTGAAGAGAGGCATATCTAGTCGTTGAAGTCCATGCTCCTATGTTTTGCACTGCTTTCATTTTCGCAAACGCTATGGGTCGAATGGATGTCCGTTTTGAATTTTTTTAAAATATAATATAAATTATAAATAAATAGACTTTACAACAGTTTTTTGTTCGGGTCGATAACTTGAGAATGAAGGGAATGGCGAGCGCTTAAAATCGGCTGATGCTTGTGCTCGTAAATCTCATCAAAGGTATCCCTAAAAGTCCTAAAACCCTAAAAATTGCAAGCTAGATAACCCGGGAGCAATTTGAAAGGAGATCATCACCGAATTGAACCAATATAAGCTAAGACGTAAAATTTCGCAACCCTCGTATATTTAAGCATTCCAACATTTTTAACAATTTTGAACCGGTGTGTTAATCGATATATATTATTATATATGCATACCTATATACCTATGCCCTTTACGTACATACTGCAACCCTTAACAATTCGACAGTATTTCGTGTTGTTGTTTTTTAAAATTAGAAACTGTAGATGTACCATCTTGTAACACGATAAAATTCTATATTTAGAATTTCAACCGTGAACTTGAAACTAGAAAGTATAGATTTTTCCAAACGATACTGTTAATGGATATTGCTTTAAAATTACGATAATATTCACTAAACATTTTTGATATAAATTATAAATCTATATTATGTAAAAATAATTATACTGGGCTCTAATCAGATGTCTTTCAGTGTACTGGATGATTTACAGACCATGAATGAAAGAATACATAACAATATAAAATTAAAACTTTATTTACTATATCATAATTATTATCTTGTAATTCGTACAGTTTCATATACAGGGTGTTCCATCTCAGACGAGCCAACCCCGTATATTTCTTATCCCATAGTAATTTGAAAAATTTCCCGATACACGTCGGATTATTTTCTTTGGGGGACATCTTTTGACTTATATTTGAGGCTTGAACGAGCAACCCCCTATGAGGGGACGCTTCAACACCTCAAAATTGAATAGGGAAGAGGGGTTGAGTGAAACTTCATTTGTAAGGTCTTGGAAACCTCTTTACAACGGTGTATGAAAAAAATCACATTCTTAAAAAAAATTAATTGATTTATCATGCATGAAATGAATTTTAATGTTAGATGAACATTTACTACTACTATTATTATTATTATTATTATTATTATTATTATTATTATTATTATTATTTTTTTTTTTTTTGAACCCCAATTTTGTCATTGTAAATCTTTTTTATA
The DNA here is from genome assembly GCA_927349885.1 of Psylliodes chrysocephalus. Classification (NCBI taxonomy): domain Eukaryota; kingdom Metazoa; phylum Arthropoda; class Insecta; order Coleoptera; family Chrysomelidae; genus Psylliodes; species Psylliodes chrysocephalus. The sequence goes on from OV651818.1 coordinate 27,182,419, forward strand.
GGATCCGAAACGTTTGGGAGAGTGGTATATTACACCCCTCGACACGATTTTTGTGTCTAACTTCTGCATCTTAAATTTTGGTTTCTCCTATGTTACAAATAAAGGAAAAAATAATTTTTCTGATCAAATTTTGCTTTTGTAGAAACTAAAGCAATTTTTCGAATTTTTAATAAAAATGGCCGATTTTTACATATTTTTATTTTTTTAAATTTAATTTTTATTTGCGATTAACTAAGTTTTTGCCGAACATCAGTCTTTTTAATTCAAGAATTGTGATAAACAATAGCATAACAAAAAGTCAAGTTCAGAAATGAATATTTTTAGTAGGTCTCTTATGTTTTTATGAACTTTCTCGTATTAAACCCCAAATGTAATATCCCATCATATTCTCGTTGTACTACCCTTGATAACGTTGTTCAAAGTCCATCATATCTTGGTGAAAACGTTCTCCTTGCACTTACATTGATCCAAGTTGATCCAGGTGAGATTGTAGCATATGGAGTTTATGAGACATTCTGCAGTCCATTATTTTAAAGATTTTAAGAATAGTTTCAATCGACTCTTTATAATTGTCAGCGTTGTTGTTACCCAGAAAACCATTAACTACTGCTTTAAGAATCGCCCAGGCTTGTTTTTCATGAGCCTTGAGGAATTCTGTGAAATCAGCACTGCTCATTATTTGTTTTATTTGTGGTCCGACGAAAATACCCGCTTTTACTTTAGCTTCAGATAATTTAGGAAAAAAGCCCTTTAAATATTCAAAAGCGTCAGAATTTAGATCCAGAGCTTTTACAAATTGCTTTATTAGTCCCAGACATTATGTTTTCTGAAATCTGACTCGATCAGGTCATATACGCCGTTGGTAATATAATGAATCTGCTCTGCTATCCTATAAGCAAAGGTGACAAGGGTATTTAGTATACCCACCTTGCATTCACATCAGAAAACCAACCATCTTAAAATCGCCTATTACTGGCCAATTGTAATCTGTAAATTTTAACTTTTCTAGTATCAATTTCACACTATCGTAACTCTCCTTAAGCAGAATGTGCTACGGCTAGACTAGAAAATTGGTTTCCGTTGTGAAGAAGAACTGCTTTTAAGCTTCTAGAAGAGCTATCGATAAAAAGCCGCCAGTCAGAAGGTATGCATGGTATTTCGATTTCCTTGAATAAATCAATCACGCTATTACAGTAACAAATTCCGGCTTCTTCGGTGAAAAACACGAAAACATTTTATACTTATTTTCCCATCATCTTCAAGCAAATTGCACTGTTTTAATGGTGCACCTAAAATCTTTGTTTTATTCTTGGGTAAGTTTAAATCTCGTACTTTGAATTCTGTTGAGCTGATGAAATGTGGTCCAAAACCACGCGATGTATTCACTACCATCGGTGTTAGTAAGTGGCGTATTGGATTCTGTCGAACTTTGTGGCGGCTAAATTCCGAAGTTATCTAATACTGAACGAAATAAGACGTGAAAATGTTCACCATGAGGTATTGGAGAAGACGTTGAAGGAAGATCAGGATAAAAAATATTTTCAGCATTTTCATCTTAGTTGGATTAACGATACAAAAATAACAGTCTTGCACATGATCACTAGGTTCCCTCCAAAGTCTTGGTACTGCAAAGTTCATGTGTCGATTTTCCCCTCGATACCAATAACAAAAACAACTAGTATAATTTAAGGTTTATGCATACAAAATTTTTAAATTAAAAATTTTAGTTTTTTACCTCTTAAAGTATTTTTGCAATAACACAGGCAAACTGAGGTACCAATTTTTTTATCTTGATTCCGTATTTTGAGGTTAAAATAGGCTTCCTAAGCTTCGGAAATAAAGCAGAATAAGTCAACATCCTGTTTACACTGTCTTGGTGCTATTTTATAACTTAGTAACACACAAAGGCGCTTGTTACTACACCTGTGATAGACAAGTAAATACCCACTACTTGTGCCCTTCACAAATAATATGCATTTTGCTATTGGGTTGATCATCTGTTATTCATAAAATGAATTAAAATCTTCAAAACTTACTTATCGACGTAAATCAAACAAAAGCAAACTTTAAAAACTAAAAATGGAAATTTAAGTGTTTTTTGATGTCTAGAATCAGAATTTAAGCATTGGGACAGAAACCCAAAAAATAATAATTTTTTGTTGACTTGTGTTATCATTCCCAGGGCTGATAAAGCACTTTCTAGAGATGTTGCTGTTTGCGAGATACACTTTTTCGAAGATATTTCTAAATATTATTTTTACTGATGGTACTGTTAGCAAAATTAAAAGTGCAAGACCCATTAGACTTGTATTATAACAATAAAAAATCTTTTTACTTTATTTTATTTAGCTATTAAAACTATATTTAGGTATAATTATAAAAAAATAGCCCCAAAATTGTACCAAATTTTACCATTTAACAAACCATTTCGAATTTGGTCATACCTAATTTACATTTTATATAGATGAAATTAAATAATTTATCACTTAAAACATGCAATACTTTATTTAAAAATAAGTACAACAATAGTTTCTGCGCTTTATTTCGCAATAAATAAGTGTATTTTTATTATTTTTACAAAATTGTGTAAAATTCCCATAAGAAGCCATATATTTTTAACATCCCTACCAACACCAGCACCCCTGCGGTAAATTGTAAAAGCTTAATTAGCGTTTGTTTTTTGGGACCGTATTTCGGGTATGCCGATTCGCCTCCTCACTAGTCTTTATAGTCATGTGCTACATATATACGAGTGCGTGACAGGTTTTTATTTTTATATTGTTGATACCTATATGTTAAATATTTGGGTATCATGGTGGGTACTACTTTTTTGTGCATATACTTTAAAATTAGTTTTTTTCTTTTTTTGAATTTTTGTAGGTTTTCCAGGAGCGTTATTCCAGCGGAGGCTCATGCAATATGTCCGTGCTACAGATGAGATTCTACAAGTGAATAGTACAGTATTTTAAGATACTATCTTTAATAATTTAAAAGTTCAGTATTTTAAGATACTGAGTGTTTAAAAGTTTGACAATTTTCTAAATTTTTATACCATAAATCATAGTTTGACTTAGCTCAACTAAACATTGCAAATACTTTCACTTTTTACTCTATTTGCAGATGACACTACCATTTTATGGCACAACAATGAAGAAAGAGTACTAGACTAATTCTGTTAAGAACAATCGAATTGCAAACATTCTCTGCGTCATCCACGTAGTTACCAAATTATTCTACGAGAGTATGGGAGAGTATTGTTACAAGGAATGTTTATGGTTATAATTTGGTATTGATTAAACAGGCCGGGTCTAAAAACGACTCAATGCGCATCCTTAGCGAAACGAGTTGTTTGTTGGTACCAAAAGTCAATCCATGTTATTGACGAGAAATTGTTTGCATTTATATATGACATCAACTCTTAACGCTAAAACCACCCCTTATTTAAATTTGGCGGGCTTCTTGTCAACATGCCAAAAGCTAGAGACCACTCGGTCACTCAGTATGATCCATCGTGGTAGAATAAAGTAGAAACGACATAAATACTATTTTGCGATATGACAAATGAACGCAGTTCTAGTGGCGGAAAAGTATAATGAAAATGGCGACTTGAGTCGTACTTTGATTTATTTGAAATCAATAATTTTATATTTGAAGACTGACGGAATAAAAATGATTGTATATTACTAAAATAAAGCTATTTAAAACTGGCATTAATTCTCACCAAAACTGACTGGCTCCACTATCTTGAGTTTGACACATGAAGTAACAGCGTAATGCAAAGGTACGTATACTTTAACATCGTCATAGCATCTCCTTCTTATTATATCTAAATGGTATGATCGGTAAATTAATAGAAAACATCGTATCTTTGATAATCGAATTGTTGAGTTACAAATATGGTATTTGTGATATTCATTAATGTAATAGCTATTAATGTTTTTGATAAAAAATTTGATAATTGGCTTAAAAGTCAGAAATCTATCGATGAAGGTTATTGCTAAACCAAGCTGGGCACGAGTACTAAATAAAATACTTGTATATTGTACGAGTGCGAGTACTCGAAAAATGTATTTATAAGTATTTTATTCGTAAGTAATTTTTATAGATATAGTTTACGGTTACGAGTAGTACTCATAAAAGTACGACTAAAGAGTACGAGTAGTTTCACAAAACTAATCTAATAATTAACTAAACAATAAAAACAAATAAAAGCTACTATAATTTTTAAATGAAAACATTCTTTATTTACCTAAACAAAAACTATTCTAAAACTTTGTTTAAAATAGAAATAAAACAAAAATGTTAAACTTAACAATAAACGATTAAATACAGTTTTTTGAAACTACAAGTTTTTGGAAATTACTATTGGATAGAGCATGCCTTTTTCGGCTATTAATAATTAGCGAAAGTAAATAGTCTATTTACATCCACCGATAAAACACAATGAAACATTATACCACTCAAATCATAAAATACCACAAAATACAACAAAATACAACAAAATACCACAAAATACCACAAAATACCACAAAATACCACAAAATATCACAAAATACCACAAAATACCACAAAATACCACAAAATACCACAAAATATTACAAAATACCATAAAATACCACAAAATACCACAAAATACCATAAAATACCATAAAATACCATAAAATACTATAAAATACTACAAAATACCACAAAATACCACAAAATACCACAAAATACCACAAAATACCACAAAATATCACAAAATACCACAAAATATCACAAAATACCACAAAATACCAAAACTAATGAAAAGCCAGAGGAAAAGTTCATCGAATTGCTTTTACCAGTATTCCCACCTCAAATAAGAGTTCGCAGCCTGAACGCAAACGAGGCCTCTCCGTGATACTGGCCACTAGCGGCAAGGTCGGCTCCAAAGGCACTCCCCCCCAGATTCAATTTTTTCAATCTGAGCCTTTTATTTAGAGCGACTATACGTACATCATGTCGTGAGTTTGGTTCCAGGGGAAATGCACCTCTCCCGGTGGCTAAAATTCTTAGAATCCGCGAGCCTTTTATTAAGGGTGACCAGTAGTGTGACCATACCTACTAAGACTTGGAAAGTCCTCCAGTAGTTTCTAGACGATTTGCGTTTATCTGTTTATCTTCTTTGCGTTGAAGAGCAAAAAAGTGGTCACAAAAAATATGGTCACCCTCCTTTTATTAAAACAAAATTTGCTTTTTATTCGTAGCATGCTCCCCGATACTTCGGTCTGGAGCTGCCCTTGACTGGCGGTTAACATCTTCCGTATGTTTTTACCAACGACTACTCGTAAAATACTAAATTTGCTTACAAGTACGAGTAATAAGTACTTCTAATTGAAAACACTTGTGAGTAAAACTTACGAGTAGTTATTTTACTCGTAATCGAAATACGAGTAAAAGTATTGCAGAGTACTTGCCCAGTTCTGTTGCTAAACAACTAATCATGGGATGTTTACAAAAATTTTCTTTTGTTTAGAAAATTGTCGACTAATATACAATTTTGTTACAAATTTTCACAAAACAAGAGAAAGTTTCAACGCCATTTGTATATTTGATAAAAAAATACTTACATTCAAAAGCGGGTACTTACATCGATAAAAGTTACAACGTACTGTCTGTTCTGTAGTAAGGTACTTAAAAATAATTGAAGAAAAGATAGTAAAAGTTCATAATTATTTACAGGGCAATTAAAAGACCAATTTACTGATATGCATTTTTTTTTTCAAGATAGCTTTTCTTTAACGAGATGTTTATAGAGGAAAATATTCTACAATAAACAGTCTTTTTTTATTCTGATATTTGTCATGAATCCACTGTCGAACATAAAAAATAAAGTATTTTAAAAAATTTGAATGCTTCTACTATTCGCGAATGTGATATCTATAGAAATTCAAGAACATTCTTCATCAAGCAGCTGTCATATTAGATTTAAAAGAGCCTTGAAGGAGAATACCTAAACTACGTTATAACCCGTTATTGTTGGCATTATAAATTCTGTGAAGTGCAGATTAAAACCAAATCAATTGAAAGTAAAGCTGACACACCCTGTGAATGACGTAGCGAGGTATTTAATCAAAATAAATAGACTTGAAAAGGTAGAATAAGCATGTAGGATTGTTCTCAGATGTTTTGATTGTCGTAAAAGGTCAACCTGTCTCTTTTTTTGTATTAAACATACATTACGCAATATATTAAATCACCACCTGTAGGTATGTACCTGGTTGCCTTCTACAAAGACGTCTGAGATCGAAAATTCTAAAAGAAAGATAGGCATCGGTTATATGGAGAGTATGGCTGCACCATTGGCGGTTTCAAATGAGGAAAATAGGGTGTCTAATAATAAAAGCATTATCAAATAATAATCAATAAATAATTCTATATATTTATTGAATTTACCCAGCTAACACTCCTTAGAGGGTGTCATTGTTAATGTTAATATATCATCATCATAAACACCATGCGACAATTTATTGTCATTTAATTTAGAAATATTTTGGTATTGTTTTTGTCGTTATATATCTACTCGTATAATTTCCATCTGAGTTTTTCAAATACGGAATTCCCGATTCTGACACCGACATTTCGATGAACTCGGGCAATCTACCCCACTTCCCACTCCACCTCATTGGTTAGGATTTACTAGTAATAATATTTAAAATTAATTTTTTGTTATTTATTTATAATTTCGTTCCATTCCAGATAAAGAGACATTTTAGCTTGACATTTAGCTGACTTGATATTGTTTTCATGATGATAGTAGCTTACTTGATACGTGTTGGTATTATCTTTTTAAAGGTCATGAAGATTTTAGAGTGAATGGGTAAGTACAGTTGACGAAACCGAAATGTGAAAGATAAATTTAATAGTTTATTGATTTAGACTTTGCATCATAGTCGTTCGTCACATTCAAATTTTACAACTCTTAAAAATTATTTTCAAAAATGCAGCAGCATTTAACTTAGGCTCAAAAGTCCAGGACTTTAGCAAAATTTGAAAAAAATTGGTCTTTACGTAAAGTGGCATATTTTATGTTAAGAAACGTTAGCAGGAAGAACAAAGATTGCGAAGACCTTTCAGATAAGGTGTAGGGAAAGTCTCTAATGAAAATAAAGACAATGTTCTCGTAGAATATATCCATCCCACTATTATAAGTGATATATTTCTGTTCTCTACATTATACCCTCTCTTTGTAACACTGACCAAAGCCAGACTTACAGAATACATTTCAGAAAAAAAATCCCATGACAACCAAAGAACATTTACGTTGCGCCGACTGTACCTATTATATTTCCTAGGTTTTATAGATGAATATTGCATTAAATGCATCTAAAAATGATATTAATTAAGAAATCTATATATATATATATATCTAAGAATCTATATATAAATAGGCAAAGACAAAATAGTTAAGTACCATTTTCTCTTCTGTTTATGAACCGATTTTTTTTTTTTTTTTTTTTTTAGAAGCTATTGACAAGCTTTAGTGTTATCAATTAAAAAAATTGGAAATGTTTCCAACCTTCCCAACCTTCGATATTTGAAATCCATTGATTCACAATTATGAATTATGATTGACTATTAAAATTAACCTATAGCGAACAAGAGCACCCTTTAATTTCAAACCAATCTGGACATTATATGGACAGATAGAAAAAAACGAGAAACGAAAAAAAAATATTTCTCTTCCCCACTCCTCCAAATTCCCCCCTCTTTATCTACCACGCCTAATTGGTAAGGGATAATCAAAACTAAAAGCGAGGCTCAACTTCCCCCACCCCAGGCGAGATCAATATATAGATAGAACCCCTAGAACTTCGGGTATGACAGATTGGACTTTGAGACAAAAAAAATGTCACCCCTAAGGGACATGTCAGTTCACCCCCTCTAAATGTAGGTGGGGTGAAACATTTTTTTATAATTATTTTGAGATGTTGGTTGTATAGATAATTATAAAATTATAAAAATTCGAAGAGTAGCCGAGCTCCTTCCTCTACCCCTATTTTGATACCTTTTCTGGGCTGCTAATGAATATTTTCGATATGGTTCATGACAGGGTATAAGCTGAGGTCGGATATAGTAGAGCTATGGGGGTTACCAACATCCAACCCCTTTTTTTAAGGGCCTCAAGAGTAAGTTCAAAATAAAAATTGTGTTTCATATCATATCAATAAATGAGGGTTTTTAAATTGTGTGTATATTTTATTGAATGTAATTTTTATTTAATTATAATAGTATTGAACTATGTTCTATCGTAAGTAGATATAAAAGTTTATGGGCGCAGATATACAATGAAAGAATGTTTAAGAATAAAAAAATGTTAGAAACATACAAATGCATATATGTTTTCTTAAAATTTTTAATAATGACTATGGTCAAATTTCAACCACTGGGCGAACACTAATGTATTTAAAAAGTAAATAACATAAGCTCTTTGACAATTTATAAATTATCAATACAAAAAAAACTAAAGTATGTATGGGGTAGATTTATAAATAAGAGTAGGTATTTTAATTTCACGCATTTACTATTATAAGAAAAAATTATTTAGATATATTATTATTATAACAACCTTGGATGTTTGTTTGTAGTATTATTGTGTTAAACGTATTTTTTAAACGTTTAAAATTTATATTTTCACGGTAGGTAACTAATTGATGTCACACTTTTTTGTTTAATCTGTTCATTTAAAAAATCCCATATACCTAGAAAAATTATTGTAAATAACTTAACTGAAATTGATTTTTGTATTATATTTTGTTTAAATATATACCTGGTGATTTATGAACTTCTGTTGATTTTTAAATGTAAATAAGTGAAATATTATATTTTTAAAACAAAGCACAAGGTAATTGCTTATATGAAATTATATAGATCTTTTATTTACAATTTTTATTTCGGACCATATTTACGGATATATGGCTTTAAAGTTTTCTCTAAAAAATATTTTTATTTAATAATTTTTAAACTAATAATAAATTCTTTGGAAATCCCCATATAATAATATACTAGATAGTTATTGCAAGTTCACTTAAGGTCAGTCACTATTAGTGCCACTCTTATTGACATCTAAGCATGCGCAGATCGTTTATGTTCTAAAACTGATTTTATTAATGATTGTGCTGGTCCTTAATTGTGGATGTTTAAGGGCAGCAGGTAGGGTGAATCAGAAATCCAGGAGAGACAAGAAAAACAAAAAATAGTAAAGAATAACAAATAATTGCAATAACTAAAGATAATTTTACAATATTTTTGACCCTATTGTTTTTTTTTAAGTTGAATTTTTTACACAGTAAGCAGCTTACAATACTTTTTTTTCTTTGGTGTACGGCTTCAACATCTAAGGTCATTTGCCTAGTGTTCTATGTAGGTTATGGATTGTACTAGTAGTCTAATACTCCATAGTGCAAGAGTATTAGTACTCTAATACTCCTACACCCCTACAGACAGGCCTTGTCACTGTTTCCTTGCGCCACTTTAGGAAGAGCACTGTTAATTAGAACCCAACAGTGAATGGTCGAAAATATTGATAAAATCATAAAACTCTTTACATGTGTATTTGAAATTTATGCACACTTTTATTTCAGATTTGACATGAGATTCATTAAGGCGATTATGACTGTCTGGCCAGTTCATTAACTATGCTGAAATCACGCTCGGCAGAGGTAGAGCGAATTAAATAAGTTTTTTATTTCTTTACCTGATTCATCCACACATTTTTTAAAGAAATTGACCCAACGCATCTACTTTAATTATTTATTTGCTCGCAATAACTTCACGTACTTCTACAGTAATTATCATACATTTTATCCTCATGCATATAAAGGCATGCTTAAAGAAAAACTCTTTTAATTCAACCCACTCAATTTCATTACTCATAGTTAAAAGATCCGGGAGATTTTGAAAATAAATGCCTTTTCCGGGAGAATCCCGGAATTTCGGGAGAGTTGGCAACCCTAGCAGCAGGTAATGGCGACTTTATAGCTTATCTAAACCTTCTAAAATTATAATTTCTAATGCCGCTTCAATATTATGTACTATTATAGACATCAAAAAAGAAGAACTAGTTCAGTAACTGAAGGGACCAACCTGTCATTAGGTCGGTCCAGATTTCCGTTGTGGCTCAACTCTTAGGTCTCGGCGGTCGCTTCCAAGGTCGAACACTTTTACCAACTCTGCTGCGTCGGAAAGGGCCCAAAATGGACCCTAAAACTGGTTTCCCGCCAATATCTTCCACAATATGCAAATTAGAGAATTTTTGTTTAGATAAAAAAGAAAGATCTTATCATTATCTATAAAAATGGTCCCTATCATTTTTGTCGGGAATTCGACAGGTTTCGAGATAACCGCAATCAAAAGTCCCCTCGTTCAGCCCCTGCTTTATCTCTATAGCAATGCTGATTAGCTTGTAAACGGATAACAAATTGTTTCAGAACTTGGTCAAAAATTGATATTTTTCGATGATTCAAAGTTCATTAAAATGGGAAAACCCATAGGTATCGATCCATGTGCCTTGAAGCCCGTTATTTCCTGTCAAGAACATTGAAAAAGGGGTCAAAATTGCGTTTTCGCACTATTTTGGACCACTTTATAGTAATTCATTCATATTTTTTTTTTCTTTTAATAGTTTTTTATCCCATTTTTGTTTTAAGTGGGATCTTGAGATGTCTCGAATGATCTCAGAAATTTTTTTTCAGTATCTTTCTGGCGTTTTAAAACAAAATTGATTTGTTTATTTGCATTTTTCATACGTTTTCGGAGTTCTAGAAATCTCTGAAACAAGCAGTAATTAAAAACTCATATTTCATTATATCGTTATTCAATGCACACCATTTTAAAAAAATACATTCGAAAAGTAGACACTCTAAGGGTGCTCTAAGCTTTAAAATGGTGTGCATTGAATAACAATATAATGAAATATGAGTTTTTAATCACTGCTTGTTTCAGAGATTTCTAGAACTCCGAAAACGTATGAAAAATACAAATAAACAAATCAATTTTGTTTTAAAATGCCAGGAAGATACTGAAAAAAAAATTCTGAGATCATTCGAGACATCTCAAGATCCCATTTAAAACAAAAATGGGATAAAAAACTATTAAATGAAAAAAATATGAATGAATTACTATAAAGTGGTCCAAAATAGTGGAAAAACGCAACTTTGACCCCTTTTTCAATGTTCTTGACAGGAAATAACGGGCTTCAAGGCACATGGATCGATACCTATGGGTTTTCCTTTACTTGCCTCTAATTACGGCTGACGTTATATAAATTCGCAATATCTCTCTAATAATATTCAAACAAAATAATAAGAATAATATGTAGTAAGTGGTCCAGTTTACATCGGCAGGATTTAACCAGCTGATAGTTTATCGAAAAATAAAGCTACTTTGTTCCATAAACTACGATCAAATTTTATTTTCTTTTTGATGTACAGGATACAGGTATTCAGAGACGTGCAAAATGGTACGAAGGCGTAGAACCGCCACAATTTTTTTTTTTTTCAAATTCCGACTTATTGTAACTCGGAATTTCGACTTGTATCTCGGAATTCCGATTTGTATCTCGGAATGTCGACCTGTACCTCGGAATTTCGACTTGTAACTCGGAATTTCTACTTGTATCTCGGAATTACGACTTGTATATCTCGGAATTCCGACTTGTAACTCGGAATTCCGAATTGTAACTCGGAATTCCGACATACAACTCGGAATTCAAGTTAAGAAGTCTGAAATCACAACTGATATTGAATAAAGACCTTGATTAAACGTCTGTGTATTTTGATTGGCATTTTGGAGTAGGTAATAAATTTCTTAAATATAGTAAGTGTAACATATTATTTTTATTGTGTTTTATTTTAGCGTTCAGTTATTAAGACACAGTACATCTCTATTCATGGCTATGAGTTCCTCAAATAATGTAAGCAAGAAAAATCTTAATGTGTATAATTTTATTCGTTTATACAATATTTCTATTAATGAACAAAATTTATTTACCAGTCAAGTAATACAAAAGATCTGGCAAATACATATTTTTCATGAGGAAATTTTACAATTCTTGGATATACTGTACAATAAGTGTATTTCCCTTCGTACCTTGCAAAGAATTTTGAAAAAACGTCAACTACATAGACGAAAAAATATTAAAAAAATCGAAGATGTTATGAATTTTATAGAAAGAGAAATTAAAAAATCTGGACAACTTCATAGATATCGATGGATGCACTGAAAATGTCTCCAAAAAAATCTTGTAGTCACCCAAGATATCGTCAGAGAACTGCTTGGATTGTTAAATCCAGAAGGTGTGGAAATTAGAAAACGAAAACGATTAAGACGTCGATAATATCACAATTTAGGTACCGAAAATAAAATAATTGAGAAGATGCAAAAATCATATGATGAATTGTTTAACCAAACTCCTTCTTCCAAACCGTGCATTCTATACATAAAAAGTGTATAGTAAAAGAATAGAAGCATGATGGTCTATTTTGCAAAAACATAATACACAATTTTGGATGATTTTTTTTCAAACGCTGGAAGATGAAAAATATTTTTGTGGTATTTTTTTGGATAAGTCTCTCATCCAATTTTGTTTTATGACTCTGATTCCGATAAGAATTCTTGTTTAAAAAGTAAAAATATAAATTTATTAAATAAATCTCAAAAGAGATCATTATCATTATATCATTATCATTATTAAATTATTAATAATATTAATTATTAATTTAAGGAGGACCTCAACGAAGTTGTTATGAAGTGGAATGTGCATAAAATAATTAAATCTAGAAATAGTATAGCACCTACTGAAAGACCTGCAATAATATGTTCGACATACCGTCACTTTATGGAGCAAAGAACTATTGTGTTGAAATTCCAAATTTTACTGTTGATGCCCTTTCCGATGACTGCATATTCAACGAATATCCATGTTACAAAGACATATAATGATTTGTGCAGAATTTTAATTTCAAAAACAGATACCCACTAGTGAAAGATCATAATTCAGCATTATATTTATAATAATTACATACAATTAAGAAATTTAATTTTAATAGTAATTAACTGACTTTTTACTTTGTTTCGAACAGATAATAAATATGTATTTTAATAAAACTTACTTTAATAGTTGTATATTTTTTTTTTATATTTGGAATAAATACAAAAATTAGGGAAGAGTTTTTAATTTAATTAATGAAAAATCTAAAAGTATGAAAATAAAAACAAGCTAAACATTCATAAATTTTAAGGGTATCCTAAAAAACCATTAAAGAAAATTATAAAAACAAACAAATTATACAATAAACAACAACAAAACAGTAAACAAACTAAATAAATGTGATTTCAGACCTCTGAATTTAAATTCCGAGTTGTATGTCGGAATTCCGAGGTATAAGACGAAATTCCGAGATACAAGTCGAAATTCCGAGATACAAGTCGGAATTCCGAGATACAAGTCGGAATTCCGAGATACAAGTCGGAATTCCGAGTTACAAGTCGGAATTTAAAAAAAAAAAGTTTTGTGGCGGTTCTACGCTTTCGTAATACGGTGTCTTAATTTTTTTTTCGAAAACAAAGTAAGAAATGAAAAAAATTTAAAGACACAAAGGTGTATTTTTAGTTAGTTTATTTAAAAAAATCTAAGGTGCAATATTTTTGGTGCCGAAAAATAATCGAATTACCCTGCGAGCACGTCTTGGGAATTACTGGGATCATGTGTAAAACACGCCATAACTGAAAATTTCATTAAAATCGGTCAAAGCTTTTTTTAGATATTTAACACCCGGGACAACAAAAAGGAAACAAAATTGGACCATGTTTTATTGAAAAAGTTACCCTTATTTTTCGATAAACTATTGACTGGTAAAATTTTAAAATCCTAAAAACCTATATTGAAGTTTAAAGGAACAAAACGAAGTTAAAACGTAGCTTAGATTAGCAAAAAAAGCCTTGTATTTCGTGCAAAATTGTTTTATTTAAAGAACGCGATTTCGGCATAACGCCATATTCAGTGCTTATGTCACATACTTTGGCTTATGTACAATAATTGTGGGTGTAAATATGTAATATAAAAATATGAACAAAAACTTTAGTCACAAAATTATTTTTTAAAAAAGATTGCAATTAACAAAGTTACAAATTGACGGCAAGTACAAATTTACAGAAAAACCCAATGGAGACAATGATTAGGACAGAAACCCTTGTTCGTTTAAAGAGAACCTCAAGAAGTTTGTGCTTGTGTAGAGATAGGGGTTATGCCCCAAATCATTGTCCAAATTGAATTGTGTTTACAGTTAAAAGACAAATTAAAATAAAAGGAGGAGAAATTTGCAAGCGATTACATAAACATTCAACCGATTTCGTTTTCTCACTCCAGAGAACAAGCTTTCGAAGTATATCTGTCAAAACTAAAAGATCCAGTGGCAAAATACTTTACTTACATTATATGTGTATATAGGTCAGGTAACGATTTTGATACTTTCATGTGTAGTTTATATACACGGTGTTTCTAAATTCATGCGACAAAATTCAGGAGGTGATTGCTCGTATGAAATTAAGATGGGTCTTTCCTATTAAAGCTAGAAACTTGAAATTTTGTAATTTTCGTTCACTCGCAAAGGACTAACCACGGGTATGTTTTCAATATTCCTCTTACATTATAGGGCGGTGAAATTAGCAACCCTCACTTTATTTCATAACAAAAGTTTTTTTAGTCACCACCTTTTAAGGGTGATATCTCGGAAAGGGGTGGGCTGAGGAAATTTTGTTATAGGAAAGACCCATCTTAATTTCATACGAGCAATCACCTTCTGAATTAATTTAGAAACACCCTGTATATTTTTGCATAAATACTTTAATGATAAAGACAAATATATCCTATGTGGGGATATTAATAGATTTTTTAATAGAAAGCAGAACCAGGGATGAATTGATCAATTTATTTTTAGAATTCAATATCAAACATCATATAAATGAGCCAACAAGAGTAACAAATTCTAGCTAAACTTGTATAGATAATATATTTTCAAATCATACAACATAGATAATTAAAGTACGTGATTCTTTTCTCTCTGGCCATCCTTATCAGGTGGGAGAATTTGAAGGGTACCAAATCGGAGAACATAATCATAAATTTACATATAAAAGAAACTATAGTGACAGAAATATTCAATCATTCTACCATCTAATAAGATATAAAAAATGGGATGGATTATATGAATCAACATCAACTTTCATAAATTCAGTTTGTTTTATGATACAATTTTAAACCATTACAATTGTTCTTTCCATATGAAAAATACCATAGCAAAAATAAAAAGAAAAAATGGTATGACTCTAGAATAACAAGTATGTATGACCAATTATGTGAAATGAGGAAAATTAAAAAACGATTAAACAGTCCATTATATACTTCTAGGTACAAAGAATTTAAAACAATCTATAAAAATACTGTTAAATATTACCAAAAGAATTAAAATGATGAAATAATAAAAAAATCTGTAAATGTTATGAAAGATAGCTGGAAAAAGATCAAAAATGAAACAGGTGCGGTACACTGTAGTTCCTCTATACCCGAAATAGAAATTAATGGAAATAAAATAACAAATCTGTACTAAATAATTATTTTGTAGGATTAGCTGATACAAAACCAGAGGGAAACGCCAGTATTCAGACAGTAAATTTTCCTAACGGATTTTTTCTCACACCAGTAGTCCCAGAAGAAGTAATAACTTTATTGAAAAAAACCACTACTAAATCTTCCGCTGGTATAGACAATATAAATGGCAGAGTTCTGGCTACGGTTGCTGAATACATATGTGTGCCACTTACATACCTAATCAACTTATCATTCACTACCGGAACTTTACCGAATATTAAAGAATCTAAATGCATCCCAATCTATAAAAAAAGGCTCGTGTTCAGACCCTAAAAATTACCGCTCTATATGTATACAGAGTCAAATAGCTAAACTTTTTGAAGCAGCATTTTCCACTAGACTACTAAAGTATCTCGAAAATTTTAAAACAGCTATTGATGGAGCTTCATCAAAATGCATTCCCCAAGGTACATTGCTTGGGCCAATATTCTTTATAATTTTTATAAACGACATTTCAAACACTTGTGAAACATCAGATAAAGCTGTTTTTTATGCGGATGGTATCAATATGATACTGTCTGAGAAATGTGTTAGTACCCTAGTAGAAACTGAAAATAACGTCACAATAGAATTTAAGGGATATTGTAAGGAAAATGGCCTTTAGCTTAATTGCGAGAAAACTTTATATGAGGTTTCTACCTAAAAATATTACTCCTGACGAAGATTTGCTAAATAAAATTTCTGGAAAATCAATAGAAAGTACTCAATTAATGAAATTTCTAGGTATAACTCTTGATCTTAAGGTAATGTGGGAGCTTCATATCAATAAGCTATGCTCAAAGCTGAGTAGCACCTGTTTTATTTTGAGAAGTCTTAGGGATAAAGTTTCCATTAACATCTTGCGAATATTATATTTCGGACTGGTACAATCTCAGTTACAGGCTTGTTGGTGTGGGGTTCCTCCTCACATATAGATAGAGCATACATAATGCAGAAGAAAATTGAAAGATGTATGGATAGAGCTCATCCATTAGCAAGCTGCCGAAATCTATTTAAGAAATTTGAAATTCTAACAGTGCACTCTTTATATATTTTACAATTAATACTTTATATCTATGATAATAAGAACCAGTTCACCTTAAACAATGAAATTCACTCATAATACCCGCCATAATATGATGACATTCATGCATCCTTCTCAAGACTGAGAGTGAGTCAGAATTCTCCCAATTATATAGGGGTTAAATGTTTCAATAAAATGAAAACGCTTATTGACTTAGTCGGCTCAACGAACAGCATAAAGAATAAAATTATTTACTTCCCCTACAATAGCACAATTTGCAATATTGAGGAGTTCCTCAATTCTTGAAGTACACAATCTGTTAACCTGGTCATTTCCTAAATTTTAAATTGTATGTTTCTTTTAATAATATAAGTAGTCTTATGTATATAATTAAGTGTTTACTATTTTTTAAGATAATTGTTTTTAAAAAAATTTAATATTGTTTAAACTTGACTAGCCTGACAAGTGGCTTTCACTATGTGAATGTCTTTTTATAGTGAATAAACTGATTTGATTTGAATGTGATGAATCTAATCGAGAATTAATTCGAAATTTAGAGTAAAAAGTAATTAATATGTATCCAAAAAGTTTAAAGGTTATCTTGATTTCGAACATTAACTGTTGACGTGTCCCAAATTGCTAAACAAATGAATAAATATTTTGAATTTGTTATCTAAATTAAGAGTTATTTAAAAAGCTATTATTTAAATTTTAAATCTAACGAATTTCTCCCATATTTTGGGCAACTAGAGTGACAGCGGTGACAGGTGTTGCCTTTAATTTTTCTATGGGTGTCACCTGCATTGGGATTCTTATCTTTCAATATGGCACGTGTTGAGACAACTATCTTTGTTCCACAGAATGCGATTTGTATGTAATGTCTCTATTTGATTCGTTACGTGTTGAGTACGCACATAAGAATCCCTGTCCTGTTGACGCTAATATGACAGATGTCACAAAAGAAAGGTGCGTTATCTTGCTGGTGTAAGTCAAGTTACTCCAGGTGTGATTTAAGTGAGAGTGGGGAGGGTTAGAATTATAAGTTTTATCAAACAATTAATATTCGGAATCAAGATGACCTTTAAACTTTTTGGATATCCTTGTGAGAGGCATTATGTATATATTAATTTTTTTTCTTCTAATTCTTAATTAGATTCATCACGTTTCCCCCCTTTTATTTTAATTTGTCTCATAATGTGATTTAAGGCATAACACAAGCTTCTTGAGTTTCTCTATGGAAGACTAAGAGTTTCTGCCATAATCATTATCTCCAACATTGGGTTGTTCTGAAAGTTTTTAATTGCCTTCCATTTTTAACTTTGTTAATTGTAATCCTCTTTAAAAAATAATTTTGTGACTCAAGTTTTTGTTCATATTTTATATTTGCATATTTTTATGTTACATATTTACACCCACAATTATTGTAGATGAGCACTATAGAAGGTGTTACGCCAAAACCGCTTTACATTAAAAAAAAATTGCACAATATACAAGGTTTTTTTGGTAATATTGTAAATCACTGAATCAAATAGTTGACTAAAAAAAACTATCAAAAATTGTGCATTGTTATTGTATGGTATGCAAGAAATTTATAAAAGTGCCAAGGGACATGCTCTGCATACCCAACCCACACAATCATTTGTTTTACCATACGCATTATTAAATAAATTACTAAATTACGGTACCAGTTCTCTCGCTAGGCAAGGCAAGCTGAACGAAATTATTATTTAATATCAAGTATAACACCTACGAAAGCTAAAAATATGTACGAGAGGGCAGAAAATCTCTCTTATCCAACTACTAAATCTCAGTGTAATTTATAGAAAGAAATGAATGAGTTAAGTCTAGAGAAATCGTTGGTACACGCAACTCAAAATCACAGATTTTTACTGACATCTATTTTTTAATGTTTCTTGTTTCCTGTCCTGTAATGATCTTGCAATTTAAAAATTAATAAATTTTTTTGTGGGAATAAACATTAGTGTTCATCTTGCATTTAAACAATAACAAATTTTCTTTGATAACATTAAGAAGAATCTCAAAAATTTAATATTTTTATCTCTGTTTTTAGTTTAGACGATCTTCCAGAAAAGTATGCTTCACACCATATTATTAAGAACTTTTTCAACAATAATGTCTTAATTCGGCTTGTGTCACTGTTGAAAATAACGTTCTTAGTTAATTTTTATAAAAACTGGCAAATTTGGATTTATGTTAGGGGGCGTCCATTAATTACGTGAGGTGTTCAAGGGGGGGAGGGGATAAAACTAAATCTTTCTAAATCTCACTTGGGGGGAAGGGGGGTTTTCGTAAATCTCACGTAATTTTTTTTCTAGTAGAAAACGGTGTAAAATTGCGTGAAAGTAAAGTTAAATTATAGTAAAAGTATTTCTAGAATAAAATATGGAAAAATCTTATTATGTTTATTTATATTTTATTAATTTCCATTTAAGTATTTATCATTTAATTTTATTAATGTGAATTTAAATAATTGCAACACTCTCAAACACTAGTCTTAAATAAAAGTAATGGAACATATTGTGTTTTGTTTTTTTTTTTTAATAATCCAACATATTTACACCCAAACACGAATTTTGAAAAATCTCACGTGAGATTAGGGAAGGGGGGGAGGGAGTTAAGGAAAATCTTACCAAATCTCGCTAGGGGGGGAGGGGGAGTCAAAAAATCCTCAAAAATACCTCACGTAATTAATGGACGCCCCCTTACTCAAGATTTGTGTCGTTCTTCCGCATAATAATGTGGGGATTTTGCTACACATTTTCACAATAAGCTCGGAAATGGAAATTTTAAGTTGTCACTATTCTTGTGCACCAATAAATTGTTTTAATTTGAATCTAACATTCTAATAACGTTGCCATGGAAATTTGTAAATAGTAAGAAATATCAAGCACGCTACTGTCACTGTGATTTTCACAACATTTGACGATACTGATGCAAATTTTAAATAACATATAAACATTTAAATATAATAGAAAGATATTGCAAATTTCTATAACGTCAGCAAATAATAGTGACAACGTAAGACTTATTGCAAACCTGAAATTTTGACATTAGAGTCCTTGTCACATACTTTGATTACTATATGGGGCAAGAGAGAGGTCCGACACGCCCAACATAGGGTGCGACCATTTTGAACCCTATGACACAGTTTATAGCTAAAGAATCAGATCGCTCACTCTGCGTCGGCACTTTTTATCTCAATGTTCCAGTTTTTACACTGCGCAACTCAGATAATACAATATATGACAACCGCCTATAATAAAACAGCAGTCTTCTGCGTATCCTGAATTTGTATCCCTGGAGTGGATGTTATTTTGGAACTTTCAACTGGTCCGAGTGAGCTAACTGATTCTTTAGCAATAAACTGTAACTCCAAAAATAATATTCACTGACACTGACAGCAGCAAGCAAAATATCAGGTGCGTTTTAATCATCCGCTTCTGCTTCCGGAATTGTCGGTTCAGTCGTTCTAACCTGTCAGATAAAAACAAGAAAACCGACAATTCCGAAGCAGAAGCGGATAATTAAAACGCACCTATTAAAAATATTGCGCCAACACGTAATAAGGGTTCAAAATGGCGGAGTTTTCTATCTCCTTTTAAAAGGCACTCAGAAAGCTGCGCAGTGCGATCATTCTCCGTATAGTAAAAGAAAATCAAAGTATGTTGTCCTTGTCCTTATACGTATTTCTAACCTTATTTTAAAAATTTTAAATTACAGTTCTTTTATTTTGTTGTTTATAATAGTACATAATATGGAAGAGGCATTAGAAATTACCATTTTAGAAGGTTTATATGACGATGATATTAATTATTTAATATTAAAAAACGTTGAACTGATACGAATGTTGGCGAGCGCACCAGAAAACTATAAAGTCGTCACTAACGGCTGTCCTTAAACATCCACAACTTAGAAAAGGAATAATCTTTATTAGAGTGACTAACCTTAAGTGCACTTGCAATAACTCTCTAATATTCTTAACTCTTATTATTCAAGCATTTGAGGGAGCATTTTACATTGTATTATGATGATAAATAGTTCTATTGCCAGAACCATGTAGGTATGTCTCAAGTGTGGAATTGGATTAAACGTTGGAAACTAAATTTGTATTCTGGCAACAATCACATATTTTTAATATTATTAAAAAATTATTAAGATCAGTGGTGGCTGGTGCATAAATGCGGCAGAGCTGCATAACTGCCAAAAAATCCAATTATCTCAACGACATTTCTCAGAAATTATTTTAAACATTCTAAAATACAGTAGAACGTCGATAATTCGGATTGTTACCGGATCCTGTTCAAATAATGAGAGGGTCCGGATTTTCGAAAAGAACCAAAAAAGGTCGTTTGAGTTCATAACCAAAATGAAAATCTGCTAAAACCGTTAATAATTCACTTTTGTCGTTAAATAATTGAACGGATAAATAAAACCATTAATTAATATGAACCTATTGTATTTTAATGAATGAATGTACCAGGTCTTCAACAATACCATAAACCCACGTTATCTGATAACCATCAAAAACCTATCGAAAGGGCCTGATTTGACATAAAAGGAACTAAACTGAACTTTCAGTCCTGTCAGAAATGTCACTGGCGTTTGTTTGGGGCACGAAGTATAGATATAAGGAGTCCGAACTGTATAGGCTTTTTTGTAGGATTCATATACACAAATATTAAACCCAGATCTTAGTTCTTTTTTCTGCCACTGGCTGCGCAAATATTCAGGACGTACCGAAAGGCAAATGAGAAATTAGGAAAAGTGGCTTTATTCAAAGCACCGAAAGTGAGTAACCTCTAAATAATATTAAAAATTTGTTTTTAACCAATGTTTGATTAATAAATTTGTTTAATTTTCAAATAATAATTAAATGAGTACTTCTTCAAAAGTGGCGCGCCCTACCGGCAAAAAGTCTGTCCGCCAAATTGATGCCATTCATTCAACATTACGTTTGGACTCCTTATATCTATACTTCGTGATTTGGGAACTGACAAATCATTTAATAATAAAGCAAAAATCAATCAGCTTAGAGATTATTGGTGGCTTAATTATTTTCTGTTGGTAAGTACAAATTTATTTACTGTAACTCGTAAAAGTTAATAGCTATATATAATTTATTTCAGGTAATGTTTACATACGAACAAAATTATTTTATATTTGTAATTGAATTCGAAAATATGAGGAACGTTTTCCAAGTGAATAAATGGAATGTGATTATTTTTTGTCATCAGTAACAAATACTTGTTCAAAATTATAAAAAAGGAAAAAGCTCTAAAAGGCCCACAGTTATACCAAAAGCTGTTGAAGATGTGCAAATTCACATGGTGCAATTCCTAATAAATTAGTCAAAAACAAAAGAAACCTTAAACAAGTATGAACGGTGTTTCAAAGACTGACTCGAACGAGAGAAATTCAAAAAATATTTTTTTTAGGTTTGTCACTACGAACTAGCCATAAAGTATTGAAAACATTTCTGATAATGCATTTCCTATAAAGTTTTGGTACTAGAACAATTGTTTTACCTTAATTTTGTAAAATCTACATATGGAATATTACAGATGGGCTCAATTCAAAATCGTTTGCATGACGTTTATGAACTGGAGCACCTATATTAAATGAAATACAAAATATAACTGAGGAGAAACTGCATAATGTGTTCAAAAAAGAACATACGTGAATTAGTATCGTTTGTCCACCACCAATTATCATTAAATAAAATAGTTGTTAATAGGTATGCCTTTATAATTTAAAGTGAGAGCTGTGAGGTAAAAAAATATATGCTTGTTATTAATAATATTAATATTTTTTTGTATACATGTAAGTAATATAATGTATTTTGTAAATTTAATAGTTCAAACCATGTAACAAATAAATAAGTAATAGAACACAAACTTAAAAAATTATTTATGACTTCCCATTGCCCAGGTACAATTCCAGTAAGCTTTAAATAATTGCCAAATACTGCCATTGTCGCCTGCCTATTGTATTTAAAGTTTCAGCTGTAGCTGAATATCTTAGATTCAATCTAAAGTAAATAATTTTTAATTTTATTCATATTTTAATGCATAATATTTTTTGTCCATAACTTTCTTGCGCCCTGTTCTGATAAAGGTTTTTTGCAATAGTGGCAATATCTAGTATGAACCATATTTCCTAATTTCAGTTTATTAACAAACTAGATATAAATAGCTCGGTTTTTAAGGTTATGTTAATTATATCATAATTTAAAAAATGAGACTTGCATTTGACTAAATCTAATTAAAATATCGAATTCTAACATTAAAATACCTCTAATTAATAATATGATTTTTTGTTGTAATTCTAACAGTTACCTAACTGAATTTTGTTCTCGTAGTTGCAGACCATAAACAAAGAAGATATATTTTGTAATAAAATACCTACGGCACTGGCTCACATCCAGGTATTTTTACTTTTATTTCCACCAACTGCTGTCATGACGATTTGGTCACGTGGGTTTCGGGTATTGTTGAAGACCCAGTACATTGTATATACATATGTAATGTATGTACAATATGTATTTACAGTATACTGTAGTTTATACATTGTCAGAGCGCTTAAAAAAATGTTATTGATTTTTGAACTGCAGTAGTGGGTTGCTTTTTTGTGGCCAAGTTTTTGATTTGTTTTAATGGAATCCGGATTATCGACGGTCCGTATTTTTGACGTCCGGATTTTCGACGCACTACTGTATATGTAAAATAGATTTTATGGATATCATTAATTTCAATTATTAAATAGTAAATAGTGTGTGTGCACTGCACTACTAGGGCCTCCGACCACTCGTCGTACCCGCCAGTGGTTCTAGTAGTTTTGATAGGCATATGCCTGTCATACAGAATAAATAACAGCGAAACTTTCTTTTCAATAGTATTAAGAAAAGGTGCATTGGAAAATTTTAAAGTAGAATTGTTTAATACTTTATAATTAAAATTAATGAGATTATCCATCAAATCTTTTTTTTCGTATACTTTAGTAAGTTTAGTAGAATGTCTAAAATAATTTCTGTAAAACGTAGATGAGATATTTACATTTTCCTACGACCTCTTAGGAAAGTGACACATATCACACTATATAGACCTATGGAAAGTGCCCTATATCACATGCGTATGAATAAGAATTTACTTTCCACCCAAGTGAGAATATGCTACTTTCCGCAGTAGCTGTCAGAAAATGTCAAACACATAATTTCTATTTTGATCTATGTAATGTCCATATTAATACTAAAATCGATATGATTGTTAAATTATTGTAAATTAGATCCTAGATATTTATCTTTAACAATTATTTTTAAAATAATTTTAAAATAACTAAGATATATTTGCTTTTTATTCTGGTTAAACACATAAGCGATTAGATCAATCAATTAGCGTAAGGCCTGTTAGCTCAGTTGGTTAGAGCATCAACTTTGCAATTTGAGACCGTCCAACGACCGCGATCGAATCCTGGCTGTGCCAGAATTTTTTTTTTATTTTTTTTTTTATTTTTTTTTATTTGTTTAGAAATTATGAAAATTTAATAAATACGATTATTGTTGATTATTTTTTTAAATACATTTTAATTATTATAATAATCTGGTTTTACATTTTTTGATGAAATTATTTTGTGGTCGTAGGAAAAATATTGTACATCACTTGTGTGAAAAGTGATTTTCCACACTCGTGTGATAGTCGCACTCGGCTTACGCCTCGTGCGACAATATTTCCCACTCGTGTGAAAAATGTCACTTTCCACACTCGTAATGTAATATACTATTTCTGGCAGTTCTGATTAAAATAGCGGTAAACTAGGTGGTACATAAATTGCTAAAACGTTTCTTTAGTTACCGACTGATAATATTGATATTCTGGAAGTAACTTCAGACTAATCATACATTATACAACTAGACGACTGAAAATTTTCGATTATACGAGACGTATTGCCTGAAACACCACGAGACCGTAGGTCGAGTGGTGTTTTGTTAGGCAATACGTCGAGTTTCGGAAATTTTCAGTTGTCGAGTTGTATACAGATAGACTATAGCACGAAATTATTAAAAAAAAAATAAAAATAATGAAAAAAAAAAAGAAAAATAAAGAAAAAAAGAAAAAAAAAAGTTTCCTAGGGGAATCGAACCCTGGACCTTGCGATTGCAGAGCGAGAACTCTATCGCTAGACCACCTGGATAATTTAAATAACATTTCTATTTATATATATATATATAGTAGGTAGACAGCAATCTACTAAATTTCAAGTTATTTCAAGTTCTATTTACCTACAAAAAAGTTCATGAAATGAAAATAAAAAGTACATAGGTAATTTGTTTTATTTAAATTTATTTATTACTTATATTGAACGTACAATTATTAAAAACATTATTTGACATTGGAGCCACGGCACTTGTAGAGCAAAGAGTGGAGGATGTTGTAGTTGTCTCATTTCTTAAATTTGATATAATGTTCTTATGATGGTCCTCATTTAACTGCAGGTATGGTTGTATTGAATGCTCTGAAGTATGACCCGTAATTTTAATAATTTCTTGGACACTAGTGCCTGCTTTTGATAATCCACTTATTGCGGTCGATCTGTTAGAATGATTGGTTATTTTTACCTTTTTTGTATCGATTCCTATAGCTTCTGCAGACAGTTTTGTCCATTTATTAATTTCGTTTACTCCAAGTGGACAATTTTTATACCAGCAACTAGTCGGATATTTGTCCCAGTCTTTATTTACAGTAAGAAATAGACGTCTGGTTTTTATATTTTTGGTCCGTTTGCTCATCATTTTATTGTACAATCTAACAGGACAATGAGTGGGGTTTTGTGTATTTGGAGTTAACCATTTACTATCAGTAGTTCGTTGATTTCCTCCTTGGGCAGTTTTGGAAAAAACAGTATTATATTCAATACGTCCTGTTTTCTTGCCGTAGTTGTCTGTTTCTTCCACAAAATAGTCTAAAAGAGCTGACACAGCCTCACCACCACGCCAGGCTAGTTCTATGGCTGCAATATGATAAAATTTACGCTGGAGTCCGGAGGGTGTATTTTCATCTAATGGATTTAGAATTTTCTCAATATCTTCAATATTTAATGCAATAGAGCTACTCTTTCTTTTTGACGGAATAGCTTGAAGTTGTTTGCGTTTGGCGTTTTTCGCGAGTACCGCAGTGCGAAAAACAATATCTTTAAATGGATCGATGGTGCGATTAAACTCTTTGAAGTATTTCTGCTGCACTCTTTTGGCAGTAAGATTCCAAATAGTTTTCACTACACCTTCCTTGTAGTCGGTGCCGTCGGCTTTTCTCATGTTGATTGCCCAATCTTTAAGAATGTTGCAAAGTTCTTCATTAGAAGTATTTTCAGTTAACTGATAACTGCGGTCATCACAAAACTTTTCAAATTGTCGCGAAACGAATGATTCGGTTTTTACCGTGTTGGTTGGTTTACTATTTTCAATAATTTTATCAATTAATTCCGTAGAAATATTGCTAAACCGAGCCATGATCAAAATTGACAACTGTCAAATTTTGAAATGGAGATCACAGTTACCTATCCCTCGAGTTTTGACATAAGTGAATATTCGAACTCTTGTATATTCGATTATACAAGGGTTCGAATATTCGATCTGCGTCATAATAAGTAAATAACCGTTGTAATACATGATAACTATGGAAAATCGAGCGTTTTCATTGGTTCATATTTCAATGAGTGGTATAGTCTCCTACATTTCATCGTGTTATATCAATGTTCAATTCAAAGAGCAGTACTTTTGCTTCGTACCTATAAAAGATTTTCAAACCGAAGGAAGCCCAAATTTTGAAAAAAAAATTGAGAAAACCGACTTAAAAACATTTTGTAACAAGACAACGAGAAAAATCTAAAATTTTAAATGTATTACTTAACATTTTCATTGTAAACAAAGGTTATTTCTTCGAAATAATATTCCAACAAAAAAGAAACAAATAATTTATTTTGTTCAAAAATGACAAAGCATAAATAATGTAACATAATACTGTATAGTAAACATAAGAACAACAATATATTTCATTATTCAATCTGTAACTTGCATTACCTAATTTAATCATCTCACATAAAAAATTCATGTTTCAATTATATAAGTAATAAACTAAAATCGAAGCCAACCCTGGAAAATGTAGGAATTCACTTTAACGTGTTTCAAGTTCAAAGTTCCAAGAAAAACATTCCGTTAGCAACGAACACCTGCCAGCAGGCAGCTACCCGAGCAAAATATAGTTTTCTCACTTTATGGAAAATTCAAAGTAAATAAATATGAGCTCCAACTCGTTTCCACTCACACCCGCATAGGCAGGTTTAAAATAAATCATTAAAAATAAATATACACTTATTCAACAGTTATAAAATATTACTCTACCTCTTTCCAAGCCAACTGTGTGACCGGCCACACCACTTTCTCTAAACCAATCACAAGTTAGTGCCAAACATACGATTTTTCTCTAAACCAATCATAACAGTGTCCATATTACCATAATCAGAAGGTACACGATACACGACTACATACCTCAAGAGATCCATTTCAACCTCCAAACAAGCAACAACTAATTTAATCTGCGCAGTTGCATTTCTTAACATTGAAACCATATAAAAAGATGGCTTAAACTATCACGATTTAAAATACCATGTTTTAAAAACTTAACTACAAGTTAGTACATATATTGTGTGGTTATAAAATGCCAAGTTTATAAAGTTAAATTAACTAGTTGACAGAAGCAATTACTTTAATTCCTACATTCCAAAACAATTTACCCAGCAATTTATCACCGAGACTATACGACAGTTCATTAAAAAATATAGCCCATGCTCTACCCTGTAAACAGAAAGGAACCCTTACATAAACAGCGAAAATTTTAAAAGACAAAAAGCACCGCTGGCCAATAACACATTTAATATCGAAATCATTTACGTTTAAACACAAACCAACACTTCTCCGCAATTCAGCAAAAACGTTATGCAACATTTGAAGGTGAGTTGTTGATTTTTTCCCACTCTTCTGTTATGAGATTTCTCAGTTCTTTCCGATTATGAAGAAGCGTTGAAAAAAAATCTAATATTTGATGTATAAGCATACGAAAAAATCGCATATCTCTAAATCACAAGGCACCTAGTTGGTTATGGGATTTCAGTGCTCCTGCTTATTATTTTATAATCAAAAAATTATTCAAGATATTAAAATGCTTCTCTGACCCACCACCAATCTTCTCGACATATTCCAACCCAAGCACCAACTGTTTGCGGATGCAAATGAGGATAAAACGAAGCCTTATCTGAGAAAAAACTGGGTTAAAAAAACAAACGTGAAAACAAAACAACAATCCACAGTTTAGTTGTTTCAAAATGAAGTTAATTCAACAAAAGTTACTCGAAGTCGCAGTATTTCGAAGAAAATAATTGCTTATTTTGTGTAGAAAATCGCAGAACGGTGAATGCTGAGTGGTAGATATACAACTATTTGTTTACCAGAAATTTTCGCTAAAATCATTTTGCACCAAGGCAATGCAAGCTCCCACATAGTGAAACGAACGATTGATTATTTTACCATACAAAAGGTGGAATTGCCATCCCATCCTACATACAGCCCTGATCTAAGCCCAAACGACTTTTATACGTTTTTAAAAATTAATTGCGTGATCAACGTTTTTCGAGTCCAGAAGATTCAGTCAAAAGGTTTAAGATGCCGTGATGAGCGTGCCATCTTCGGAGTGGAATAATTGTTATGACTACTGGTTTAGTCGCATGGAAAAGTGCATATATTTTCAGAGGGAATATTTAGAGAAGCAATAATAGTATATTATGCAACGATCATGTAATGATGGTTATTAATACACGAGCATTAACCGGGATACGAAACGAGCCAAAGGCGAGTTTCGTATGGTTTATGCGAGTGTATTAATAACCATTACATGAGAGTTGCATACGCTATTTTTTCTACACCCGATAAATAATCAAGAACTATAAATATTATATTCATATTGGTATTGAACACAATAACAATAATTACTCGTGTATTTCTATAAAAAATTCTACAAAATTGTAATTAATGGTATTACTTCGGGTATTGGTATTTCCCTAGATTTTTGCGGCAAAATATTTTGTACTGTATTTTCTGCTTTCTCCGATATGTGTGGAGGAGTCTTCTATATCGCTGATATCAGACATTTTAATATTATAATTAACGAAGTTTAGTTATCTACCAAAATTTAATACGTTTTGACAACTAAAACAAATACATAGGAACCTAGGACAAACGTCAAACAGCATGCTTGATTGAAAAATTGTAGGTTTCTATTGATTAAAAATCTGTATCGTAATGAAAAATCTGTATCGTAATGAAAAATCTGTATCGTAATGAAAAATCTGTATCATAATGGGTATCATTATGAAACGGATTATGGGCATATAAGTGCATTATTATAATACGGGTGTAGAAAAAGCCATTTTGTGAACTTGGGAAATTTTATTTGCAATGCCAAAATTAAAGCAACAAACCTCGCCGAACCATTGACAAAATCCCGTTCGTCTTGGATAATCCACTGGAAAAAGCTCTTAAAAATATTACAACTTGTATGCATGCTGATGATACTGCAATCCTTGCTGTTGAAAAAATCACGAAGACGTTAATAGAAAATTGAAAAATTCTATAGACCAGATTAACACCTGGACGAAAAGTTGACGAATAAAATTGAATGAAGGCAAATCTGTCCATATCAACTTCAGCAATCAACAAAATACAGCAAAATATCTGAGTATAACACTTGATGGTAGACTTCGCTGGAAAGTCCATATTAAAAAGAAACGCTTGGTATAAAATACAAAAGAATGTATTAGTTGCTGGGAAAAAAATCGAAATTATCCGCAAACTGCTTCTTTACAGGTAGATATTGACATATGGTATGCAACTTTGAGTCTGTGTCAGTAAAAGTAACATCCAAGTTATTCAACGTTTCCAGAATAAAGTATTAAGGAAAATCATCGATGCATCCTGGTACTGCCGCAATACTGATGTTCATAGAAACCTTACTGATGAAAATGCAATAGAAAAATTTGCTAGTAGTCACCAACGGCAACTGCTCCAACATGGGAACGATGTGGTTATCCTTAACAATGCCACTCTAATAACAAGACTCAAGAGAACCTAACCCTTTTAAATTAGTTTAGTGAGGTTAGATAAAAGCAGAGTGTAATGCAGTTTAGTGTTATACGTTTATACGTTATACGTTTAAATATTCATTCACCTAAACTTGGATCAAATATAGAACTGAGATTAACATCAATGGCGTTTTTCAATCATGTCAATATCACAGTTCAGGTGATCTAAGTTTAACCTATATTGGTAGTTCTGAATAGAAGGACTTCTGACAATAATGAATGTTCTATGTCTATTTGACGTGTTTTAAAAACATATTAAAGCTGTTTTTTAGCCACCACATTGGTTTAAAATATTTTTTAAACCATATTTAAAGTGACGTCATGAATTAATAGATGGCAAAAATAGGGTGTTTTAAAAATATAATCTGCTGTCACATGACAAAATTTTTTTGATCGTATTTTTTTTTTAATGATTGTTAAATCAGATGAAGGAAGATAAGTGTTTGATAGCGATTTTAAGTAAAAATTGAATTGTTTTTAATAAATACATTGGAATCTGAAACGTTATTATTTTATTTTTGGTATTTTTCTTGTCAATAAACATATGGTATCATATTTATTCCGTAGTTCCACAGATACGCGATTGTCTAACGATTATTTTCTGTAGATTTGTTGGGCTTTTCCAAAGTTCATCAACTGCCAAAGAACGTTTAATTGCTTTTAAATATTTGCTGGCAAATTCAGAATCTGAAGCAAACTACGTAATTATTTTTGTAAAAAACGTACAATTGATAAGTAATCCTTTAACCTTACTTTAATTGAATTATTGTTTCATAATCAAGAGTAACCCATAGGTAGATCACATTGTCCAACTGTTTATGATGACCATAAATATTAATATTTGTATTAAAACATTATAACCAATTAATTTATGAATATGAATCACATAATATATGTATGAAGTTATCAAAAATCAATAAAAATCAACAAAACGTCAAATATATCAAAATGTTCAAAGATGGAACAGAGCAAAACAACATACAACAGCCACAATCAGAATCTCTTATGTGTCAACCGTTATTGAACCATATGCCTCCGACTGGTTCAAAAATTCTAGCTTTGGTTTAAAATATTTCGTACGCGACGTCATAGTTGCATCACTAAAATTTAAACGGTTTAAAACAGTCGAAAATATTTTAAACCATACACTCGCTAAAAAATACCTTAAATAAATGTGAAGATGAAAAATTGTACGCAATGGAAATAAATTGACAGGCCGCCAATTTTGTGGGCAACGTAGAAGAATTGTTAAATTTTGCTTGGTGTACTCTTATGTACTTTAAAGAAGTATCCGGTGATAATAAAGAAAGATAACGTCTAGTTGAGGCGAGTCACTTCAAAAGGGTCTATATCCATTTTCGATAAAAAATGAGTCCATCGCTGTTTTAACTACTGTGTAGCCCGGGGCATATAATAATAACTCTTAAATGTGCCAAAGTGGGCTTTATCCCGTTGAAAAATAATATCCAATCAATTCCTATTGCTTTAGTTTAAATATGACGGTGTGTTAGTTGATGTTTATGAACAGCAATCAGTGGTAGTATTTTTAGTTTATGAACGAAAGTATTACCCGGGAAAAGCTAGACGGACGCTTGGGGATCGTAGCAAATGGAAAAGAAACATTGAAAAATTCAAAAGGTAAGTTACCACATTATGTTCATATCTGCAACAATCACTAGTGCTCATTTCTTGTATCCGTTGGTTATTTTTTTGTTACTTACGTAGTATTGGATGGTTATTGTTTTTAGTATCTATTGACGATTACTAATGTTACCGCGAATATTATTTTTTATTATTTAAAATTTTATTGGAAACTATCACGCTCTTTTCTTGTTGCAGATATGAACCCACGCATACCCTAGTTGTGACTACTTTAACAAATCTTACAAGTGTCGGAAGTTAAGAATGAGGGATATTAAGGAATTCCACCAGAATTTTTATTCGACGCGCGAAAAAAATCTCCAGGATGCTTTTATCATCAAACACGTTGAAGTAAAAACTGCAAAAAGACCACGTAATATAAAAAGACCTACCTCAACAAAAAAAGTTAGCACAAACTTCTACATTCGAGTTTCGGGTACTGACGCATTTTGTCTACGCATGTGTCAGCAAACTTTCATTAATGTCCTCCAAATATCACGCAAGAGAGTTCAGTTTTTAGCTAGAAAATTTCTGACAACTGGTAGGATGCCTATTGATAGAAGGGGAGGAGCAAGACCAAAACCCATCTATGAGAGGAAAAAAGCCGCTATTAAAGCATTTATAGAAAATTTAAAATGCTGTGAAAGCCACTACTCTCGAGGAAAGTCCATTAATCGGCGTTATTTGCCAGGAAATTTAAGTATTAATAAATTATATCGCATGTACAACAACGAGCAAATAGACGAATCACTGAAATCGAAAAGAACGTTTCGGCAAAAAATTTTTACGACACACTACAATATTGGATTTGGAACACCCACCACGGACGCTTGCTCTAAATGTATAGAACTTAAAGCTAAGATCAATAAAGAGACCAATCGTCCTGATAAAAATAATTTAATGGCCGAATTTGCTTTTCACACAATGCGGTACAAAGCGTTTTTCCGAAAACTTCAAGAAAAAAGAGACGGTCTCCTAACATTAAGTTTCGACTGCCAAAAGAACATGGTTCTGCCAAAAGTTCAAGATCAGACTGCCTACTATAGTAGACAACTTTACATGTACAATTTAAAATACACCATCTTTCAATTAAGCCGTCATTTACTGAACTCAGTTTAAACTTATGAAGTTTTTCATCCCTAAAAAAGTCCAGTTTTTCGACCGACACGACCAGTTTTTCTAAATAACTGTACAGAATTTGTCAAAACATTGGAAAAACCAATGTATTAGTCCAAAACTAATTCAGGATGTTCTTCAAGAAATTCAGCCATGCATTCTGGAATTGGATACGCCATTTACTTTTACACCTGTGCGAAAGTAACATTCGCTTTTTGCTCTGTATTAAATACAATTTTTCAAATTAACTTGTCTTAATAGAAGTTTTGACAAATTTAACACAAACGTTCAGTTTCAATTTCCAAGTTAAAGTGTCATTAATGTAGACAATTGTTACTAGTCCTTATAGTTACAAGTAAAAATTAATGAGGATACAGTAGGTTTACCGCCAAAACATGTTAGCAGCATCCAACATAGTTTTAAAAAAATGGCTAATTTAGTATTGTTTTTTGAAAGGTAGGTACTTTTATTTATTTACAAAACAGGTTTTCCCAGTATTTGTGGGACTTCCTGTATAATTTTATAGTCTTAATGATTATGAATCTTTCTAAAAAATCACAAAACAACAAACAAGAATGTCGTAAACGGATATTTGATAATTTTAATCGATTAAGAAAAATGATATCAACTATTTCGCAAATCGAATTCTCACATACTTAAATCAACATTGTTTAATTTCTTTCTGTTATCAGCATTGGTAAACATCAATTTTTTTTATGTTCTGGATGATTTCAAAATTAATATGCTTTTGGATTCCCTATAAAATACCTAGGTAAATTTTTCTACAAATTTTTTGTTTTTATAATTCTATAAGAAATAAAAGAATATCATGATTCGATGCATTTTAAGAATATTCTACATGCTTTTTGTAATGCAATTAATTTATAAATGTCATTTACAGATTCGTCCATAATTAGGCATTCCAAACAAGTGAATTGCCAGTGGACAGGTATGGTAGATCTGACGGTTGCGACATACGATGTATTCTATATACAATACGTAAAATCATGAATAATGGATTACATTTAAATATTTTATATCGAACAATATAAAAATATTAATTAAAAAAACTGTTTGTACATTTTTTTAAAAACTGGCAGGATTGGCGACTGATATTTCGAATAAAAAAAACGTCCAAGATGCAAGACTATGTCGCTACCCCCTTAGATATACGAGACCTTCCCACTGGTAGGTATTGTTTGACAGGTCGTTGGAATGCCTAATTAGAAGTATCCAAGATTATTTTCGTCGCTTGTCAACTTTGACATATTAGCCAATCACATCGCAATTTACGTTACCTTTAGAACCAATGAGAACAAAATAAATATTAGCGCCTGTTTATATTGTTACTAAATTATTTTTTGTGTATTTTGCATCAGAAACTCTCAAAAATTTAGATACAATAAAAATAGTCGACTATTTATCAGAACCTCGTTATGTTACCCTCGAATAGGCCTCGGTAAGGAAGTAAACAAAGGTATAATACAGAGAACACAAGATTAAGATTCCAATCATAGACGAATCTTGGTGTCTCTCAGAAATTGTATAAGAGGTAATTGATAATATCATAAAAAAAATGTGTTAAAGCTGTTTCAATATTTAAGGGGGATGGAATGTTATTTTTTATAAGATTCATATAAGGCATGTTTGAATATACTACGTATTTTTTGCATTCGAAGAAAACGTTATTAAGGTCTCCAGTTTTTTCACAAAAGTCACAATTTTCATCTTCTTTTACATTAATTCTAAACAAGTGTTTGGGATAACTGGCATGACCAAATCTGGTTCTAATTAAAGATGTAATGTAGTATCTTGGAATTATATAATTTTTAAACCAAATTGAGTTTGTATTTTACTGTACTGATTCGAATAAGTGAAACAAAATTGTGACCAATCATGGCTTTTCTTAAATTATTGGATTTTATCAAGGCAACAACATCTGGGCTACAGATGTATACATGCCATTTATTTATTTAAAATAATGTTAATTTGAAAAAGAAACATTTACCTAGGTGTTTTCTAAAGTACATCAATAGCACATCATTTTTGAAAACATAATGTAATTATTATTAATTGTAAGAAAAATAAACACTATTAAAAATGAATTAATCGACAAATATCTCAGAAAATTAATAAATGACAAATATACTGAATACTCCCCTTTGATAGGGACTAGCATTCTAAAACGGCCTCTAGTCCACATGAAACCAATTCGAGGAAAACGCAACTGGGCAAGATCAAAGGAACAAAACGCTGATTCATTTGCAGATCATCTCGAAAAATGTTCCAACCAAATGAAGACCAATGACTCGGTTTATTAAAAGAAGAGAGTAGAAAAGTAGTAGAAATCCCTGTTACCGGTGCTGTCTAAACTTTTAATAAATAGAATAAAGCACATCATAGACAGTAAAAATATAATACCGGACCATACATTTATGTTATGTTATGTTGAGAATGGGGTGTTAATACACTGCGGCCTAAAAGATCTATTGTGCCCCCTTCTGTCGCCAGACCATACATTTTGATTTAGAAACAACCACTCCACTATTGATCAAGTCCACAGAATAACGAATAAAATAGAGAAAACACTGGAAGAAAAGAAGATGTAATTCACTCTTTCTAAGCCATAGCTGAGACTTTCTATAAAGTGTTCTAGAAGGCTTTAAAAATAAAATCAAAAATAAAATAAACGTTTATCTAAGCAATATTGGGACATCTTAAAAACCTACTTGCTGGATAGATTCTTCAGATTAAAACAAGAAAAATATTCGACGATTAAAGAAAATGCCCTGCGAAAAGTTCTTTACCTGTTATTGGGGTCTATTCTGTAACAATTCCTTTATATTTAACGGCCTTTAAAAATATGTTCGTATTCGTTAATTTACTTCTGTCATTATTTAAACAGATTTCTTTGAGATAGTCCTCTAATTTATTTTAAAGATCCGTTTAAATAATGACAGAAGTAAAGAAGAAAATATTTTTAAAGGCCGTTAAATATAAAGGATTTGTTACAGAATAGACCCCATTATCAGTATGTCATATATTTTATTAAAAAAAATAGTAGTATTTATAAAACTTGAACTTTGTTAAAAAAGAGTTTGGCGACGTTTTAACATGTCATTTTCGGGATAATAAAAAATTTAAAAACTAAAAATACTAATTTAAAAGAGAATTATTTTCACTAAGAACCCTTATCTATAAAAATACTAAAGTATCTACGACCATACTTACATCAAAAATATCACAATAAATAAAACCATCCATTTCAACTTAAAAGTCTCATTTAACTTATCTAACCGCACAATGTCTGGTCATTCCTATAAAAAATATTTTCGAATAAACGACAAACGTTTTCACATTGTTTCAACAACCGCCGATTCGAATTGCGATTTCGAAAATCGCGGGTCACTGCGATCGCGAGGTCCCAAAAACCAAAGCGCGCTTTTACAACACTTGTGGAGTAGCGCCAGTCACTTGTTTTGTTTGGAGAGTGCTCCGGTTGACTAGAAACAGCAACGCAACAGAAAACAGAAGATCCAAAGTTCCAAAGGGGATAATCGCTCTTGATTCTTGATCGACATTTGAATGTCGTCGGATAAGAATTGGTCGAGGTGGCGAGAAATATGTAGACGGATAGTGTGGGCAATGGGAGGGTTTAAGAATAAACAGGAATACTGGGGGTTTAAAGGGGTGACGTTGCTTTGAGTTAGTTATATTATCGAAAATATTGTTTTGACTTTATTAATAATAAAATTGCATAGATGCGCCACTGGTGTCTGTTATAGTCTCAATGGGAACTTTAAAGCATACAAAAAAATCACGCTTAAAGCATAATTTGTATTTCCTTATCAAAAATTCACAAATTTCGCAATCCATACAACCATCGAAGACATTGAAAATGACAATAACTTATTTTTCAAATTTTTTGTTACCATTATTTCTACCAATTGAATTGACTGAATTTTGTTATTAATAAGTAACAATACCACATTTTTTACTTTTACATGTTAATTTAAAATATTTTATGAATAATTTTTTTTGAAGAAGAAATTTTTTCTGTATATATTATACGCAGTGATTTATATTTTTGGTAATTTATGGTGGTAATTTACGGTAATATATTTTATACACATAAATGACTAATAATGACTTCGAAATGAAATTAAGGTGTGTAAGTGTCAGGCGCAAATCTGTGAGGATTTTTCGGGGGGGGGTAGATAATTTTATCAAAGAATCATTCGTTTATTTAAAAAATAACAAAAAATACTGTACGCCAGCCTATGCTTCTTTATTCTTCATTCGTCACCGTCATCTTGTTTTTTTTTGCTTTCTCGTAAAATCTCGTAGTTTCTGGATTTGTTCAAGCAGCTCGGGGGGGAGTAATTACCCTATACCCCCCTTGTATCCGCGCCTGGTAAGTGTCTTGTCGAACGTAGAATTCTTTCATTTGTTTGTGAATAAAACTAATTATTTGTTACTATAGTAGTTTGTGCAACAAGAGTGGATATGATGGCCATATCGCACGAAGACGCCTACGGCGTCGTGCTTAAATTTCATGTTCGTACGATGTGGACAATCCACTCGACTTGTACAGTATTATTTTCTACGACCCACTAACGAAAATTTACAAATAAAAAAAATATTTTAGGTTATTAGGACAAAATAACTAAATTTAAAATAATGTATGACTTTTAATAATTTTTAAAATAAAATAAACGAAGAAAATAAATTAATTTAAAAGCTCCCAGCCCAGGCTCGAACTTGGTTTTCTCGCGTGGAAGTCAGATACCCATCCACCGGCATACTTGGGAAATTTAATACTTGTAATTGAATTGACTTCATAGAGTTTTATAAAATTAACAAATTATTTATAATTATAGTATAAATAAAAATAGAAATGCTATTATTTATCGATTCTACACAAAAATAAGTAATTTTAATATATACCTATTTAAGTTCAATAACAAAAAATATACTGACAATTAGTTTGACAGAATTGTCACTTATTTTAAATTTTAAAAATAATAGTCGTCGGGTGACCAAAATATGAACTGTGATTGGTGGATTTCATTTTTTTGCAGTGTTCTCACTACATCGAATGGATATAAAATATATTCGTTTAGTTAATGGCAATAGTATACTTTTTCGTTTTGTAGTCTGTGCGTAGATAAGGTCCAAGAATGACGTTCTCCTTAGTTAGCAAAATCAAAGGTAGAGTGTTGAAATTTAAGTTCTATCTCTGCTGTATTTCCTTTGAATATAATTCAATACCTGTTGCGGTATAAGCCAAAGGAGTAGTTGTTTTCTGAAGAGAAACGGTCGCTCGTAATTATGTGATATTGGCTTTTGAGTTTTATTTATTTGATTTTACGTCTTGATCACATTTGAGTTGGAATTATTTTTCCTTTTTAATTTAAGTATTTTTTTAGAAAAATCGATTAATTGCTTATTTTCTATTAATCGATTATTTTCCATTAATTGATCATTTTCGATTAATCGATTATTTTTTATTAATAAATTATATTCGATTAATCGATTATTTTCGACTTTTCAAACATAATTATTATTTTCGATTAATCAATTAATCGATTAATTAATATATTGAATAATCGATTTTAAAGAAAATACATAGAAAATAGATTTTCTTTCAGTCCATTAAAAAATGTGTTTTGGGACTTGTGGGCAACTATCTGTGAGAATTTGGTTTCATAAAATATTTTTTTCTTTTTGTAGTCTTAAAAATACTGGTAAAAATTTATTTTTTCAGGGCTTTATTAAAAAGTAATAGCTTAATAAACTAATTTTTAACTAAAATAGTATATTATTCACCACTTTTTTTCTCAAAAGTGTATAAAAAATTCTTTATTTATTAAAGTTTTTGCATAAAAAAACACTTTTTGTCGATGCAAAATTTTGGGTTAAATAAAATTAACAGGGAGCAAAAAAATGACTGGTATTAGCAACAAATTTTTCTAATAAATATGCTCGATAATTCCATATTATAAAACGATCATTTAATTACCTAATTATTATGTTATTTACTAATAATCGATAAGTTAATAACAATCTAATGTAAGAATAAAAATCAATCAAATTATATCGATATATCGATTGATCTAATAATTGAATAATAATTATTTGAAAATAACTGATTAATGGAAAATAATGAATTTGTTGAATGATCTAAAACAATTGATTAACAAAAATAATCGTTTCTCCTCGAATAAAATCGATTAATCGAGAATAACCGACTAATTGAGAATAATCGAATATTTTAAATAAGCGATTATTTTTTGGTAACCGCCCAGTCCTATAAATCACCATCATTTAATAATTGGTTACCTTTAAGGTACCATTTCGGAACGCGCTACAGACGACATACGACAGCTGACGCGACGGCAGGCGCCACGGCAAAGGAGAACAAGAACGGTCTCTTCACGTCTGAGCACATGCACATAAAATACATTTCGCAAGACGCGACACATACGAGAGACAAAAGTCGTCGACAAATAGATCGGTCTCGGGGTAGCGTTTTCTGCCTGTCTGGCTTAGTCATCGCTTGTATTTCGAGGAGATTAGTCGATATTTTATAGATCTAGACAGTGTTACCAGATGAACATTTCCTGAAACAGTATGGGTGAAAAGAACCGTAGATTTAAACAGTAGAGTTTAATACAGGGGGAAATAATTATAATTTGCAGCGTACTAAATAAAAAAACAAGT
The DNA here is from genome assembly GCA_927349885.1 of Psylliodes chrysocephalus. Lineage (NCBI taxonomy): Eukaryota > Metazoa > Arthropoda > Insecta > Coleoptera > Chrysomelidae > Psylliodes > Psylliodes chrysocephalus. Next base: position 27,221,778 of record OV651818.1, read on the forward strand.
ATATAAGAAACGAAAAATAAATATTTTTCTAGCCAAATGAGAAAGTAAACTAAGAATAAAAACAAATAATAACATTTTTAATATATACTTAACGTACGGAAACAATAAAAAATAATAGGTATTTCATTTCACGTTGTGTTTGGCATGCACGTTCTTTTTATGATACCCTATTAATTCTTTGTTGCATTTAAAATAAAAACAATGATTATCTTGAGTTTTTTGGAGCAAAACTAAAGTAGTGGATGCTTATTATGCTGCTTTTACGTCAGCAAATTTACTAGAGAAAATATTCTTTGGTCATTTGCTAAAAAATGAGGCAAACTTAATAAATTAAAAACAAAATTTGTTAAATTGGCGAAAACAGTAGATTTCATGCCTAAAACAGGAGAACAGAGACAAAAACAGTGGATCACTTAAAAACAGTAGGTCTGGCAACACTGATCGTTCCCTCGAATGGTTGTCTGCGGTTGTCGTGTCGCATGTCTCCTTGCTTCCCAAATGTGTGATGCGTAACGTAAATGCATCTGTCTACTTTGCTGTCGCGCCTGTTGTCGTCTGTCGCGCCTTCCGAAATGGTACCTTAATAGACATTTCTGAGAGCTTCTAAATAGTGTAATATTTCTAAGAAACGTAATACAATATTCATATTTATGAAAACAACACAAACAAAGAATCACACAACAATTGAAGAACACAGGTGGTGGGTGGCTCATCTGTTAGAGTCAGGAGATTCGGATTTAAGGGCTCCGGGTTAGAATCTCGCTGATGGCAGGGATTTTTATTTAATTTACTAAATTAAAAATTAATTCTAATGCAGGGGGTGGGTTGGCTCAGTGGTTAGAGTCATGACTTTGAGATCGGAAGGTCTCAGGTTCGAATCCCACCGTTGGCCGGGATTTTTTCATTTAATTTAATTATTTAAAATTAATTCTGATGCCTTGGTAGGATTCCCCACTCGACCATTCACTGTTGGGTTCTAATTAACATTGCTGTTCCTAAAGTGGCGCTGGGAAACAGTAACAAAGCCTACACAGAACACGAGGCGAAATAACCTTAGCAGTTGAAGCCGATGACACACAAAAAAAAAATTCTAATGCAGATTGGATTCCTCACTCGACCACTCACTGTTGGGTTCTGTTTAACAATGCTGTTCCTAAAGTGGCACTGGGAAACAGTGACAAATCCTATACAGAGCAGGATGCTAATAACCCTAACAGTTGACGTCGATGACACAGAATAAAAAATTAAAGAGCACAATTTCCAAACACCATGAATAATCACAATACACCATATGATACACCACTTTAGCAAAGATTAAGGTTAGGTATAGGTTACCTTCTTCGGGCGAAATCAGCTGATCGACATCGCGGGAGAAATCTTAATTTGAACTACCTTTAATTTTCATTTTAGGATAAACCAGATTTATTTTTTTTTGGGACTATGATATGCATGCGTATCTTTTTTATCAGTAGAAAATGAAATACGATGATTTAAAAATTGTTACTTTCTATTTTGTTGTAAAAAAAAACTCTGGAAACTTTGTACATATTAATGCATTCATAAATATGTATAATGTATATTTTAAATAAACCTATGGCACTAAGTATATCTTATTGTTGAGTTTCCTTTTTTAATGTTAGAAGATTAAATTATGTTTATTGTCGAAGCAAAATGCCGGTTATAAAAACAATCATAGTTAGACTTAAATTTTGTTTTGTTTAAACATGCTTATAACTTTTATTTTAATAAAAAACTTAATAGTAAACAATATCTGTAAAGGCTATTAATTTTTTCTAATTCAAATCAGATTTACTTAACCAGTAGAAGAACGTGTAAATCCGGACCTGTTTTTCCGCCATTTTAGTAAGTGCAAAAGACACGCCCTGCCGATCCCAATTTTGTATATCAAAAATAGTTACAAATGACTTATTCTTGGGTTTCTTTATCAATGTATTATCCTAAAGGGTAATAAGAGGCGAAATGTCACCACCAGGTGGCACTACTGAAACGTGAGGTCAATATGAAACGTTACTTTCATGTGGATGGTGTGTTTTTTAATTTTATAGTGTTTTTTAATGATTTATTTGAGAAAATAATGATTAAAATTGATAAATGGATAAATACGGATCAATAAATTAAAGTAAGGGACCTTAAAGAATGGCTAAAAAGAAGGGGTGGTAAAGTGACGGAAAGTGTAGAAAAACTTATTGAAAAGTAGGGCTGGAATATCTAAGGGGGTCGCGACATAGCCTCCATCTTGGGCGCCTTTTCTTCTGAAATAGTAGTCGCCAGGTCTGCCAACATAAGAAAATATGAGCATTTTTTTCAATTTTGTGCTCTTTTTTATAGTTTATTTTAAAATGTATTATGAAGACATGTTTTTCTTAATTGATGATGCAGAACAGGTTATGGCTCCCTTTTTTAGGGGTCCAGTCCCTCAAGTTTATTTATTTTAGAATTTATTATTACTATTACTAATATCTTATGATTTGTGTTCTATACGTTTTAGCATGTATTTGTTCGCTACATCTTACGAAGGATGATTTTGGAATACCTTTACAATGGAGGTACTTTCCTAAAACTAGCCGAAATTTAAAACCAATTGCAATTCCTACAGAAAATCTCCAGTTCAAACGAAGTATTTGTCTGCATGCAGAATGATAGTAGAATAGGTTAACAAAGCTGGCAAAAAAAATCGTCTCCAAATAATAACAGGAGCCATTCACACATCTCCAGTCGAAAGCTTATTCGCTAAACTTAATGAGCCGCCTTTGGAATATAGAAGACTACACCTAAGCCTTGCTTTCGCAGCCAAGATGAAATCCACTCCTACGAACCCTTCAAATCAAAGTTGCTTCCCCCAAAAATTTCCTAACCTATTTCTCGACAATCCCAGAACGCCAAAACCTCTATATGCAAGAATTAAAAATTACCAACAAGAAATTAACTACATAATCCCAGAATGCTTAGCAGTTCAATTTACATCCGTGCCACCATGACAACAACTAAAAACTCCAAAGTGTCTTACCTCTCTTTCTAAGTTCAAGAAAAACTTAGCAAATCCTCATTTAATCAAAACAGCTCTTCATGATTTAATAAACTAATTCAAAGACTATTCTCAAATCTTCACGGACACCTCAAAACTAAATGAGGACATTGGTTCTGCGGTGTTAACCCCTACCACCAGACTCATCTATACACTGCCATCTGAATCCTCAATTTTCTCTGCAGAGTTGTATGCATTATACCAAGCAGTAGTTTTCATCAATTCTTTAATCTCTCAAAAGTTTATAATTCTCAGTGACTCACTCAGTTCTATAAAGGCATTACAGATAATATATATGTTACGGTCAAAGATGATATTTCGGTCTTTAACGATATTGGCTGGTCATTTTCGTAAATCTCCTATTTGAATGAACATTCTGCCGACGTTTGTGTCCGGTCAATATCGTCAGTGCCCAATTTACAACACTGTCCGTAACATATACAAGCAACCCTTTAATTGTTAAAATAAAAGAGGAACTCAGTACAGCTCAACTAAATGGTAAAGACGTTGTGTTTACATGAATTCCATCCCACATCGGAATAGCAGGTAACGAAAAAGCAGACATACTTGTCAAAGAAGCTGTGACAAGTAACAGAGCGCGAGCGATGAATCTAATAGTGAGTAGTGACGTTAAGTCGTACAATAAATCAAAAGTGATTAGTGCTTGGGAAAACAAATGGAAAACGGGCACAACAAAATTAAACAAAATAAAAAATGATGTAAAACCCTGGACAGTGCTTCCAAAAAAGAGAAAAAACCAAGTGTTATTGACTAGGTTACGTTTAGGTCAAACGAAGCTCACTCATTCATATTTATTATGTAATCCCAAAATAGAGTCAAAATGTAACCAGTGTGACACAAAATTAAGTGTTAGACATATACTTGTCGATTTTCCTCATCTTGCACCACAACGAAATGCAGCAAATCTACCGGCCGGCACAATATTGAATATTCTCGGACCTAAATGCAATCTATACAATATAAAAACTTTCTAGAAGTCCATAAATTTCCTAAATTCCATATAGATACATAAATAAATTTATCTCATTTGTAAAATTATAGTTCGCTAATAATTCTCGTGGTTGATGCAATTTAAAATAAAAAAAAAGATCGCCAAATCTTTGTCTTGCTTTGTTAATATTTCAGTGCAATAGTGTTAACAGCATACAACGACAAGAACAACCAAAGTTTAGTAATCAATTAAAATATTTTAGTATCTCCAGAATTATAAACTCCTTCTGTATTCATAACAGACAACCTTTATTTAGAGCACTATAAATAATACGAATATCTATATATAATTACAAATCTTACTTATACTCTTTTTATGTGTTACGCCACTGGCGGTAAAAAATAGCGACATGCACGCTGGGGCTTTTAAGGTTCTCGTAATTTGTTCAAAGTAGAGAATGGCCAGTCAGACAGTCGAACATCTTTTTTTTTTGAATGTGTAATTTAAAAATTCGTGAGTTTTTAGACCGGTCCAGATAAGTACCTATAATGCTGCAATTTTATTCCAAAATTATTGCGAAAAAAGGAACTTGGTTTGGAATTTTTATTGACGGTAAAAGATACAGAAACTATTTCTGTAGGTAGATATCTTTTGTAGATATGTAAACAGACTATTTTCTAAAATGTTTTTATTAGAGGGTTTCAGATGACGCGCTAATTTACCAGGGCAGTTCCAGCGTTTACAATAAGAAAGGCCGAATTTGGTGCCATAAATTTTAATGATGGAAATATCTAATGACGGACCTGTATTTTCCCAACATGCCTTATATAAATTTAAATTTTATTAAAAGTTTTACCTGGCTTTAAATTTATTATCGACAACATAAGGTCAAAATTGGTTTTGTTAAAAATACTCGTATTTTGGCAATGAGATAGCCTTTAAAAGGGTCAGTCAATTTTTTCATTTGTTCTATACATATACAGGTTGTCCTCTTTACAAAGAGTATATGAGTATAAAAATAATTTGTCTTTTTCTAATTTATGAAATAAATTAAACTTGAAAAAAATAGCTATTTGTATACCTATTAAGAGCAGAAAGTATCACTTTGGCAGTTGATAGAGCAAGTTGCCGCAGGACGCGTTAGGGGAGCGGAGCGTTTTCATAAAGCCCAACTAATTACTACAACGATTAGGTAAATTACGATATTGCAAAGTTTTAATGAAATAAATAAAAAAATTGTGTTTGTTTTAAATAATTGTACTAAGTATTTTTGGTTTATTCTTAACCCTCTCAAAAATTAACAAGCACGCCTCCGATTTGCTATCCACTGGGCTTATTTCTACTCTCAATCATTATTTGTTTTACTTTAGTTATATTTGAATGTGCAAAACCCTACTTTGGATAGTGATTGTAGAAAAAAGTTTTTTTAGTATTCATAATCATAATCCATCCCAAACAAACCAAAATTCGTGCATAATCGGGTCTTTATCGCACGCCGTGCGTATAAAGGTTGCTAGGTAACCGCTTCAATAAATAAGATTAGATTATGTCAGATTTTATTTTGAATTGTCAAATTAATGAAATTGTTTACAAGTTTCAAAACACTCGATAAAATGCATGGAAATTATTAATTTGCATTTTTCAATTAAAGTTTTTGTAGTTATTACTATTGTAATTGCGCATTAATACTAAAAAATATCGTATGATAATGCATAATCGCCTTAAAAGGCATTAGTGAGACACCTTACTTTTAATTTTAATACTAATAATTAAATTAGATAGTTTTATTAAAATTTACGATTTATTTGTAAATATAGACAAATATCGTGTGGAATGGATAGAAATAGTAGTGGAATGCTATTATTTATCGATTCTTCACAAGAATCACTCAGTTTAATCTCAATAACTTAAAAAATTATTGACAATTAGTTTGACAGAATTGTTACTTATTTAAAATTTGAATAGTAGTTCGTGCAACAAGAGTGGATATGATGGCCATATCGCACGAAGAAGTATGAGCACGACACTGTAGGTGGGTTGCTCAATCGTTTGAGTGCGATACGGACAATCCACTTGAGTTGTACAGTATATTTTTTCTACGATTCACTAACGAAAATCTACAAATGAAATATATTCGTTCAGTTGAACTCAATGGCATATTTTTTCGTTTTGTAGTATGTGCGCTAATATCCATGTGGGTGTAGAAAAAAAATATTACTAGCCTGGTGACCAAATATGAACTGTGATCGATGGATTTTATATCCGTACAGTGTTTTATTTATAATGGGTATGAAATATATTCGTTCAGTAGAACGTAATGGCCTACTTTTTTGTTTTGTAGTCTATTCGTAAAATAGATAATATCCATATTGGTGTAGAAAAAATAAGGTTTTATTTTTTTATAGTTTTATCTCTAAAACAGCCTTGAAAAGTTGTTTATACTACACACAATGCGTCCTCTCGAAGGAAAAATATAGGTATCACTATATAAATAAATAAAAGGGAATAAACAAAAATATAAAATTGGAGGAAATAATTTAATTAAAAAAATATGAGACGTGGTAAAATATATTTTTAATAGTACCTATTTCTATCTTAGGTTAGGTTTTATAAAAACTAAAATAAAAATTTTCTGAATACTGACTTATGTTTTCAGTCGTTTTCAAATACAACAAATATTGCAACATTTTATTTACAAAAATAAATATACATATAAATTAAACAATCTCTTCATCAATGATGATCTCCTAATAGATCTAACAAAGTAATACAGAACATAATAAAAAAACCTAAAGTTATGGCGGAAAATTGTTTCAGCCCGCTTCTCTTATCTCCCTGAAGAATTTCAAAAAACACCACATACATCAAAGTTCCAGAGGCAAGCCCCTGCAATATCACAGAAATTACGGTATTGGACGCACCTTCAACATTACTCACTATAATACCAATCCCTATTCCCAAAGGGCTCACTACAGCAAACGTGAATACGTAGATCACTATAAAAACAGTTCTAAGACCAGATGCGACCAATTCAACACCTATACAAAATGCTATTACCAGTTTGTGAGCACTAACTGCACCGAACATATACCAAACGGTGTGCGACGATGATTCCAAACCTACAGCTAGGCCTTCAAATAGCTCATGTACAGATAAAGCTAACACTACTAGCAATCCACGCACTATAACTACAGTTGAGTTACCTGGGTTGATTATTATGTGAGAGTGGCCAACGTGCGAGTGATTTATTGAGTGCTTAGCATGTTCTTCTTTATTCGATAATTTCGGTAAATCTTCGCCTCTACGTATCGACAGGCTTCTCCTGATAACTTCCATCTCTGGAACTACCTCTGGTGGATTGTGCATATTTTGCTTGAAATGTAGATAAACATGTACGCATTCTTCTACAAAATACATGATAAAGAAACCGATACACATAAGTATTTCAGCATAATGCAGTTCTAGATTCGGTGTGAGGTTCAGATTTTCGAAACTTTCGCTTACTTCTGGTAGTAGATGGATGAAAGTCGTACATAATAGTACGCCTCCACCGATGCCTAGAAGAAATTTGACATAAACGTTCTGTTTCGCGTCTGAATCCCATTTCAACCATTGGTTCAGCTTTATTGGTAGGTTGCCTATGATGAACGAAGCTAGGAATAGGACTACCATCGCTGTGGCTTTTGCAACATTGGGGTTACCATGGTCTTCGTCTTCGTGGTTGTGGTCACTTGCTAGATGTCGGGGGATTCTTATTAGGTTCATTTTTCTGAAACGAAAAATGGTTATCAGTATCAGCAGCAAAATTCAAGGTCAATATTTATAATTTGGAATAATTCAAGTCAATTGTTTTATTTTATTTATTAATTTTGTCTTAAACAAAAGTAGTGATTCCGTAACAAATATAGTGATTTGGAGTTTGAATCTGCTATTAAAGTGACCATAGAGAGAAAAAACTAGAACCTTTAATTCGGATTCAGAACACAACATTCTAAAATAGCTCATGTACACAGGATTTAAATCTAATAGAAAAGCGTTTGACATAGTTAACTATAAAGTAATTATAATAACATTGAGACAAATGCTCCCAAAGCAGTCTGTACAACATTACAGACATATTTTACAGAGTGAAACAAATACAAAGTAAAGTAAGCAGTTAGTACCTGAGAGAGGCTAATATGTGATTTTTTAGTTATGCCTTACAACAGGGCTTCCCAAACTTTTTCAGTTCGCGGCTCTCTTACAGGTTTAATATTTTATCTGGGCGCACTAGGGTTGCCAGATTTACGAAACAGAAATTTTTAAAAAAGAAAAGAACAGGTCTTTCTAGCGAGCTTCCAAAAAAAAGGTCCTCATCAGCAAGCAGAGGGATTTGAATTGATTATTTTGCAGCCGCGAAGCGAATACCTAAATTTAGTGTTTAGTTTCCTCACGGCTCTCCTATTTATACGGCTTCCCAGGCAGCCGCGGCGCACTCTTTGGGAACCACTGTCTTACAATATAAATCCTAAATACACGAAAAAATATAAATTAAATGAATATTAATTAAAAAATAAAAAATTATTTTATCAACTGTCATCCTCTTCATACGAATGAAGTATTACTCGTATTTAAAAATACTTTTGACATAATTCATAAGGTACTCAAAGTAAAGTGAATAAATTGATTCATTATGAAGAGGAAAGATGATTTTTTTAAAATAATAGATTAAGAATGAGGATGATTATGATCTATAATATAAACAAATTGTAATTTGAATTTAAACAAATCCAAAATGACTGATACATATCCGTTTAAATTAATTGTAAAATTACTGATAAATATCCAGATGCGTGAAAAATTGCTTAAGGACGGGGTATCCCTGTGTACTAAAAGTGTATGTGTAGACCAAAAGTTAAATCGACAGTTTTCCGAATATGTAGTGTTTAAAAATCTAATTTTTGGCCAAATTAAAAATAAAGGTCTAACTTAGGTCACCTTACTATTGAAAATTAATAAATTTATTATTTTCAATAAAAACCAATCATGTAAAATAACCCCCTTTTATTTCATCTCAAAGGTGCCGTGTAGAATTATTTTAACCTCGATGTCAAACAAATAATAAAAAAAAATGTAATACGACCTAAGTTCAACCTTTACTTGGAATTTGGTACACTCAGAATATTGTATATTTTTCAAAACGTGTAGATTTGAAATTTATAAGTAACTTTCTTTGAAAAAACATGTCAAAACGAATTTGGACCAAAAATGGCGTCTAATTTAACTCTAAATCAACCCCGAAAAATCAATAATTACTTCATGTAATGTAATAAAGATGGTGCTCCGATCGATAATATTTTGACTAGTATTTGATTATTTCCGTTTATATTATGTGTGTTTACGGGGGATATACGAGATGATAATACTGCCTCTGATACTGTTTATATGATACAATTGGAAACGACCTTTTTTCATCGGCACTCTTTTTTCGCCGGTGACCTTTTGACACGCGCCTATTTGTTATATGATGTATGATTATCGGTTATTTATCAACTAAAAGTATAGGAAATTAGTACATTGTGAATGATAATATCATTTTAATGCTATTTTTGAAACTAGTTTAAAAGTTGCATTTAACGATACTCAATGTTTCATTTTACCGTCAGTTTTAGTTTGACATATCCGTCATTTTATGTTTACAAAGCTCAGTTTCTATTCGAAAGTAAGAGAAACAGTCAAAATAAAATGCGAAAAACACTTTTTATCAATTTCGTTTATGTCAACTGAAAGCGACAATTGCTGAAGACGTAACAAATAAATTAGGTCGAGAAATAAAAAAATCTATACTATAAGTAACATACCATATATTATATCAAAAATAAGAGAACATATCGTTGACGTATATACTTTTCCATTTGTGATTAGTGATTACCAATTGCAAATTACGTATGAACATGCTTCTGCGCAAAAAAAAAAACATTATTTCAAGTACTTGTATCATTAAAGTCCATTAAATTATTATTTTTATAAATTTGCTAATCTTTGCACTTTAAGTTTCATTATATGGGGTATCCAGACATTTTAATCCTCGTCCTCTTCTATTTAAAATTATCTCAGGTGCCATATATTCCGAGTAAAATTTTTCTAATTTTTTAACCATATTTAAAAAAAAAATGGGTTGAATATGAATTTTTTCAACAAATATTGGATTTTCATCTCCAGTATATACTACAAAGGAGCACAATTTTCTTTGAGCTATACCTAGCTGTCCTTGAATCTAAAAGTATATAAAATCATTATTAGAAAATCAAACATAAAAAGAATATTAATATTGTAGTATCATTTTTAGCACATTTCTTAAAAATCATGAATTATTTTAACATATTGAAATTTTTCACGTGGTAAAAGTAGTTATGGTTTTCTTTTAAATGAATGTCACCATCTTCTATTTTTAAGCATGGAAATGGGTTTGAATATTAGGTAATGTGCGCCAATAATGTCAAATTATGACAATTCGCAGAAAACGTCAACTTTTTATTTAGATTTTAATGTGCAAAAGCCTACCTACTTTGGATATTGATCATAGAAAAAATATATTCAGAATAATGAAACATTATTATTAAATAACAAGTTTTTTTATTGTCAAATTTAATACGTAATATTATTTTTTGATTGCAAATATTTGAATGTTAAAATTATAGCGTTTAATTTTTTTATTCAATGACGAACTCGAGAGTGATAGAAAAAAAATGCTACCTACCTTTAATGCAGGAAGTCGATGTCAATTTATCCAAAAATAAAACTGATTAAAATGTACAATGAAACTCACTAGGACACTTGGCACAAATAAATCAATTTTCTATTAAAGAAAATAACACTTTTTAAAAACAAACAGCACAATTAACCCCTTCAGAAACGTGTGATGTAATTTTGAAAACTAAATACCCGTAAGCTTGTTTGTAAATTTATAGACTCTTAACTCCTTCCCCCAGCCTTCATTAAGTATATTAAAAGTCGTGACGTCATATTGGCACAGATATACGGTAATGTGTTATTGACAATCAGGGACATGTTTCTAGGAAATAACTACCTAAGATAAGATAAGATAAATGAATGTTAAATACCTACTCATAATATCTATTGTAGGGTTTTTGTACTTTAATAGGATAAATATTTATGCGGGCCTGGAAATTCCAGGAAATGACAGTCAAAATTACCCAAAAACATTAGGTTAGTACCAACATCAGATAACAGATAACTTCGGTACTTAACCAATTAATCACAATTAATATTCTTGAACATTCAAATGACAAAAACTTCCATCTTTAACCAATGAGAATATAGTTTTCATTCGATACTTCAAAATCACAATTTATTAATTAGGTAGAATAGTTTTAAAATATATTGCGAATTGCGACACGTCAAGCGTCCCACTCCGACTCAATGTGACGCAATTATTGTGGCAATATATTTTGAAACGACTCTATATTCGTGACTTGAAATTATAAACATCCCTCGTATTACTACCCGTATATAAACCAAATTATTTGTTTTAGGAAATATTTATATTTAATGTGAGGCAAGATATCGTTTTTGTTGTTACCATCTGCATCTACATTCTTTACTTTGGTCCAGGAAACAAAGTCAATTTTCGATAAAAATAAAATGTAATAGGTAGGTAATACTTTATGAAACAGTACAATAAAAGTATTGAAATAAAGTATGCTCATACTCCAAAATGAGTCCTAGAGTTAACATTTTTATAATATTATAAATGGCGTATAAAACGATTGGACCGTTTTCACAATCACGAAATAATTTTTTTTATTTGGTAAAATCCCGGCAATTATTGAAAAATAGATTTTATGTTCAGGACTATTATTATGATCCTTCGAACTCAGTCTACTAAAAACCGGTTTATAATACAATATAATACAATATCCCCTAATAGCTAGTCGGTCGATATTTATAGTTACTTAAAGATTTCTGTAATAATTTTCACTAATTCAATCTCTAGTCGGTAGGTAACAGCACCTCCTTGATTGAATCTAAATTGACATAATTTTGTTCAGAAATTCCTAGGAGACGCTGTCCTTAAGTAATCTTAATTCCTAAGCTAGGAAAACCTCAAAATAAAGTGTCATCATATAAACCCATGTCGTTGTTACAAATAATATATAAGCTAGTTGAGAAGCTAGACTAGGCAATAAATATATATCAAGTACACAAGCTAGTCAATATCATCAGAAAAGCATAGGAAGAAAAATGCAAAATAATGAGAAGAAGAAAAAGAAGGTGATGATGATGATGAATAAGGAATTATACATTATTTAATTTTTTATAAACAAACGAGAAGATAAAAATATGGAAAAAACCAAAAATTGTCATAACTTTTTTAATTGAAAAGTTTTTGTTGGTATTATTTGTCAGCATGTTTTTACCATATTCTGGTATCATTTGCAAAATCTTGATTCAATAGTAATTAGATATTGCAACAAGATGTTTGAGCACAACGCCGTAGGCGGAGTTCTTAATCGTTTCAGTACGATACGTACAATCTACTTGAGTCTTACAGTATATTTTATCTACGACCGACTACCGAAAATGGTTTATGACTTTTATTAATTTATAAAATAAAATCCTAGATTTGAACCTGGGATTTCTCGCATGGCAGCTCAATACGCTACTATCAGCTCCATGGGCACACCTAATATTTTAGTTTTAATACTCATAATTAAATTGATTTCATATGGTTTCATTAAAATTTATCATTTATTTGAAAATATAGACGAGTATCTTGTGAAATGCTATTATTTATCAAATCTTCACTAGACTAACTCATTTTATAGTATATTTAATCTCAATAGATAAATATACTGACAATTATTTTGACAGAATTATCTTTTATTTAAATTTTTAAAAATAATAGTAGCCAGGTGAGGAAAATATGAACTGTGATTGGTAGATTTAATTTTTTTGCAGTCATTTTACTATGGTCTACATGGATATGAAGTATATTCGTTGAACGCATGCCCTACTTTTTCATTTGAGCTAATGTCGAGACGGGTGTAGAAAAAAAGTTATTTTTGGATTTATACCCTAGATAAGGGATTCCCAAAGTGGTCAATACCGACCCTTTGGGGTCAAAATCAGTTTACCACACAAGTTCTTATTTGAAACTTTCAAGTTACTGTATAAGTTGTCTTACGTATACCAACTTGTTATAGGAATGACTAATATTTTAGTAGGAAGTATCATTGTTATACTTAAAGTGACCATACTTTGAAATGTCGAAAGTGGAACAAACCAAAATCATGGAGGAGACTTCTCGACAATGATGGTTTGATTCATTGAAGAGCAAAACAAAATTTAAAAAAAAAACAAAAAAAAACAAAAAAAAACAAAAAAAAAAATAAAAAAACAAAAAAAAAACAACAAAAAAAAAAACAACAAAATAAAACAACAAAACAAAAACAGAAAAACAAAAAAAAATGAAAATTCAAATGCTTGTCCCGTCGCCATTAAAATTGTATTTTCAGACGGCCTAAATGAAATATTTTTTTATTAATTCAGTCTGAGGTATCAGTTCATTTTGGAAAAGGAGACTTTTGCCCAAAATAGTTTGGAATCCCTGCCTTAGATTATTGTGATATGTATTAAATAATAACAATAATAATAAATACGTTAATTACTTAATACAATTCAAAGACAATACAAAAAATCTGATGTGTCCAACACATGACTTTCCTATCTAGTTATTATAGGCTTTTTCCGGTTATTTTGTACAACCTATTGCAGCATCTCTATAAATGTTTAGAGGATAAACTAAATATATACATTGTCCACATACATCTACCTCGAAACATTTTTCTATAGATATTCATTGAAAAGGAAAATACTGAAAAATTTAAATTTAGCACTTTTCCATTACGGTCCATTTTAGAAAAATCATGTATAAACAAAAATTATAGAGATCGATATCGCAAACAACTTTTAGTTCAACAATTTTCATAAAAATCAGAATTTTGCACATTTTTTCAAATTTCTCGAATACGGACCATTTCAGGAAATTTTGACATAAAGCAAAAATTATAGATAATAATATTAGAAGTAACTTTTATTTGAACAATTTTCTTCTCCAAACATAAATAACAGATATATTCTATAAAATATAAAAATGACCACCTATAAAGTACCCCCCAGATGTTCCGACTCTGCCCAAAATCTAATCATTTCATTAGACGCTGGAATAAAGCTTAAGTTTAAAATTTGGTCTTTTTCTGTGTATCGGTTCATGAGTTATGCGACATACAGACACACACACACACACAGACACACACAGACATCATCGCGAAAATAGTCAAAACGGATTCAGGAGACCTCAAAACGTAAAAATCCGTCGAAAACTCGAGGTCGAAAAAAATCATGATTCCTATACTTTCCTTATATCTGTATACAGATAGGAAAGTAAAAACGGTATTGGGTAAATAGCAATTTTGCTCAGTTTAACAAAATCATAACCTAAAGCCAAAAACTAAAAATACATGTTAAACTGCACTTAGAAGTATATGGAGTATAGAGCTTATTAATTTAAAAGTCTTTAAAAAATTATATTAGATGACAAGAACAAAAAATTAAAAAATATTTAAAAAAAAAATTAAAAAATATAAAATGTAATTACAAATAAAAAAATATCTGAAGAATATTAAGAAAAAATGAAAAAAGTATTATTAACATTCTCAATATTTATATTCTTTTTAAAAGAAAAGAAGTCTAGAACTAAACCAATAAACTAACGAAATTAATTATACAGCAAGAAGGTAGGGGAGACTGGGGTATAATAATTCCCTTAAGGCTAATTTCGTTATATTTTTGAAAGTACAGGGATATAAATTTATTTGTCTTTTCTAGAGGATTTGGTGTCCATTTGACAACAATTTAGTATTTAAAAAGATGTTGATTTTCTTCACATTTTGAAATGAAAATGATGTTTGTTAATATCTGCAAAAGGATTATTTTACCCAAATGCTAGAGGTAAAACGATCCCCCACATGGAGCAAAATGATCCTATTTTCAAAACATTATTTTATTACTACACTTTCGATAAATAATATAACAATAAATTCAAAACATTAGTATATTTATAAAAAAAAGCATAAAACATAACATACAAAGCATAAAAACATTTTTAATACTCTTAAGGGAGTAAACAGAAACTTGCTCAACATTATTTAACAAAATTAACTTAAGCAACTTTTAATACCTTAACTAATTTAAAACTTGATATTTTTGTTTGATGCAAACAGGAATCACACTCAAAATCGCAATCGTTCTCATCGACCCCGGCACACTGATCATGAGTCCATTTTAAGTATTTAATGCACCTGATCCATCCTTCGCCAGTCAAAGAAGCAGCAAAAGATGCACTCTACTGATTCTGATCCGCTATTACTGCTTGAGTCATCACTTTCCTCTACTATGTTTTTTTTTGTCTTCTTGATTGATTTAACTTTTTTCGTGCTTTCTGATTTTAACTTGTTTTTTTTTTCTTTGCCTCTAGTTTAATTTTTTTCCTATTCTCTTCAAGCATGATTTTGTATGTGGTACTCGTGAGGAAAATGGTACCAACAGACTTTCGCTTTTGAGCTGCTCTCTTTCCCTTAATTTTTAAAAGAGGATTACAATCAGCAGGGGTTACGGTAAAGAAACTTTTCACTTCTACTTCACATTGGTCTGATACCTGATTTGTAATTGCAGGAGGGATATCCAATCGTATACTTGGCCCAGGAATTGGAGAACTACGTAGAAGTGGGTTGGTTGCAGAGGTTTCTTCATTAATCTCTAAGTTCTCTCGATTATTTTGAGCAGCTTCGTGGGTCTCTTCCGTAACTTCTGCTGCTGCGAAATCAGCGTCAGAAAACGTGTCAGGATCAAAGGGCATAATATCAATTATTGCATTATTTGGTACACATGCTTTTAGGTACGCTGGATTATTGTTCATCCATTTCTCCAATGACTGGTCCATGTACGTGCTTAATGGATACATTACCCCTAAATTCAACGGTTGCAACTTATGTGTTGTATGGGGGGGGGCAAGCACAATATTACAACGTTGTTTTCTTTTGCCTTAGTCACGATGTTCAGATTTTTAGTGTGGGTCAAATGTCCCATCTAAAATTAGCAGGACGGGATTATCTTTAGTTGGCTTCGTAAAATTCAATGCTTTTTCGGCTTTCGGCCTCTTTTTGCAAAAGTTTTTGAGTTTCTGCCAGGAACTGTTGACACAGAGGTCTCGTCGACATTAAAAACTCTGTGGGCAGGAAACTTGTGCTGCTGCAAAACACTTTTAAGAAGATCATATAACTTTGAAACAACAATTTTATTAAATCCTCTTGCGCGGACTGCTAAAGTTGCTTCTGGAACCAGTAACGTTATTTCTGGGTGCCTTTTTCGGAACCGGAAAGCCAGTCATATCCAGCCATCTGTATTTTACGGGAAAAATTATGGGGAATTTTATATTTTTCAGCCAACTGAAATGCCAAGCGCCGAAGATCAATTGTTATAAGCCCATACATTCTGGTTTCAAAGTCTAGAATATGGCGTATAAGTTCATTTTCCTGATCTGCAGTTAGGGTTGCCAGACGTCATGCTTTCGGCGTGGCAGCCACGCTTTTTGACTTGCCTGCACGCTTTTCATGCACATTCCACGCTTTTCAAAAGCCACAGAGGTATCGGATTTGTACAAAAATCCTGATTATATAAAAATGTTCGACCCGTTTTAGGAAAAATAAGCTGAGGACCTCTTTTTTAAGAAATGGTCACAAAATTTGGACCTGATTATAAAAAAATGTTCTATCGTCACGGTTGCCACGCTTTTCACTTCCGGAAATGTGGCAACCCTATCTGAAGTACATGTCGAAGTTTTGCTGCCTAAATATTTTATATTTTCTTTGGTAGTTGTGTTTTTATTTTTAACTCTGTGCTTAAGGGACATTAAGAGCACTTGAAATGTTCGTGCAGCAGTTTTATATGACATACCATTCTCTTTAACCTCGTTTATGGCGTTTGCCATGTTCCCGGGGTCCCAGTTTTGACGGTGGGTTTTGAGGCATCCTGAAAATAACCAGAACAAATATTGGTATCCATATCAACGTATTGCTAGGTTTTTAAAAATGAATGGATCATGAAGTAATCGTTTTACCCCAAAAGCAAATATTCTACAAAACCTAACCTAAACAAATTTAAGACAATAAAATGCTGCGCAAAGCAGTACAAAGGTAAGTAGTCTAAACTTACCTGATTTCGAACCCTGTTTAGTTTTTAAATTATCGAATTGAATACCATTTTAACAATGCTGCGAGAAAGCCCCGAAATAACATCGAAAATCAGAAAAACAATAATGCACGTGTAAATGGCGCTAAAATGAGCCAACTGTTCACAGATTATTGTCAGTCACTGCATTTAGTCTTTCGATTATACTTCATCTATTACTCAATAGATGGCACTGCTAGATGTTTATATTCGTGGGGATCATTTGACCTCTAGGGATCATTATACCCCAGTCTCCCCTACATTTTACAATTTGTTTTAGTTTTAAATGTATTGGCTATAACAGAGCTATCGTTGCATTCGATTAAACTATTAATAACTTTAGTGATACTATAAAAAACTTGTCTATTAAAAATTTGTTTACCACTTTTAGTGGAAATTCTGTAATTCAATAAGTTTATTTTTAACGGGTGTTAAATTTTAGGATTTTAACATAAATTGTAATTCTGTAAAAATAAAATTAACGCATATACGATAAATTTTCAAAAAAAAAACAAATCAAGTTTAAATTTGCCATAAAAGTTTGGTTAAGTTTTAAGGTCTGTCGATTAAATGTCATTCCTCTTGTCATATCTATTGTATCTGTTTTTGTACAAGAATATTGAAAAAAGTAGCGGCCGAATTTACTTTATAAACTATTTGGTAGGCCATCCATTTTCAATATAAACAAAACTAACCCCAGTAAGCTTATAATAGTGCGCTTCTACGGCAAATCAATTACTAACTACAAAAAGTTTATATACACTATAAAAAATATAATTTCTGAATAGAAATTGTGTAATTTCAAGTGTTAAAATTACTTGAGTACTTTTAAAATGGTTTTCTTACATTATGAGTTGAATTAAACATTCAAAAGTCACAATTTCTTATATGTTAAGTTTTAAAACTTATTAATTAGTACCTGTTAATATCCTCGATTTAACGTATAAAATTAACACATTTATGTTAAATTTTTAACATATTTCTGCCTATAGAATAGATTTTGCGACACAAATGACACAAATGTTAATTATGACAAGTTAAAATT
This sequence comes from Psylliodes chrysocephalus, assembly GCA_927349885.1. Taxonomy (NCBI): domain Eukaryota; kingdom Metazoa; phylum Arthropoda; class Insecta; order Coleoptera; family Chrysomelidae; genus Psylliodes; species Psylliodes chrysocephalus. The sequence goes on from OV651818.1 coordinate 27,240,111, forward strand.
TTTCATGAATTTACAGAATTGCTTTTCATATTTAACATACGTTATATTTTTAACGTCCGTTAAATTTTAACATATTCGTTATAGAATTACCACTAAAGGTATGGTAAACATATTTTCCTACGACCACTTAGGAAAGTGACACATATCACACTATATAGTCCTATGGAAAGTGTCCTATATCACACGCGTATGACTAAGAATTTACTTTCCACCCAAGTGAGAATATGTTACTTTCCGCAGTAGTTGTCAAAAAATGTCAAACGCCTAATTTCTATTTTGATCTATGTAATGTCCATATTAATACTAAAATCGATATGATTGTTAAATTATTGAAATTGTTTTAAATTAGATCCTAGATATTTATCTTTAACAATTATTATTAAAATAATTTTAAAATAACTAAGATTATGTTTGCTCTTTAATTTGGGTAAATATATAACCGATTAGATCATTCAATTGACGTAAGGCCCATTAGCTCAGTTGGTTTAGACGTCGAACTTATCAACTTTGCCATTTTTTGACCGCGTTCAATCTATGGTTCAAATCCTGGCGGAGCCGAATTTTTTTTTTGTTTTTTTTTTTATTTTTTATTAGTTTTTTTTGTTTAGAAAATATGAAAATTGAATAAATACGATTATTGTTGATTATTTTTTTAAATACATTTTAATTAATATAGTAATAATAACCTTGGTTTTACATTTTTATTACTTTCCTATCTGTATACAGATATAAGGAAAGTATAGGAATCATGATTTTTTTCGACCTCGAGTTTTCGACGGATTTTTACGTTTTGAGGTCCCCTGAATCCGTTTTGACTATTTTCGCGATGATGTCCGTGTGTGTGTCTGTGTGTGTGTGTGTGTGTGTGTGTGTGTGTGTGTGTGTGTGTGTGTGTGTGTGTGTGTGTGTGTGTGTGTGTGTGTGTGTGTGTGTGTGTGTGTGTGTGTGTGTGTGTGTGTGTGTGTGTGTGTGTGTGTGTGTGTGTGTGTGTGTGTGTGTGTGTGTGTGTGTGTGTGTGTGTGTGTGTGTGTGTGTGTGTGTGTGTGTGTGTGTGTGTGTGTGTGTGTGTGTGTGTGTGTGTGTGTGTGTGTGTGTGTGTGTGTGTGTGTGTGTGTGTGTGTGTGTGTGTGTGTGTGTGTGTGTGTGTGTGTGTGTGTGTGTGTGTGTGTGTGTGTGTGTGTGTGTGTGTGTGTGTGTGTGTGTGTGTGTGTGTGTGTGTGTGTGTGTGTGTGTGTGTGTGTGTGTGTGTGTGTGTGTGTGTGTGTGTGTGTGTGTGTGTGTGTGTGTGTGTGTGTGTGTGTGTGTGTGTGTGTGTGTGTGTGTGTGTGTGTGTGTGTGTGTGTGTGTGTGTGTGTGTGTGTGTGTGTGTGTGTGTGTGTGTGTGTGTGTGTGTGTGTGTGTGTGTGTGTGTGTGTGTGTGTGTGTGTGTGTGTGTGTGTGTGTGTGTGTGTGTGTGTGTGTGTGTGTGTGTGTGTGTGTGTGTCTGTGTGTGTGTGTGTGTGTCTGTATAACGCATAACTCATGAAACGATACACGGAAAAACACCAAATTTCAAACTTAAGCTTTATTCCAACGTCTAATGAGCTGATTAGATTTTGGGCAGAGTCGGAACATCTGGGGGGGTACTTTATGGGTGGTCATTTTTATATTTTATGGAATATATCTGTTATTTACGTTTGGGGAAGAAAATTTTTTAAATAGAAGTTACTTCTTATTTTATTATCTACAATTTTTGTTATTTACAAAATTTTCCTAAAATGGTCCGTATTCGAGAAATTTGACAAAATGTAAAAAAATATTTTTTTTTATAAAAATTGTTCAAACAAAAGTTGTTTGTAATATAATTCTCTATAATTTTTGTCCCATAAATAATTTCTCTAAAATGGACCGTATTCGAGATATTTGAGAAAATGTGTAAATTTCGAAATTTAAAGAAAACTCAAAAACGGACAAAGAAAAAAACATTAAATTTTAAACTTAAGTGTTATTTCGGCCTGTCGTGAAATGATTAGATTTTGGATAAAGTCGGAACATCTGGGGGGTACTTTATGACAGGCCGTTTTTATATTTTATGGAATATATGTTATTTATGTTTGGAGAAGAAAATTGTTCAAATAAAAGTTACTTCTAATATTATTATCTATAATTTTTGTTTTATGTAAAAATTTCCTGAAATGGTCCGTATTCGAGAAATTTGACAAAATGTGCAAAATTCTGATTTTTAGGAAAATTGTTGAAATAAAAGTTGTTTGCGATATCGATCTCTATAATATTTGTTCATACATGATTTTTTTTAAATGGACCGTAATGGAAAAATTGTAGGAAAAGTGCTAAATTTAAATTTTTCAGTATTTTCATTTTCAATGAATATCTATAGAAAAATGTTTTGCGGTAGATGTATGTGGACAATGTATATATTTAGTTTATCCTCTAAAGATTTATAGAGATGCTGCAATAGGTTGTACACAATAAACGGAAAAAGCCTGAAATAACTAGATAGGAAAGTCATGTGTTGGACACATCAGATTTTTTTGATATTATTTTGTAAGCTAATTTCTATTTTGATCTATGTAATATCCATATTAATACTAAAATCGATATGATTGTTAAATTATTGAAATTGTTGTAAATTAGATCCTAGATATTTATCTTTAACAATTATTATTAAAATAATTTTAAAATAATGTTTGCTCTTTATTTTGGTTAAATACATAACCGATTAGATCATTCAATTGTCACAAGGGCTATTAGCTCAACTGGTTAGGACGTCGAACTTATCAATTTTGCCATTTTTCGACCGCGTTCAATCTATGGTTCAAATCCTGTCGGGGCAGAATTTTTTTTTTGTTTTTTTTATTTTTTTTTTATTTTTTTTAGTTTTTTTTGTTTAGAAAATATGAAAATTGAATAAATACGATTATTGTTGATTATTTTTTAAATACATTTTAATTATTATAGTAATAATAACCTTGGTTTTACATTTTTTTGATGACATTATTTTGTGGTCGTAGGAAAAATATTGTACATCACTTGTGTGAAAAGTGATTTTCCACACTCGTGTGATAGTCGCACTCGTGTGAAAAATGTCACTTTCCACACTCGTAATGTAATATACTATTTCACGCTTTATATTGATATTGATATATATTGATAAGTATATTTTACTTTTTTTTTAATAAAAAAGAAACGAAATTCTTACTTGTTTAACGGAATTTAAATGAACTCCCTTCGTATCAGACCACACATCAATCACAGTAATAAGATTACTTATACAATTCGTTATATAGATACAGAGATATAAGTATTGATAAATTATAATCTCATCAAATTGTGATAACAGATATATTATGGTCATAGACATAGATATCGCGATTTGTTCTTGCATTGTTGTAAAATAAATATTAATACTGCTTTATTTACTGTGTACACAGATATCCAGATATGTTTTACGTAGATACGTATAGCTGTCTTATTAATATGTACATATATTCCAAAGTTCAGTGGACTTGGTGATAGCAACAACTCGTTAATAAATAAGAAAAACTGAAAAGGACCCTTGGGGTACACCGAAAATGAATTTATGCAAACTTTATATATTAGATGAAAAATATTTGATAATTTACACATAATGAAAAAGATTTTCTCGAATCCAAAAATATTTGTTTGTTGTAAACAAATCTTATGTTTCAATGGAGCTAACAAAATTAGGCGTTTATTTAAAATGATGGTTTATTTGAAACAGTTTAGTTATAAAAATATACTCAATATGGAATTTCACACACAAGCATACACCCAATTCCAATTTTCTTTTCATGAAAAAAGTAACTGTAACTTTTCACACCTGTTTTCATATGTACTCAAGCACCAAGTCAAACTGACTACTAAAACAAAGCTAGTTTGAACGAGATTAAATTGGTGTCTAGATAATGAAATCATTCAGCGAGAATCTATGACGAGATGGTTGGAGTTCCCCTTAGCAACATATTATCTTCATAATAAATATTTCTTTAATTCAAGTAAATGCAGTAATTGTTTCAAATGAATGTAGAATTAAGTCTATCACCGTCTTGGTGACCTAGTCTTGTTGAGGGAAGAATGAGACAAAAATACAAATTTTGTGCGTTGCAGATAAAGAGGCAACACCGGTTTTCTATTCCCCCGAATTCAAGAATAGCTACCCTGGAGAGGGAGGAGGGGAGATGAAGGGGAGGAGGAGGAGGAAGGAGGGGATGACCATTTCTCTATTTTAAAAAGCGGGCACAATAGAAAAAAGTTTGGGAACTACTGCTTTAGATAGCCAATATCGAAATATAACCATAAACAATCCTTGTAACAAGACTCTCTCATAATAATTTGACAACTCCGTGGATGACACCGTGAATAATAGCAATTCGATGTTTAAAAAAAATGTTTTCCGTCGTTATGTTAATTTAATTTTCTATTGTAATAAATAAATAAGTAAATATTTTTTGTAGTTGTATATGCCTATAGATGTTAATTTACTTTTGTAATAACTAAACTATTTTTGTAATTTTATATTCTTTTAATTTTTTTGTTGCACATTTAATGTTGATAAGACCGATTGGACAAAACGGCACTAATAAAAGTAATACAATTTTGTTCTCAATATTATCTCCTCTCTTTGTAACACCACTGGCCGAAGTCGAGACTTACAAGAATTAATTTCAGTAAAAAATCTTATGATAAACACAGAGCGTTCACATTTTGGTAAAATGAGCCAGGTAAAATTCGACAAGCTCCCGAAATTCCCAATGCTACAACATCTTTTGTGAGCAAATATTCGTCATCAGGAGCCTTATTTAAAAAAACCTTTAATTTGTGTACCCGCTAAAATATCTTATATTTCTTGGGCCTGTAACCTTCCCCATTTTGTTTTAAAAATATTATTAACTTGACATTTTTATTAGCTTCAGAAAAAATAGCCAATAACCAGAGCTTGGCCGATTATTGATAAATCATACTCGAGTACTGGGTACCGGGTACATTTCATAATTGAAGAACGAGTACCTTACTCACTGCATACCTATGAGTACATTACTCCGAGTAGAAATACCTGATTTTTACACTCGCGTATCGGGAACAACACTAATGATTTGAAGTGCGCATGTCATACGCGTTTTATTTAAACATCGGTCTCCTTTTGACAGAGTAAGTGAGCTGTGTCCAGGCCGTTGGTGTTTATGCCGGTCGGCGTAGCCAGGTATGGCCGCCACCCTACGAGAAGTCCTTGCTTCGTCTTCTTGTTGTCACGGCATTATTATTATTTGTTTATGTATGTGAAATTTTCTTCTAAGGTTTATAAAATACTACTGCTAGTCACGGCGTAAATGAAAACAAACGAGACGCATTCACACAAACACTTCCCACCACAGCAATTACAAATCATTAGTGTTGTCCCCGATACGCGAGTATTTTCACCGATACTTTTTTCGGGCATATTTGCTACGTTACACCAAACTTTTACTAATTAGTACCTAACTCAACTTACCGGAGCCAATTCACTACATAAAATATAGCTAAACAGTCTACAATACTCCAATATAGTAAAATAATATACCCTTACCTTAGTGTTCTTTCAGACAACAGCGACGACACAAAAGGTTCGCGTGCTTCGCTTCTCTTTCAAGTACTAATTGGACTGATGATAATAGCAGTGTTTTACGTTGGTGCAAGCACAGTCAAGTTCAGACTTGCAAAAGTACTCGAAAAAATAGACTCGTATAATAAACGCAGGTACCGGATACTTTTACCCAATATGTTACAGGTACGAGTAACGTGTACTTTATTGAAAATGTATTCGGGTGCCGGGTACTGAGTACCCAAAATGTACTTAAGTACAATGTTTGAGTACTTATACTCGGGTTTCCCAGCTCTTCGAAAAAGAACTGGATTTCCTAATCAATTTTTATTTGTTCATTATTTCAGTGTATGAGTGATTAACAAAAAATGTTTCTAAAGTAGACCATGTTCGAAAAAGACAGATGAGAGTCATGACTGTGATAATTACGTGCGGCTCTGAATTAAATCTAAACTGACACTTAAAAAGAAGAAGAATTGTACAATCGACGTGAATTTTTGCAAAGGCCTACTTTAGAAACACTTTTTGTGGATCATTCCCACGGTTTGTAGACACCACGCTGGCTTCTTCGTCCTTTGCTAAGGAAGGCTGTGACGTTACGGAATAAAAAATCAAGTTGACAGAAAATATTCTGCTGCGGTTCGTAAATTAGTTTTTTCAAAAATCTAATATTTTATTAATATTCGGTGGTGTTTATATTTTAATTTTTGGACTATACACCTGCGTTGAAGTTTTTATAAAATCGGTAATTTGATTTTTTGAAAGACAAGCTACAAAACGGCATGGAAAAATCATATAATGATTTCTATCAAATTTCAAATTAATTAATTTTTATTTGAATTATAAAAAGAAATTATTATTGTGTGTATGGTACATTTTAAACATTTTGGATTAGGGCACGGCCTCCTTATTAAATTCGGATCTCACTTTGTTTATATCCCGAAATATTTTGAAATTTTGTCAAGCAGAGCGAGCCGTAGTTTTGATGTTGGCAAACAATTTTTACTGTTTATACACAAAACTCGTTATAATAAATAAAGCAACTGAGTCTAAACTGAAATTAAAGACTAATGGTAAGATTTTATAGTAATTATTCTGTAAATATAATTCACTATTTTTAAATTAATTGCAGCTTTGTCCACCCTACATTTAAAAGTAGATGAGATAGTTTCTTACAAACAGTAAAAACAACGAAGAGCAAAAAAGTCAAAGGGCTTTGTTAAAAGAACATACATTTTTGAAAAAAAGGGTTTGCTACAGGAAGTTTTTAGTAAAAAGTACATAGTACAAATTATTTTAAAGATGAAAACAAGAGCTTTTTAGAGAAGAAGTTTGTAAAGCATTCACGAGAAGATATTTGAGTAAAGGGTGCTTCTTTACCTCAGAAATACTTTAAAGTATCCCTTGCTGGGATTTCAACTTTACAAAAGTGCGCTGCTAAAATAAATCTGAGATATGGTCTTGGATGATTTATTTAAGTACTCCAGGTATATGTAATATCTCCTCTGTGTATTGTAGATAAAACTGTTATTCTCTAATTTGGTACCTATATTTATAGATTATTATAATAAAACTGGGTTGTTGTTGTTTTTATTATTTTATTGTTTTTTTTAAGTAAATTATACAGTTCATACATCCATAAACTAGTATAAACTGACAAAATATATTTTTTATTTCTGATATAAATATACATTTTATATTTCTTTGAAGTCCAACGGGTCCTTGTTCTCTTCTATAAAATTATTTGTAACTACTTCTTTACTAAAAACTTCCTGTAGAAAACCCTTTTTTTTTTAATAATGTAAGTTCTTTTAGTAAAGCCCTTTGACTTTTCTTATTTTTTGTTGTGTTTAATGCTTGTTACAAACTATCTCGTCTACTTTTAAATGTAGGGTGGACAAAGTTGCAATTAATTTAGTAAAATGATATTTTGAATAATACTCGAAAATATTACCATAAGCCTTTAATTTCAGTTTAGGCTCGGTCCCTTTATTACTTCTAACGATTTTTGTCTGTAAAAATAAAAAAATTGTTTGGCACTTTTGGCAGGCAACAGCAACACTACGGCTAGCTACAGGCTTGCCAAAATTTCAAAATATTTCGGGATAAAAACAAAATGTGATCCGAATTCAGCTCGGAGGCCGTACCCTAATCCAAAATGTTTAAAATAAACCACTTACACAATAATATTTCTTTTTATAATTCAAATAAAAAGTAATTCATTTGAAATTTGATGGAAATCATTACATCATTTTTCCTTGCTGATTTGTAGCTTGTCTTTCAAAAAGTCAAACTACCGATATTATAAAAACTCTAACACCAGAACAAAGTTCAAAAATAAAAATATAAACACCACTAAATAACAAAAAAATATTTTTTTAAAAAACTAATGTACGACACCAAATAAAATATTTTTTGCCATGACGTCACTGCGTCCTTAGCAACCGTGATGAGGCCACCGTGTTATCTACGAACCGTGGATCATTCCCTTATTACACCTGTGTCACAGAAAAAATAATGTATTATACTCAGGATAAAATAAGATTTTTCCTCTTTAGGTATCTCTTAATTTTTTCCCTTGTATAATAAATATCTATTGTTTATCATTAAGGTGATTACAGCACTCCCTTATAATTTTCGGACAGGGATATCTCAAAAAGTAATTTTTTTAAAAAATTTAAAATTTGGAAAAATAAATAAGGCAATAATGTCTAGAATATGCATATTTTTTAAAGTTTTAATTCCTTCCAGTTTTCGAGAAAAAAAATCAAAGGGCTTTAAATTTTGAAATATCATGATGAAAATAAATGCATTCCTCAACAGCACTATTCTTAATATAATCGATGAATTTAAGCTCTTAATGTCTTGTTAATGATTTTTTAAAATTCGCCGAAATTAGAGGCTAAAACGCCTCGTTAAGTGCTATTTTCTAGTGTAAACTGGTGTAAATTATTTCAGGAAACAAATGATGACTGACAGTATACGATACGATAGTTACAGTCGCGTTACAACAGAAGGCAGCACTTAACGAGGCGTTTTAGCCACTAATTTTTGGCGAATTTTAAAAAATCATTAACAAGACATTAAGAGCTAAAATTTTGGGATTATGTCAAAAATACTGCTGCTGAGGAATGCATTTATTTTCATTATGATATTTCAAAATTTAAAGCCCTTTGATTTTTTTTCTCGGAAACTGGAAAAAATTAAAACTTTAAATAATATGCAAATTCTAGATAATTTATTCTGCAAAATTTAATTTTTTTAAAAAAATTACTTTTTGAGATATCCTTGTTCGAAAATTATAAGGGGGTGCTGTATTCACCTTAACAGATTTCACATTTGTTTTGATTCAAGAAAACCTTTTACATAGTGCCAGCTCAAGAAAATATTGTAAATTGTTTAATATTTTTCGTGTATACCAAAAATGATTTCTCGAGACGTTGATTTTGTGGAATGTTTTAGATGAAAAAAAAAAATATATAGATAATCTGCAACTCAAGTAGGTATTATTTGTAAATTGATTGACAATTTTCTTAAAAATTGTTTTTCAGTTACAAAACAATTTAGTAATTTAAAATCAAATAAAAAATGCCAATGCGCACTTACCTTTCTTAACACAAATAATTAAAAACAAACTAATAAAATTATCTTTTTTTAACTTCTGTTTATCTAAGAATGTAGATACGGAGACGTAGATATTTATTAACTGCCTAATTTTATATGTCGTCTCACGATTTTATGTCAAACTAATTGCAGATGAGAGTCACGTTCCTGATGCCGTAAAATGTTTTAAGATCTTTCAGGTAATTCCCAACATCCAGCTTTCCAAGTTAATTACATTCAAATACATTTATGCGTCTGAGGTCATGCAAAAGTATCTCGAGGTATTTTTCATTTATAAGGTATCTTTTTGGTGTAAAAGACCCCGCACACTTCTTATGGAAAAGTGGAGACCTGCAAACAAATTAAACTATTTTTAAAGACACAAATTATGTGTGAATTTTATTGATTGAAATTTTAAATTATTTTAATTGTATTTAAGTACCCTCTCACCTCTAAAATGTGAATCTGCATAAAAAAAAAGATAATTTGCTTTATAAACTACGCTCCAAAAATGTTTCGTTACAAAAAAACGGATGCTAAAGTTTTAGGAAAAAATGGGATTTATTAAATATTTTCGAAACCGCTTGAGATATTTCAGTGATATTTAGTGCGCAGAGACAATTTATGTTGCCAGTTATG